>CM038672.1:522423307-522933779 GCA_021605145.1 Aegilops bicornis
TTTGACCAAGTCCTCCGCATCAGCATGAGCCGTTAGCCAATAGAAACCATGACGAAAGGCCTTTGCTACCAGAGACTTTGAACCGGCGTGGTGACCACAATCTCCTTCATTGATCTCACGCAAAATCTCACGGCCTTCTTCAGGCGACACGCAATGCTAAAATGCCCCTGTCACACTGCAGTGATGTAATTCTCCATGGATAATGGTCATCGAGTTGGACCGCCGAATTATTTGCCTGGCCAAAGGTTCATCCTCCGGTAACTCGCCCCGGTTCATATATGCCAAATATGGGACCGTCCAATCTGTGATGACATGAAGAGCCGCCACCAGCTGAGCCTCCGGATCAGGAACAGCCAAATCCTCCTCTGTAGGTAGCTTGACCGACGGGTTATGTAAAACATCCAGGAAAACATTGGGTGGAACCGGTTTACGTTGGGAACCCAAACGGCATAATGCGTCGCCGCTTCGTTCTTTCGCCGGTCTACATGGTCAACCTGATAACCTTTGGAGTGACCAGCAACAATATCCACCTCTCGACGATATGCTGCGATGAGCGGGTCCTTGGAATCCCAAGTACCAGACACTTGTTGAGCCACTAGGTCTGAGTCACTGAAGCATTTAACCCGGCTTAAATTCATCTCCTTAGCCATTCGAAGACCGTGGAGTAAAGCCTCATACTCAGCTGCATTGTTAGTGCAAGGGAACATTAAACAGAGAACATAACAAAACTTATCACCTCGTGGGGAAGTTAACACGAATCCAGCCCCCGAGCCCTCCAATTGCCTGGACCCATCAAAATGAATAGTCCAATAAGTATGATCCGGCTTCTCTTCTGGCGCTTGTAACTCTGTCCATTCATTGATGAAATCCACAAGTGCCTGAGATTTGACTACCGTCCGAGGCATATATTTTAACCCATGAGGTTCAAGCTCAATAGCCCACTTGGCAATCCGGCCAGTTGCTTCCCTGTTTTGGATTATATCCCCCAAAGGAGAAGAACTGACCACAGTGATAGGATGACCCTGGAAATATTGTTTAAGCTTCCCGCTCGCCATGAAAACTCCATACACTAGCTTCCGCCAATGTGGATACCTCTGCTTAGACTCAATAAGTACCTCGCTGATATAATAAACCGACCGTTGAACCGGATATTCCTTTCCAGCCTCCTTGCGTTCCACCAGAATAGCCACACTAATAGCCCGGGCATTAGCAGCCACGTATAATAACAAGGGCTCTTTATCAACGGGAGCAGCAAGGACAGGCGGCTCAGCTAGCTGCCGCTTTAGATCCTCAAATGCTTCATTGGCGGCACCACTCCAGACGAAGTCATCCATCTTCTTCAGCATATGATAAAAAGGGATGGCCTTCTCTCCGAGGCGACTGATAAACCGGCTTAAGACTGCAATCCGGCCTGCCAAGCATTGAACATCATTGACACACTTCGGTTTAGCCAGCGAAGTAATAGCCTTGATCTTTTCCGGATTAGCTTCAATGCCCCTATTGGACACTAGAAAACCCAAGAGCTTGCCCGCCGGTACACCAAAGACACACTTGGCCAGATTAAGCATCATCTTATAAACCCGGAGGTTATCAAAAGTCACCTTCCAATCATCTAGCAATGTCTCCTCTTTTCTGGACTTTACCACAAGAGCATCCACATAAGCATGAACATTGCGCCCGGTCTGATTATGAAGACAATTCTGCACACAACGCTGATAAGGCGCCTGGGCACTCTTGAGCCCAAAAGGCATAGATACATAGCAGAAGTCTCCAAAGGGAGTTATAAAAGTTGTCTTCTCCTGGTCCTTAACTGCCATTTTAATCTGATGATTACCAGAGTAAGCGTCCAGAAAGCTCAAACGCTCACAACCCGCCGTAGCATCAATGATTTGATCAACACGAGGGAGAGCAAAAGGATCTGCCGGGCAAGCCTTGTTTAAATCTGTGTAGTCCACACACATACGCCAAGTGTCGTTCTTCTTAAGTACTAGCACCGGACTAGCCAACCACTCAGGATGAAATACCTCAATGATAAACCCAGCCGCCAAGAGCCTGGCTACCTCCTCACCAATGTCCTTGCGTCTTTCTTCATTGAAGCGGCGGAGAAACTGTTTGACCGGTTTAAACTTGGGATCAACATTAAGAGCGTGCTCAACGAGTTCCCTTGGAACATCTGGCATGTCAGAAGGTTTCCATGCAAAGATGTCCCGGTTCTCACGGATATACTCGATGAGCACGCTTTCCTATTTCGGATCCAAGTTAGCGCTTATGCTAAACTGCTTGGATGAATCACCAGGAACAAAATCAACCAGCTTAGTATCATCAGCCGATTTAAACTTCAAGGCCGGATCATGCTCTGTAGTTGGCTTCTTCAAAGAAGTCATATCTGCCGGATTAACATTGTCCTTGTAGAACATCAACTCCTCTGTTGCACAAACCGACTCAGCATAGGCCACATCACCTTCCTCACATTCCAAAGTGATCTTACGGCTCCCATGTACTGTGATGGTCCCCTTATGACCCGACATCTTGAGCTGTAGATAAACATAACAGGGCCTTGCCATGAACTTAGCATAAGCCGCCGTCCAAACATCGCGTGATAAGGGCTCTTGATTTTCACCACTTCAAAGGTCAAGATCTCTGATCTTGAATCATGCTCATCTCCAAAAGCAACCTCCAGAGCTATCTTTCCTACTGGATACGCCGATTTGTCACGCACCACACCATGAAAAATAGTGTTTGATGGTTTAAGATTTTTATCTGTCAAGCCCATGCGATGAAAGGTTTCATAGTAAAGGATATTGATACTACTCCCTCCATCCATGAGCACCTTGGTAAACTTATACCCTCCAACCTGAGGCGCCACCACCAATGCCAGATACCAGGATTATCAACCCTGGGCGGATTATCCTCTCGACTCCACACAATGGGCTGTTTAGACCAGCGCAAGTAACGGGGCACCGCCGGTTCAACGGAGTTCACGACCCTTTTATGAAGTTTCTGATCACGCTTGCACAAGCTAGTGGTGAAGACATGATA
The DNA here is from genome assembly GCA_021605145.1 of Aegilops bicornis. Taxonomy (NCBI): domain Eukaryota; kingdom Viridiplantae; phylum Streptophyta; class Magnoliopsida; order Poales; family Poaceae; genus Aegilops; species Aegilops bicornis. Next base: position 522,426,347 of record CM038672.1, read on the forward strand.
GTGCCCACCATTCAACTGCTTCGGGTTGCTCTGGTAACCCGACTACTGCTGCTGCTGACTCCCCTGATGATTATAACCACCCTGATTGCCTTGACTGCCTTGATTGCCTTGATTGCCTTGATTGCCATGTCCGCTTTGATTGCCCTGAAATCCTGAGCCAGAACTGCCTCCGCCATAACCCGGCCCATGTGAACCGGGCCCAGAACCGCCGGACGGTCCGTGATCATATCGGAAAAGATCCGAATTTTTGAACTCCCGCATAATAAAGCAATCCTTCCAGAGGTGCGTGGCTGGCCTTTCTCGCGGCCCGTGCTTCGGGCAAGGCTGGTTTATAGGCGCTCAAGATTGGGACCTGATCCTCCACCCCGTGGGGGAAGTTTACCCTTACGACGCTGACCGTTATCCTGCGTGTTGGTGTTAGCCACAAAATCTAAGAATTTATCCGCTTTACGCTTACCACTGTTTCCATGACTCATCGGGTTATGCTGCTGCCCCTTGGTACTGCCGCTCTATTTTCTCTTTCCCAGCTTTTCATCGTCAGACTCAGGGTCCTTGGTACTATCAGAGTCGGCATACTTAACCAGAGCTACCATAAGCGTCCCCATGTCATTACAGTGACGTTTGAGCCGTCCCAACTTCAGCTTCAAAGGTGCGAACCGGCAATTGCCTTCCAACGTTAAAACTGTTGTATCAGCGTTGATGCGGTCCGATGAATGCAAAATTTCTGAAACCCGGCGCACCCAGTGGGTTGTTGATTCTCCTTCCTCTTGCACACAGGCAGCCAAGTCCACAATTGACATGGGCTGCTTGCAGGTGTCCTTGAAATTCTGGATAAACCGGGCTCTTAACTCGGCCTATGACCCAATGGAGTTAGCGGGCAAGTTTTTCAACCAAGTGCGAGCGGTTCCCTCCAACATCATGGTGAAGTATTTAGCACATGCCGCATCATCCACATCCAGCATCTCCATCGCCATCTCATAGCTTTCAACCCATGACTCAGGGGATAAGTCAGTAGTGTAATTGGGCACCTTACGTGGACCCTTGAAATCCTTGGGCAGTCGTACAGTACGTAAGGCCGGGACGAGGCACGGCAACCCCAAAGAACTGGAAGTAACTCCTGGTTCCATCGAAGTTGTTGGACGAACCGGAGTAAGCTGACGGGCCGCGTACTGCGCTGCTAACTCGGCTTCTCAACGTGCCCTGCCATGATCCACCATGTTCTGAGCATCAACACTGCCACCCGCTGGGTTATGACCACGAGGAGGATTACGATTCCATGCACTACTCGACACAGTTGGTTCATCCATATGCCTGCTGTAACTCCGGCTTGGACGAGGGGTGGAATGAATCCTCTCGCGGTTGTATGAATAAGCCTGCTGTTGCATCAAAGCTGTCTGAAGGAGCTCTCTAGCCCGTCGTGTTTCGACTGCTACCGGAGACTCGCCTTCGATCGGGAGAGCTGCCAATCATGAAGCGGCGGCGACTATGTTATCCAACGGGTTAGAGTAATGACCCGGAGGCGTTGGGACGTGTTGGGACAGAATATTTTTCTGACGAGGTGGGTCCATTGGACGTGACTGAACCGGCGCTCCCGTTCCAGGTGCCTCCACCCGGTTTACTACTGGCGGGCTACTGGTCCCTGCTCCTGGCGTGTCAAAGAGATTCCTTGCCTCATAAACCGGAGGTAGGTGAGATCGGTACCTTCTCCTCATAACATCATTTGACGCGCTCTGATCCAACATAAGCCGGTAAGCCTGTGCATCCAACTCAGCCCGCTCTGCAGCCATCCTGGTGTCCTAGCCGCCAGGTCTGCCTTGGCTTGAGATATCTGATCCTTCACCTTCGCGACCTCTGCGTTATGCTCACCCTGATTCGCCGGGTTAACCTCCACCGCTAACAGCATTGCCAAAGCATCAAATAAGTCAGACAAAACCTGAGCTAGCGATCGCGTAGGGCCTCCTACCCCGGCTGCTGTCGCTACTACTGATTCGAAAATCATTGTTGCTGTGGTCGAAGAGTGTTGCGCAGGTTGTGTACTGGCCATAAAGATCACAACCCGGCTCGGCGGATCGAAGGGGTCTGGAATACTGTCGCCATCGGAGCAGCCCCCGAACCGACCATCTTGCAACTGGTACAATGACTCGGTCTCTCCAGTAGATGACTCGTCGCCAGAGTAAACGACGGTTTCACCACCAGATTCTGATCTAGCCTCAGATTCTGCTCCGTGGACGACTCCCACGAAGGCATGCTTCATGGCAGGCTGAACCCGGGCGGGTCTCGCACACTGAGCCGTTTCGATGATGTCGGTGCAGATGTCCGGCTTAGGGCCCGGTTCGCCAATCTTGCCAATGAAAACGTGAATGCCGCCTAAGGGGACCCGGTACACGTACTCAAGCCTCAGGGCCCCAGCCTGCATCGTCGATCTAGAGCTTGCCGCGATGAATCTTAGTCATCCGGCCTGCCACGTATCCCTTGAGCCCTTCGAAGCTGCCCTCTAAGAACTTGAAACCATCGTGCGATAGCCCCACGGTGGGCACCAACTATCGCGGTTTTGTCATGGTAGATGTCTTAGGGGAGAGGACTTAGTCGTGGAGCCATCACGATGGGTTAGCTTAAAGGGGTTAAAGCGGGACAAAGGACAAAAGGAGTTTATACTGGTTCGGCCCCTTGCGGTGAAGGTAAAGGCCTAATCTAGTTGAGGTGGAATTGCTAGGGTTTCGATGACCAGGGAGCGAATCCGCTATGCCTGGCTCTCGAGTTGTTGTTACTGTCCTTAAACCGCCGCCGGGTCGTCCCTTTATATACACAGGTTGACACCCGGTGGTTTACAGAATCCCGAGGCCAGCTCATAAACATGTCCGGCTCGTTTTTGCCCTTTCCTATCTTACAATACAAGTTACACATCGTATGGCGGTTTATGTCTACGGGTCCTAATCCGCCCTTGGGCCCTGGGCCTTCATGTTAAATCTCCTCCGTAAAGCACCATATTCCTTGTCTTCACGGGCTTCAATATGAATAACTCTTTATGGACATAACCCGGACCCTCTGGCCAGTTTATGTTCAATAGTAATATCCCCAACAAGACCCGATAGCTTAACGGCGTCCCATTACGGTGGATGCCATGTGTCGGTCACCCTTGACGAAAGCACTTCTATGACACACGATTTATCGTCATGGAAGTGAACACTTCTGTGATGATAATCTTGGTAATGTCATGGAACACTTCTACGACAGCACATGTATGACTATCTTGGTTCTGTCATAAATTTGTCATGAATGTACATGCATGACAGAAAACGTGACCTACTGTGACAAACACGTATCATCACGGAAGTGTCTTTTTTTGTAGTGAAGGGGCACGGCTTGGGAGCGACCCTAAGTAGGATTCCTCCTAATTGGGCGCCTCCTTTGGCTACTCCCCCCTCCCGCCTATATATATGTGGGAGGGAGCACCTAGTACACACTAGACAATTGCCTAGTCGTGTGCGGCACCCCCCTCTCCACCGTTTACACCCCCGGTCATATTTTCGTAGTGCTTAAGCGAAGCCCTGCGAAGATCAGTTCACCATCACCGTCACCATGCCGTCGTGCTGACAGAACTCATCCACTACCATGACGTCTTGCTGGATCAAGAAGGCGAGGGACGTCACCGAGCTGAACATGTGCAGAACGCGGAGGTGTCGTGTGTTCGGTACTTGATCGGTTGAAACACGAAGAAGTTCGACTACATCAACCGTGTTGTTAAACACTTCCACTTACGGTCCACAAGGGTACGTAGACACACTCTCCCCCTCGTTGCTATGCATCTCCATGGATAGATCATTGTGTGTGCGTAGATTTTTTTTGTTTTCCATGCAACGATTACCAACGGTGGCATCCGAGCCAGGTCTATGCATAGATGATATGCACGAGTAGAACACAAAGAGTTGTGAGCGGTGATCGTCATACTTCTTACCACCAATGTCTTATTTTGGTTCGACGGTATTGTTGGATGAAGCGGCCCGGACCAACCTTACATGACCACGTTCATGAGACCGGTTCCACCAACAGACATGCAACTAGTTTTGCATAAAGGTGGCTGCTGTCTGTTTCTCCTACTTTAGTTGAATCAAATTTGACTACAACCGGTCCTTGAAGAAAGTTAAAACAGCAAACTTGACAAATCACCATTGTGGTTTTTGCCGTAGGTAAGAACGGTTCTTGCTAGAAGCCCGTAGCAGCCACGTAAAACTTGCAACAACAAAGTAGAGGACGTCTAACTTGTTTTTGCAGGGTATGTTGTGATGTGATATGGTCAAGACATGATGTGATATACATAATTGTATGAGATGATCATGTTTTGTAAGTTATCGGCAACCGGCAGGAGCCTTATGGTTGTCTCCTTATTGTATGAAATGCAAATGCCATGTAATTGCTTTACTTTATCACTATGCATTAGCGATAGTTGTAGAAGCAATAGTTGACAAGACGACCACGACGCAACGATGGAGATCGAGGTGTCGAGCCGGTGACGATGGAGATCATGATGATGCTTTGGAGACGGAGATCAAAAGCACGAGATGATGATGGCCATATCATATCACATATTTTGATTGCATGTGATATTTATCTTTTATGCATCTTATTTTGCTTAGTATGGCAGTAGCATTATGAGATGATCCCTTAACTAAAGTTTCAAGGTATAAGTGTTCTCCCTGAGTATGCACCATTGCGAAAGTTTGTCATGCTGAGATACCACGTGATGATCGGGTGTGATAGGCTCTACGTTCACATACAACGGGTGCAAGACAGTTTTGCACATACGGAATACTCGGGTTAAACTTGACGAGCCTGGCTGTAGGGAAAGCAGCATGCAATTTCAAAAAATCTCCTACGATCACGCAAGATCTATCTATGTGATGCATAGCAAAGAGAGGGGGAGAGTGTGTCCATGTACCCTCGGAGAATGAAAGCGGAAGCGTTAATTTAACGCGGTTGATGTAGTCGAACGTCTTCACGATCCAACCGATCAAGTACTGAACGTACGACACCTCCGAGTTCATGTAACATCCCAAATTTTCAATTTGGAATGTTATACATTAGGTCATCATGCATATCATATTTTTCTCGCATTTTCCCGATCCTAGAAAATTTCACGCAACTCAAGGACCCTCGGAGAGAGTTGGAAGTTTCATTATTTTCATATTTGGGATTTCTCAAATTTTGAAAATAGGATCATTGGATTTATTTAATTATCTTCATAAAGTTTTTCCTATAAAAACTTAAGAGAGGGAATAATATGACTTTCCCAATATTTAGGAAAAATGAAGATATTATAAATAAATCAAAATTTGGTTTTGGAAGATTTATTTTGCTTAGGCAAAATGAGCATTTTAAAAATTTATGCATGTTTGCCGTTTTTAAAGTTAATTTTTTTCTACTCATTTTTAGGAGTCGGGTAAAATTAATTTTATTAAAATCGGAGTTCTTTTGGTATTTTTTTTAATTCGTTTTGTTTTGTTTTAAATAAAAAAAAACGCTTCTTGGGCCAAGGCCCAAGCCCGGCCCAGCCAGCCGAGCCCGCCCAGCGCCCGCCCACCTCCTCTCCCTCCCGTCTTGAGTCCCGCTCATGCCGCCGCCGAGTCCCGCTGGGACAACGCCCGCCGCCGCCTTCCCCGGCTTGCCCCCTCCCCAAGCCACCGGCGCCCCCCTCCTATTTATACCCCTCCCCTCCTCTCCCCTCAACCCGCCCGCCGCCCCAAGCCGAGCCTTGCCATGTTCCTCGCCGTCATGATCCCGGAGCCCCTAAATCGCCTCCCGCCGCCTCCCGACCTCGCCGCCCGTCGCCACGAGCCCAGCCGAGCCCCGCTGGCGAAGACCCGCCGGAGGTAGCCGCCGCCCCGATCCGATCCGATCCGGTTTTGTTAAAAGACCAATCCGGTTTTTTTTGCGATGTTCGGTTTTTTTAAAAAAAAACCTGGATGGTTTTTATTTTTTTTTCCGTTTTCTTATTTAGTGAACGTTCACCGACCCGTTCGTTTCAATGAACGCGTTCGTTGGATTAGTTCTGTTAACGAACGTCCGTTATTTAATCCGATCGTCGTTTTCTTTTAAATCGGATTTAATCCATTATTTTTCAGATTCGATTTCTGATCCGATTTTCAAATCTGTTTTATTTCTTGCTCGTGTATCTAATCAGTGATTCAAGCGCCGAGTTTCGTTATGAAACCGCCGTTCGACTAACCTACTTACACAGAGTTTTGCTACTGTAAAATTTTGACTTAATTTCAGATTGCTAAACCGAGTCGTTCTCTCTCGAGTTCCGACTTTCGATGCTTTATTTGATTCGATTCTTTTGCAACTGTGGTTCTTAAGTTGAACTATCTGGTTAGATCTTTTATTCGAGATTTCCTGTGCATTAGATGAGTACTTATTGTATGCTTGTTGTTTGTCTGCGTTAGATCACCCGGAGTGCGCCGCTTGTTACTTGAATCTCTAGGACTCATGGATCATCAAGAAGGCAAGTAACACTTTGATCATACTTTTCTACTACCCAGCTTTTATTGCATTAGATCAAACCCTCAAACACTTGCATGTTTAGGATCTAATTAAATTGTGGGATGGGAAGTAGATTGAGGTAGTACCTATTACCTGTTTTACTTATGAAACCTTGGGAGTTACTTCTACGTTTGCTTGATTATGCCATGCTATGCTAGTAGACGTGGATTGGGTGAGTGAATATCCATGACAGATGTGAGATTGTTAATTAATGGTTTATTTAAGGTGGCAACCTAAACACACATCTGGGTGGATTGAGGCACTGGTTTCTATCGAGGACTTGCTCAGATTTCTTCGGACCGCCACCTGTGCTCTAAGGGATCATAAGATTATTCAAACTGGAAACTTCCGTGTGCAGCCACAAGCCAATTATGGGCTCTGGCGTAGTTGACTAAGTTGTGCGAACTCTTACGGGTAGGCTAGCCGATGTAGGGGATGTAGGTTGGTACGGTCTACCCACATGTAAGGTGCTAGCGCTTCGAAAGACTATGTCTCGGTCATCCGCCTCTCAAACACCATGTAGTCACGAGAACCAAACGGAGGCGATCGAGTCTTGTGGGGAAAAGTGCGCAAACCTCTGCAGAGTGTAACTAATCATGATTAGCCGTGTCCCCGGTTATGGACATCTTGAGTATCTAGTACTTGAATATCATGTGAATCTCAACATGTTACTCTAATAATAAAGTTATCGGGTTTTAATGAGTACTTTTAATTGGGATTGAGGATGTCATCAACCATTCTCAATGTTTAACAACCACCATGATAGTTAAATAAAATTATTCCTTTGATGTAGGGAAAAACCAGCTTTATGCAAAAATGTAACCGTAGAGCCTTACCACCAGCCATATATGCATGTAGTATAGGCTTGTTGCTTCATTATTCTCTATGTGTTACATTGCCAGCATATTCCATGTGTCTTGACCCGTTTTGGCTGCAACTTTTCACGTTGCAGACTTTTCGCATTTAAGTAAGGTGTTAGGTCGTGGTTCTATACTCAGTGATGCCGTTGGAGTTGATGGACTCACTTGTCTTCCAAGCCTTCCGCTGTTATCTTTAGATGGCCTTAAGCCATATTATTGTATTGAGTTCCCTTGTGGACAACGATGTAATAAGTGTGTGATTGCTACTCTGCTATAAATCCTTCGAAGTACTGTGTGGTGTCAGCATTACTGATCCAGGGATGACACTGAGCACAGAGCGCTAGATCCATTCGGGTCTGGTCGCTATAGAGAATGGTATCAGAGCACACGCTGACTGTAGGACACGACCACTAAGATAAAGCCATAGATCACTATTCTCTTCCCATTTTCTAACTCCTCATCTTTTCTACTCTCTTTAGGATGAAGGACGCGAAGATCAAGTACACCCAACCGAACGAAGGCACACCTTTTGGATCTCACTTGAAGGAAGTTACCAAGTACTGAACATTGGACTACCAAGCTTCACCGGACTTTCAACGCCACTCATCTGCACGAAGAGGAGCGCCGAAGATTCACGCTCACGTTCAGAAGGACATTCGCCCCAATCACCAAGCCTATAGATAGTGTTTTCAGTGCACCAACTTGGAGTCTGGGAAAGAGCATGGCAGCTCATATCACCATGGGACGCATTGGAGAAGTTTATCAAGAAGACCTCAAGGACACAATCTACCAGATTTGCGGACGCCGAGATGACAAATGGGACGTCGTCAGCACCAAGAAGGATAGATCCATTGCAGCATTCATCCAGAGTTAAACCAGCACATTCGACGCCAGGAGAACCGGATGTGCAATGATATGTTGGAGTTGCAGAATGCAAAGGGAAGGATCATCGAACTTGAAGAAGAACTACAGACAACTCGCAAGGACTATATGGGCGAGATCGTAGCTCTAGCAAGACACAATAACGATCTTAAGTACGAGATTGAAGAACTCAAGAAGAAGTTGGCGCTCGGGAATGAAGACCAGTATGTCGATTGCCCAGCGACTACATCAACATCGACGTCACCGATTCGGATCCAAGTGAAGCAGACTTTGAAGACGGCTGGAAGCAGACATTATGGAGTCTTCCACCGGTTCAAATTAGTAGAAGTCCCCCACATATTAGTAGTATTCCTCCATGTAAACATTATAGTACACGCACTTTTGCGATAGTTAGATCGTTGTAAGCCCTTGTTTGATTGAATGAAGTGATTTTGTGTGTATTTGCTCATGTGCATTTGGGTAGTGATTCCCCTTAGACCTCATTCTATTCTAAATTCTCATCTTTTCTAAACCCATCAGATGCCTCCGAGACGCGACCCCGGATTCGTTTTCCCGCCAGAGATCACCCAACTGAGTACAAGTTACCAACCCAAGCCCTTAGGTCACCCATGCTAGTAACCTCACCCGGAGCAGAGTACATGGCTAGTAAATGGTGTGATCGACTGCCATTAAGGATTGGACACTATGTTTTCCCCTCGGACCTAATAGTTACGGAATCCCAAGGATTGGATGTGATATTAGGTATGGATTGGTTATCAAGGTATGGAGGAAACATAGATTGCACCACAAAGTCAATTTTGCTCACCACACCGGAAGGAAGAAGGATTAAGTATGTATCACGGCATCGGTAGAAGAGCGCAAGTTAATTGCTTATCGTGAGTGGTGCAGGAAGAAGTACCATGGTGAAGGATTTTCTGATGTATTTCCGGAAGAGTTGCCGGGAATGCCACGGATAGAGACATTGAGTTTTTGATCAAGTCGCTGCCGAGAACAGGCCCGATATCGAAGCGGCCGTATAGGATGCCAAAGACAGGATTTGGCGGAAATCAAGAAGCGATTAAGGAGCTTTTGGATAAAGGTTTTATACGCCCAAGTTCTTCACCTTGGGGATCACCCGTTTGCTAGTGGAGAAGAAGGACGGATCGTTAAGAATGGTTGTTGATTATCGTGGATTGAATGAAGTAACAATCAAGAACAAGTACCCACTACCTATGATAAATGATCTGTTTGATCGCTTGCAAGGAGCCAAGGTGTTTTCCAAGATCGACTTGCGATCGTGGTACCATCGATTGAAGATTCGGGAGCAGGACATACCCAAGACAGCATTTACCACGAGATATGGACTATACGAGTATACCGTTATGTCGTTTGGATCGACTAACGCACCAGCCTATTTCATGAACCCGATGAACAAAGTGTTTATGGAGTTTTTGGATAAGTTAAATGCGTGGTGTTCATTGATGACATTTTGATTTTCTCGAAGAATGAAGAGGAACACAAGGAACATTTGCGATTGATTTTGGAGAAACTGAGGGAACACCAGTTGTATGCCAAGTTCAGCAAATGTGAGTTTTTGCTAAAGGAAGTTGGATTTCTCGGACATGTTATATCCGGAGAAGGGATAGCAGTTGACCCCACAAAAGTTGAGACCGTAACCAAATGGGAAGCACCAACGACAGTTGGAGAGATTCGGAGTTTCCTTGGACTCGCAGGATACTACCGAAGGTTCATTGAGAATTTCTCAAGGATTGCCAAGCCTATGACAGAATTGTTGAAGAAGGAAAACAAATTCGTATGGACCGAGGACTGTGAGGCAAGTTTTCAGAGTTGAAGAAAAGATTGGTTACCTCACCAGTTTTGATATTGCATCGGACTAAGGATTATGAGGTGTATTACGACGCTTCACGTCGAGGACTTGGAGCGGTGCATATGCAGGAAGGAAGAGTTGTTTCAGATGCTTCACGACAACTTAAGCCCCATGAGTTGAACTATGCCACTCATGATTTGGAGTTAGCAGCCGTTGTGCATGCCACGAAGACGTGGAGACATTTTCTCATTGGAAATCATTGTGAAGTATATACGGATCACAAGAGTTTGAAGTACATCTTCACACGTAGGAATTGAATCTCGCATAAAGGAGATGGTTAGAGCTTATCAAGGATTATGACATGAGATTGCATTATCACCCGGAAGGCTAATGTTGTAGCAGACGCATTGAGCCGTAAGAGCCACGTCAATACCCTAATGATGGGAGGAATACCCAATGACTTAGCCGAGGACCTTCGAGAGCTATGTTTGGAAATAGTTCCGAGAGGCTATGTAGCAGCATTGGAGATTCAATAACGCTGATGGACAAAATCGGAGAAGCCCAAAAGGCGGATAAGGAAGTTGCCTCTATAAAGGAGAAAATGAGCAAAGGAAAAGCTAAAGGATTTCGTGAGGATGAGCACGATACCCTATGGTTTGAAGACCGTGTTTATGTACCCAATGACCCGTAGATCGTGAAGTTGATTTTACAAGAAGCTCATGATTCACCCTATTCGATTCACCTGTGAAATACCAAGATGTACTTGGATTTGAAGAATACTTTCTGGTGGACCGGAATGAAGAAGGATATTGCGGAGTATGTAGCAGTTTGCGATGTATGTCAGAAAGTAAAAGCAGAACATCAGAAGCCAGCAGGATTGTTACAACCATTGCCGATACCCGAATGGAAGTGGGATAAACTAGGCATGGATTTTATCACGGGATTGCCAAAGACTCGTTCAGATATGACTCGATTTGGGTTATAGTCGACCGTTTAACAAAGGTAGCTCATTTTATTCGATCAAGACCACCTATAGCAGTGCTAAGTTGGCAAAGATATACATGACCAGAATTGTGTGCTTACACGGAGTTTCGAGGAGCATCGTATCAGATAGAGGAACCCAGTTTACCTCGAAATTTTGGAACCAGTTGCATGAAACATTGGGAACCCGATTGGAATTCAGTACAACTTTCCACCCACAGACCGATGGACAGACCGAGAGAGTCAATCAGATTTTGGAGGACATCTTTGAGAGCTTGTGCCCTAGATTATGGATCTAGCTGGGATGACAATTTGTCAGATGCAGAATTTTCCTACAACAACAGTTACCAAACCAGCTTGAAGATGGCACCTTTCGAGGCTTTGTATGTAAGAAGGTGCAGGACACCGTTGTTATGGGACGAAACTGGAGATCGTCAGTTGTTTGGACCAGATTTGATTAAGGAGTCTGAATAGAAAGTTAAGTTGATTCGAGACAGGCTCAAGGTAGCCCAGTCCAGACAAAAGAGCTATGCCGATTCAAAGCGCATAGCGATTGAGTATGAAGTTGGAGACAGTATATCTCGAGTATCCCCGCTTCGAGGAGTTAAGCGTTTTGGAGTTAAAGGAAAGTTAGCACCACGTTTCGTTGGACCGTATAAGATTTTTGCAACGCATGGGAGAAGTTGCTTATAAGTTGGAATTACCGGAAGGACTGTCGAGGAGTTCATGATGTATTCCATGTTTCTCGATTGAAGAAATGTCACCCGAGATAGCAGAGGTACCGTTAAGAGACACGGTGCCACCGAAGCAATTCAGTTGAAGGATGATTTGACATATGAGGAAAAACCGGTTAAGATCCTCGATTATGCCGGCAGAGTTACCCGCAGCAAGGTTATCAAGTTTTGTAAAGTTCAAGGAGCCACCACACCGAGGATGAAGCCACCTGGGAAAGAGAGGAAGTTTTGCTCAAGGACCACCTCACCTATTTTCTAGCCAACCCGAATCTCGAGGGCTAGATTCATCTTAAGGGGTAGGTTTGTAACATCCCAAATTTTCAATTTGGAATGTTATACATTAGGTCATCATGCATATCATATTTTTCTCGCATTTTCCGATCCTAGAAAATTTCACGCAACTCAAGGACCCTCGGAGAGAGTTGGAAGTTTCATTATTTTCATATTTGGGATTTCTCAAATTTTGAAAATAGGATCATTGGATTTATTTAATTATCTTCATAAAGTTTTTCCTATAAAAACTTAAGAGAGGAATAATATGACTTTCCCAATATTTAGGAAAAATGAAGATATTATAAATAAATCAAAATTTGGTTTTGGAAGATTTATTTTGCTTAGGCAAAAATGAGCATTTCAAAAATTTATGCATGTTTGCCGTTTTTAAAGTTCATTTTGTTCGACTCATTTTTAGGAGTCGGGGAAATTTAATTTTATTAAAATCGGAGTTCGCTTTGGTAGTTTTTAATTCGTTTTGTTTTGTTTTAAATAAAAAAAAACTTCTGGGCCAAGGCCCAGCCCGGCCCTAGCCAGCCAGCCCGGCCCCGGCCCACCTCCCACCTCCTCTCCTCCCTTGCTGAGTCCCGCCGCCCGCCTCGAGTCCCGCTCGGGGGCACGCCGCCGCCGCCGCCTTCCCCCGGCTTGCCCGTCCCCCAAGCCACCCGGCGCCCGCCCCTCCTATTTATACCCCGTCGCCCCTCCTCTCCCCTCAACCCGCCCGCCGCCCCAAGCCGCCGCCCGCCGCCTGTTCCTCGCCGTCGCCGATCCCGGAGCCTCGTCGCCTTCCGCCGCCCCTCCGACCTCGCCGCCCGTCGCCCGACCACGGAGCCCCATGAGCCCGGCGAACTTCGCCGGAGGTAGCCGCCGCCCGATCCGATCCGATCCGGTTTTGTTAAAAGACCAATCCGGTTTTTTTTGCGATGTTCGGTTTTTTTAAAAAAAAACCTGGATGGTTTTTATTTTTTCGTTTTCTTATTTAGTGAACGTTCACCGACCCGTTCGTTTCAATGAACGCGTTCGTTGGATTAGTTCTGTTAATCTAACGTCCGTTATTTAATCCGATCGTCGTTTTCTTTTAAATCGGATTTAATCCATTATTTTTGATTCGATTTCTGATCCGATTTTCAAATCTGTTTTATTTCTTGCTCGTTTATCGGAATCAGGTGATTCAAGCGCCTGGAGTTTCGTTACGAAACCGCCGTTCGGACTAACCTACTTACACAGAGTTTTGCTACTGTAAAATTTTGACTTAATTTCAGATTGCTAAACCGAGTCGTTCTCTCTCGAGTTCCGACTTTCGATGCTTTATTTGATTCGATTCTTTTGCAACCAGGGTTCTTAAGTTGAACTATCTGGTTAGATCTTTTATTCGAGATTTCCCTGTGCATTAGATGAGTACTTATTGTATGCTTGTTGTTTGTCTGCGTTAGATCACCCGTGAGTGCGCCGCTTGTTACTTGAATCTCTAGGACTCGCGGATCATCGGCAAGGCAAGTAACACTTTGATCATACTTTTCTACTACCCAGCTTTATTGCATTAGATCAAACCCTCAAACACTTGCATGTTTAGGATCTAATTAAATTGTGGGATGGGAAGTAGATTGAGGTAGTACCTATTACCTGTTTTACTTATGAAACCTTGGGAGTTACTTCTACGTTTGCTTGATTATGCCATGCTATGCTAGTAGACGTGGATTGGGTGAGTGAATATCCATGACAGATGTGAGATTGTTAATTAATGGTTTATTTAAGGTGGCAACCTAAACACACATCTGGGTGGATTGAGGCACCTGGTTTCTATCAGGACTTGCCTGTATTTCTTCGGACCGCCACCCATGCTCTAAGGGATCATAAGATTATTCAAACTGGAAACTTCCGTGTGCAGCCACAAGCCAATTATGGGCTCTGGCGTAGTTGACTAAGTTGTGCGAACTCTTACGGGTAGGCTAGCTGATGTAGGGGATGTAGGTTGGTACGGTCTACCCACATGTAAGGTGCTAAGCGCTTCGAAAGACTATGTCTCGGTCATCCGTCTCTCAAACACCATGTAGTGCGAGAACCAAAGCGGAGGCGATCGAGTCTTGTGGGGAAAAGTCATAAACCTCTGCAGAGTGTAAAAACTAATCATGATTAGCCGTGTCCCCGGTTATGGACATCTTGAGTATCTAGTGCTTGAATATCATGTGAATCTCAACATGTTACTCTAATAATAAAGTTATCGGGTTTTAATGAGTACTTTTAATTGGGATTGAGGATGCTGTCAACCATTCTCAATGTTTAACAACCACCATGATAGTTAAATAAAATTATTCCTTTGATGTAGGGAAAAACCAGCTTTATGCAAAAATGTAACCGTAGAGCCTTACCACTAGCCATATATGCATGTAGTATAGGCTTGTTGCTTCATTATTCTCTATGTGTTACATTGCCAGCATATTCCATGTGCTGACCCGTTTTCGGGCTGCAACTTTTCACGTTGCAGACTTTTCTGCATTTACGAGTAAGGTGTTAGGTCGTGGTTCTATACTCGGTGATGCCGTTGGAGTTGATGGACTCACTTGTCTTCCAAGCCTTCCATTGTTATCTTTAGATGGCCTTAAGCCATATTATTGTATTAAGTTCCCTTGTGGACAACGATGTAATAAGTGTGTGATTGCTACTCTGCTATAAATCCTTCAAAGTACTGTATGGTGTCAGCATTACTGATCCAGGGATGACACTGAGCACAGAGCGCTAGATCCATTCGGGTCTGGTCGCTACAGTTCAGCACACGTTCAGCTTGATGACATCCCTCAAACTCTTGATCCAGAAGAGGGTCGAGGGAGAGTTTCATAAGCACGAATGCGTGGTGACGGTGATGGTGATGTGATCCGCGTAGGGCTTCGCCTAAGCACTACATGAATATGACCAGAGGAGTAAACCATGGAGAGAGACGCCGCACACGGCTTGGAACAATTGGTGTGTCTCCAAGGGTGCCCTGCCCATGTATATAAAGGAGGTAGAGGGAGGAGGCCGGCCCTAGGGGGCGCGCCAAGAGGGGGGAGTCCTACTAGGACTCCCAGTCCTAGTAGGATTTGCCCTCCCCCTCTTATTCCTTCTCATGGAGGGGGAAAGGGGGTAGGAGAGGGAAGAGGAGAAGGAAAGGGGGCGCACCCCCTCCCCTAGTCCAATTCGGACTCCCTATGGGATGGGGTCGCGGCCACTCCTTGTGGGCTGCCTCCTCTCTCACTATGGCCCAAGTAGGCCCATTACTTTCCCTGGGGGATTTCGGTAACCCCTCGGTACTCTGATAAATATCTGAAACGTCCAAAACCATTCCGGTGTCCAAATACTATCGTCCAATATATCAATCTTTACCTCTCGACCATTTCGAGACTCCTCGTCATGTCCGTGATCTCATCCGGGACTCCAAACAATCTTCGGTCGCCAAAACACATAACTCATAATACAAATCATCATCAAACATTAAGCGTGCGGACCCTACGGGTTCGAGAACTATGTAGACATGACTGAGACACATCTCATATCAATAACCAATAGCGGAACCTGGATGCTCATATTGGTTCCTACATATTCTACGAAGATCTTTATCGGTCAAACCACAATAACAACATACGTCATTCCCTTTGTCATCGGTATGTTACTTGCCCGAGATTCGATCATCGGTATCCTCATACCTAGTTCAATCTCGTTACCGGAAAGTCTCTTTACTCATTCCGTAATGCATCATCTAGCAACTAACTCATTAGTCACATTGCTTGCAAGGCTTATTGTGATGTGCATTATTGAGAGGGCCCAGAGATACCTCTCCGATACTCAGAGTGACAAATCCTAATCTTGATCTATGCCAACCTAACAAACACCTTCGGAGACACCTGTAGAGCATCTTTATAATCACCCAGTTACGTTGTGACGTTTGATAGCACACAAGGTATTCCTTCGGTATTCGGGAGTTGCATAATCTCATAGTCAAAGGAATATGTATAATTCATGAAGAAAGCAATAGCAATAAAACTTAACGATCATTGTGCTAAGCTAACGGATGGGTCTTGTCCATCACATCATTCTCCTAATGATGTGATCTCGTTCATCAAATGACAACACATGTCTATGGTCAGGAAACTTAACCATCTTTGATTAACGAGCTAGTCAAGTAGAGGCATACTAGGGACACTTTGTTTTGTATATGTATTCACACATGTATCAAGTTTCTGGTTAATACAATTCCAGCATGAATAATAAAAATTTATCATGATATAAGGTAATATAAAATAACAACTTTACTATTGCCTCTAGAGCATATTTCCTTCAGTCTCCCACTTGCACTAGAGTCAATAATCTAGTTCACATCGCCATGTGATTTAACACCAATAGTTCACATCACCACGGTCGAGATTCAATAAACCATTTATATTGAGTGTATGACCATAGAAGGTTTTATTCATGTAAACAGAACAACAATTATTATTTGACTTAAATGAATAATCGTATTGCAATAAACATGATCCAATCATATTCATGCTCAACACAAACACCAAATAATATTTATTTTAGGTTCAACACTAATCCTGAAGGTAAAGGGAGTGTGCGATGGTGATCTTGTCAACCTTGGAATCACTTCCAACACACATCATCACCTCGCCCTTAACTAGTCTCTATTTATTTTGCAACTCCTGTTTCGAGTTACTACTCTTAGCCACTCAACCAGTATCAAATGCCAAGGGGTTGCTGTAAACACTAGTAAAGTACACATCAATAACATGTATATCAAATATACCTTTGTTCACTTTGCCATCCTTCTTATCTGCCAAGTATCTAGGGCAGTTCCACTTCCAGTGACCATTTCCTGCAGTAGGAGCACTCACTTTTAGTCTTGGGTCTAGCTTTGGGCTTCTTCATGGGAGTGGCAACTTTCTTGCCATTCTTTTTGAAGTTTCCCTTTCTTTCCCTTGCCCTTTTTCTTGAAACTAGTGGTCTTGTTAACTATCAACACTATATGCTATTTCTTGATTTCTACCTTGATGCTATTTCTTGAAACTAGTGGTCTTGTTAACTATCAACACTTGATGCTATTTTGAAGCATCACGAAGAGCTTGGGAATCGTTTTCATCATCCCTTGCATATTATAGTTCATCACGAAGTTCTAGTAACTTGGTGATAGTGACTAGAGAACTATGTCAATCATTATCTTATCTGGAAGATTAACTCCCACTTGATTCAAGCGATTGTAGTACCCAGACATTCTGAGCACATGCTCACTAGCTGAGCTATTCTCCTCCATCTTGTAGGAAAAGTACTTGTCAGAGGTCTCATACCTCTCGACATGGGCATGAATCTGAAATACCAATTTCAGTTCTTGGAACATCTCATATGCTCCATGGCATTCAAAACATTTTTGATGTCCTGGTTCTAAGCTGTAAAGCATGGTGCACTAAACTATCAAGTAGTCATCATACCGAGCTTGCAAAACTTTCATAACGTCTGCATCTGCTCCTGCAACAGGTTTGTCACCTAGTGATGCATCGAGGACATAATTCTTCTGTACAGCAATGAGGATAATCCTCAGATCACGGACCCAGTCCGCATCATTGCTACTATCCTCTTCAACTTAGTTTTCTTTAGGAACATATCAAAAATAAAACAGGGGAGCTATAAGCGAGCTATTGATCTATAACATAGATATGCAAATACTATGAGGACTAAGTTCATGATAAATTAAAGTTCAATTAATCATATTACTTAAGAACTCCCACTTAGATAGACATCCCTGTAGTCAACTAAATGATCACGTGATCCATATCAACTAAACCATGTCCGATCATCACGTGAGATGGAGTAGTTTTCAATGGTGAATATCTCTATGTTGATCATATCTACTATCACTACTGCAGGATGCTGCTAACGCGACACTATGATCAGAGACCCTTCGACGAAACTGTGTGCGATGCAATAATCGCAAATGGTGGTGTAAAAAACGGTCAAAAAGGTGCAAATCGTTTGCGATGGAGGATGCATCAAACACGGTTCAGATTTTAGTTGCGTGTGCGATGCAGGGTATACGGTTCAGTTCAATTAACCGTTTGCGATGAGGAGGAACAAAAGAAACGGGCAGCCAGATGAAGGTGTGTGTGATGTAAAACATACGGTTCACTCAGATGAACTGTTTTTCATTAGGCAACACAAAAGAAACGGTCAGCCAGATCAAGGTGTGTGCGATATACGACATGTGGTTCACTCGGATGAACTGTTTGCGTTGAGACAAGAAAACAGAAACGGTTAAATTTAACAAGATGTGTGTGATACGTGATACGTCCATTTTGCATCATGCTTTTATATCGATATTTATTGCATTATGGGCTGTTATTACACATTATGTCACAATACTTATGCCTATTCTCTCTTATTTTACAAGGTTTACATAAGGAGGGGGAATGCCGGTAGCAGGAATTCTGCGCTGGAAAAGGAGCAAATATTAGATACCTATTCTGCACAACTCCAAAAGTCCTGAAACTCCATGAAAGTTATTTTTGGAAATAATAAAAAATATTGAGCGGAAGAAATACATCAGGGGGGCCTCCACCTGGCCACGAGGGTGGGGGCGCGCCCTTCCCCCATGGGCGCGCCCCCTGTCTCGTGGCCCCCCTGTTGGCCCTTCGGTGCCCATCTTCTAGTATATGAAGTCTTTCGTCCAAAGAAAAATCATAAGAAAGCTTTCGGGACGAGACTCCGCCGCCACGAGGCGGAACCCTGGAGGAACCAATCTAGGGCTCCGGCAGAGCCGTTATGCCGGGGACACTTCCCTCCGGGAGGGGGAAATCATCGCAATCGTCATCACCAACGCTCCTCTCATCGGGAGAGGGCAATCTCCATCAACATCTTCACCAACACCATCTCCTCTGAAACCCTAGTTCATCTCTTGTATCCAATTCTTGTCTCCAAGTCCGGGATTGGTACCTGTAGGTTGCTAGTAGTGTTGATTACTCCTTGTAGTTGATGCTAGTTGGTTTGTTTGGTGGAAGATCATATGTTCAGATCCATTATGCATATTAATACCCCTCTGATTATGAACATGAATATGCTTTGTGAGTAGTTATGTTTGTTCCTGAGGACATGGGAGAAGTCTTGCTATTAGTAGTCTTGTGAATTTGGTATTCGTTTGATATTTTGATGAGATGTATGTTGTCTATCCTCTGGTGGTGTTATGTGAACGTCGACTACATAACACTTCACCAATATTTGGGCCTAGAGGAAGGCATTGGGAAGTAATAAGTAGATGATGGGTTGCTAGACCGACGTAAGCTTAAACCCTAGTTTATGCGTTGCTTCGTAAGGGGCTGATTTGGATCCATATGTTTCATGCTATGGTTAGGTTTACCTTAATACTTTTGTTGTAGTTGCGGATGCTTGCAATAGAGGTTAATCATAATTGGGATGCTTGTTCAAGTAAGAACAACACCCAAGCACCGGTCCACCCACATATCAAATTACCAAAGTACCGAACGCAAATCATATGAACTTGATGAAAACTAGCTTGACGACAATTCCCATGTGTCCTCGGGAGCGCTTTTCTCCATATAAGAGTTTGTCCAGGCTTGTCCTTTGCTACAAAAAGGATTGGGCCACCTTGCTGCACTTTATTTACTTTTGTTAGTTGTTGCTTGTTACCAATTATCTTATCACAAAACTATCTGTTACCTATTATTTTAGTGCTTGCAGAGAATACCTTGCTAAAAACCGCTTATCATTTCCTTCTGCTCCTCGTTGGGTTCGACACTCTTACTTATCGAAAGGACTACGATAGATCCCCTATACTTGTGGGTCATCAAGACTCTTTGCTGGTGCCGTTGTCGAGGAGTGAAGCGCCTTTGGTAGGTGGAATTTGGTAAGGAAAAATTTATATAGTGTGCTGAAATTTACTGTCACTTGTTACTATGGAAAGTAATCCTCTGAGGGGCTTGTTCGGGGTATCTTCACCCCGACTATTAGAGCAAAGAGTTGCTCCTCAACCTATTGAACCTACTAAAAATGAAAATGTCCCCTTTGAAATTCCTTCGGGTATGTTAGAAAAACTGCTGGCTAATCCTTTTGTAGGAGATGGAACAAAACATCCTGATGAGCACCTAATCTATGTGGATGAAGTTTGTGGATTATTTAAGCTTGTAGGTATACCCGATGATGTTATTAAGAAGAAGGTCTTCCCTTCATCTTTGAAGGGAGATGCATCGACATGGTATAGGCTATGTGATGATACGGGATCATGGAAGTACAAACGATTGAAATTGGAATTTCATCAGAAATTTTATCCTATGCATCTTGTTCATCGTGATCGCAATTATATATATAATTTTTGGCCTCGCAAAGGAGAAAGCATCGCTCAAGCTTGGGGAGGCTTAAATCAATGTTATATTCATGCCCCAATCATGAGCTCTCAAGGGAAATGATTATTCAGAATCTATATGCTTGGCTTTCTGATAACAATCGCACCATGCTCGATACTTCTTGTGTTGGCTCTTTTATGATGAAGACTATTGAATTCAAATGGGATTTATTGGATATAATTAAGCGCAACTCTAAAGATTGGGATCTCGACGAAGATAAGGAGTCAGGTATGACACCTAAGTTTGATTGTGTTAAATCTTTTATGGATACCGATGTTTTTCTTAAGTTTAGCACTAAATATGGACTTGACTCTGAAATAGTAGCCTCTTTCTGTGAATCTTTTGCTGCTTATGTTGATCTCCCTAAGGAGAAGTGGTTTAAATATCATCCTCCGATAGAAGTAAAAGTAGCTGCACCTGTTAAAGTTGAAGAAAGGACTATCACTTATAATGATCCTATTGTTCCTACTTCTTATGTTGAGAAACCACCTTTCGCTGTTAGGATAAAGGATCATGCTAAAGCTTCAACTGTGGTTCGTAAAAGCAATATTAGAACTTATGCATATCCTGAGCAAATTAAAGTTGAACCTAATATTGCTATTGTTAAAGATCTCTTGGCTAATAATATTGATGGGCATGTTATTTATTTCTGCGGTGAAACTGCCAGAATTGCCAAACCTTGTGCTAAAGATAAACATAGACCTGTGGTAGGCATGCCTGTTATTTCTGTTAAAATAGGAGATCCATTACGCATATTAATACCCCTCTAATTATGAACATGAATATGCTTTGTGAGTAGTTACGTTTGTTCCTGAGGACATGGGAGAAGTCTTGCTATTAGTAGTCATGCGAATTTGGTATTCGTTCGATATTTTGATGAGATGTATGTTGTCTAGCCTCTAGTGGTGTTATGTGAACGTCGACTACATAACACTTCACCATTATTTGGGCCTAGAGGAAGGCATTGGGAAGTAATAAGTAGATGATGGGTTGCTAGAGTGATGTAAGCTTAAACTCTAGTTTATGCGTTTCTTCGTAAGGGGCTGATTTGGATCCATATGTTTCATGCTATGGTTAGGTTTACCTTAATACTTTTGTTGTAGTTGCGGATGCTTGCAATATAGGTTAATCATAAGTGGGATGCTTGTTCAAGTAAGAACAACACCCAAGCACCGGTCCACTCACATATCGAATTATCAAAGTACCGAACGCAAATCATATGAACGTGATGAAAACTAGCTTGACGACAATTCCCATGTGTCCTCGGGAGCGCTTTTCTCCATATAAGAGTTTGTCCAGGCTTGTCCTTTGCTACAAAAAGGATTGGGCCACCTTGCTGCACTTTATTTACTTTTGTTACTTTTTGCTTGTTACCAATTAACTTATCACAAAACTATTTGTTACCTATTATTTCAGTGCTTGCAGAGAATACCTTGCTAAAAACCGCTTATCATGTCCTTCTGCTCCTCGTTGGGTTCGACACTCTTACTTATCGAAAGGACTACGATAGATCCCCTATACTTGTGGGTCATCAATACGCGGCAAACAGGTCTGTAATCGGAAATGTGCACAAAGACCGATAACAACACAGATGATTGCTGCTAACAAGCCATGTGTGTTGTGAGCAAACGATTGCCGGTATACAATTGTGAGTGATTGATGAAAACATCACCGACGGGTTTCATTCTTTAGTCCGTGTGCGATGTGATTTTCTTTGTCCGCACAACATCTATGCTCTGTCTACAGAGCATCAACATATATACTTAAAAAGACAGCATTGCATAACCAAATTAAGCATACAATTACACAAGTGACTACACACATAACATTTCCACACACCAAAGTAACCAATTACATGCATACTAAACTGGGAAAAATGAGGATCTAATCATCTACTTATTCTTGCGACGACGCTTGCCATTGCTCTGCTTTCGGCTGGATCCCTGGCCGTTTTGGGGAAGGAGGCACTTCCTCATGTCAACGATCCACCTGTACATGCCGTAGCTCATGTACGCCTCCTTGGCCGCGTACACGATGAGAGCTTTGTCGAGTTTCTCCATCCAGGCCGAGTGCCATGCACGCTTGTCCTTGTTGCACAAATCCTTCATGTCTCTGTAGTAGGGGTGGATGATGGCCTCGGCGAGGTGAACCAGTGAGTCCTTCTCATGCTCCTTGATGCCCCAGATCTTCTATTAGCCCTGGATGTCGACAAGATTCTGGGAGGCGATGCCCGAATTCTCGAGCGCCTTTACATCGTTGGTGATGTCCACCATAGCGAACATGTAGTGGGGGCTGTTGACAAACCTGATGAAACGCTCGCAAGGCCTTGTGGCCAGGCAGTAGTGGTAGATGAGGACGTGGTGGCGCACGCACATCTGGGCGACGGTGACCTTGGGACGAGACCCGACACGAGCGCGGGTGTACTCGAGGTCGAACCCGACCACACTACAAAAAAAGGACACTTCCGTGATGATACGTGTTTGTCATAGTAGGCCACGTTTTATGTCATGCATGTACATCCATGACAAATTTATGACAGAATCAAGATAGTCATACCAGTGCTGTCGTAGAAGTGTTCCATGTCATTACCAAAATTATCATCACGGAAGTGTCCACTTCCATGACGATAAATCACGCGTCATGGAAGTGCTTTCGTCAAGGGTGACGGACACGTGCCATCCACCGTAACGGGACGCCATTAAGCTATCAGGTCCGGTTTTGGATCTGATAACCCGCTAACAGCCTAGACCAATGAGGATCTTCCATGTGTAAAATTCTCATTGGCCAGAGGAAACACGTGTTGGCTCACCGTTGGGACAGATGTCATCCATTCATTGGACAGGAGGCGCCTATGATACGTCGACACGTGGCATGGCCCAACAGATGCCCATACCGGTGAAAAGGCATGCCCGTTTGACATGGTTAAAAGGTAACGGGCCGGCCCATGGAAAGCCTCTTAACGACCTGTTCGTATATAGCCCATTTACGGCTTGCTAACTCATGGCCCGTTGGCCTATCCGAATTAAGCCCAATAGCTTCATCTGGGCCTCCCAATATGATTCCAGCCCGTTGTAACTTCCAGCCCATGTATGGCCCATGATGTCTTTTGGCCCATACGAGACCATTTGTAACTCTTGGCCCATTAACGGCCCCTGGTGAATCTGGCTCGCAATGAACAGTCTACCCTTTTATACCCATTAACGGCACGTTATTCCATTGGCCGTTTCCAACTTGTGTTATCTTTCGGCCTTCTCAGGGCCCATTTATTCTTGGGCTCATTTCCAGCATTCGGTTACTTACGGCCCGTCATTGGACTTTTCTACCCGTGGGCCAAATTCAGCCCATGTTACAATCGCCCGCTTATGCTCGTTACTCCGTTGGGCCATTTTCATAACGTCATCAAATACGGCCGATTAATGACGGCATGTTATTGTCGGCCCATGAACGGACGATTCCAAATCTAGCCCGTTTACGACCCATAATGCGGTCTGTTATTGGCCCATGTTTGGCCTATAGATCATACGGCACGTAGAAGGCCCATTGATGTTACGGTCGGTAGAAGGCCCATTGATGCTACGACCCGTAGAAGGCCCATTGATGCTACGGCCCGTAGAAGGCCCACTCTTTCTATGGCCCTAAGAAGGCCCATTGTTTCTACGGCCCGTAGGAGGCCCATGATAACTACAGTAAATATGTAGCCCATGGTTATTGTGGCCTAGTTTTAAAAAATAGGTTATTGAGGCTGCTAGCAAACCGAGGAAAAAGAACCGCATTGACAACAAGCAAACAAATAAACAAGACAATAAGGAAATAAATAAGCAAGCAACTTACGCTAGGCTATCACGGCTAATACACATATTACATCCACTGGGCATCAAAGTTTGCCACCAGTGCAAATAGAGGGAACAAAGCAACATATCATATACACTGGTTATCAAAGTTGGCGACCAGTGCAAATAAACGCCGCAGCAAAACAAGTCCATAACTGAAACCACTTCAAAAGAGCTCAAGGAACAATATCCTGGGTACCCATAAAGCTGGCAAGATGCTTAGCAAGCTTATTAACTTTCTCTTGTTTGGCGCTTAAATTCTCCAGCACTTGTTGTTGCACCAGAAAGTATGCATCTGAATTCTGCAGGGACTTCCTCAGTCCTTGACTTCCTCGTCGCATAACATCTCGATCAATATCTTTCAACTTGAAGTTGAGACTCAAGAAGCTGAAATGATTCAGCAAATGAAGTTCAAGAGCTGGTGCCAACAAGAGTAGCCAAGAACTTTCGAACACTACATCAAGACAGGACTTTGGGGTTGTCTCAGTGTCTTCAATATAGTTTTTATCAGCTTTCTTGGAGACCAATAGGGATGTCTCACTATCTTGAACCTTATCTGCATAACTTCCTTTACCATTGCATAATGGGGTACTCTTCTCCAATATTTTATCCGCCTTCTAAAAGAGAAACAAACAAACACATCACAGGTTTACAATATAGCATATGAAACTCATTGGTAAACCAGTTCAGTAGTAAGGTGGATAGGATAACAGCATGAAACAAACATATATCTATGTAGTATGGTCACTGTATGGTCTATATCATTCTAGTTTATGTTGCCAAATCAAGATAGATACAGTTTGAATCATATCTATTGAAGACAAAGCAGCATAGTCATAATATAAGTGTGGGAAACTACACAGCAATAACAACACTTGTAATGTGCATGGCATGAGAACATAACTGTTTATTCAATTGAAACTGAAATCAACATAGAGCAAGTTACAACAGCAAACACGTTAAAGAAATAGGTTTAAAACATACCTGTTGCGCCATTGGAGTTTTAGTTGCATCCTTCAATTTGAAATTAGTTGGTATGAGTAAATACAGTGATGCAAAAGCAAAGTAGTATGAACCATAGCTACGGAACCTGACCTAAGAACAATTCTTCTTCTGCTTTAAGCATTGACTTGGGTTTCGGAGTGGTGGTCCTCGTGCTTTGGGCACTGCAGTTGCCTTATTAACTGCTCGTGTTTGGGTGCTCTGTGGTGGAGACGGTGTTGTATCAAAAGGAACTGGGTTACTATCTGCTGGGGTTGGGGTTAGAAGGGGTGTAGCTGGTTCTCTGTCCAACTGGGTAGGGGTACAATCTGCGTGAGTCTGAGTTATGTGTGGTGGGGCTAGTTCTTGGGCAAGTACAACCGTGGTTCTATCTGCATTGACAGGTAGCACAATCTTTTCTGAAGACCGTGTTTTTACTCCCACAGATACTGCCATCACCCCCTCCAATTGAAATGGCTGATAAACAAGAAAAGTAATTGAATGTACAGACATTGTAAGATAGACAGGTGCAATGGATAGCAGGGAAGAAAACAAGGCATGAAATAATTCACATTTATGTTGTCTAACCAAACATAATAGCAGGACACAATTTCAGATATATGATGGCTAATTAAACATGATAGCATGACACAATTTCAAATGTATGATGGCTAACTAAACAGGATAGAACGACATAATTTGAAAATATGATGACTATGTAAACAGGATGAGATGATATAACTATATTATGTCTTTAGAAAATGGGTTGGCATGCCATAATTCAGATACATGCTGTCTATGTAAACATGTTGGCATGATATAATTCAAATATATGATTTATATACTAAGCAAGTGAGCAGAGGGCAATCGCATATATGATGTGTCAACTAAGGAGATGGCATTCAATATTGTGCATATGATGTAAAAACTAAGCATTGCAATACAACATATGCATGATATGAGTAATATAACCTGCCAAGTTT
Source organism: Aegilops bicornis (assembly GCA_021605145.1). Lineage (NCBI taxonomy): Eukaryota > Viridiplantae > Streptophyta > Magnoliopsida > Poales > Poaceae > Aegilops > Aegilops bicornis. The sequence goes on from CM038672.1 coordinate 522,452,596, forward strand.
GAGCATACACCTCGTGGGGATAATAGGGCTGGTCATCCGCCTCTGAATCCTCCTCTCAAGAGCTATATGTAACCAAGAAGATATTTGCTTCAAGAGTAGCATTGTTCCATTCAAGACCTTGTTTTCACTCCAGATTTCTCCATCACCAATTCAAATGGCTGATGCACAGGAAGAGCAGTTGAATATACAAACATTGTCGACAAATGCAATGAAAAATACAAAAAAAAGGACGGCATGATATAATTCACATATATGACGATTGGCTAAAAAGCATGGCATTGCATAATTCACATATATAATGCCTTATAACAAGATAGCATTTCATAATTCACATATATAATGTCTTGCAACAAGATGGCATCGCATAATTCACATATATGGTAATTAGACACTAAACAGGTGGCATTCACACAAAGCATGTCTAAACTAAGCAATGACATAGCAATGCAAGATACCATACGCATACGATATGAGCAACATAACCCTGCCAAGTTAGAGCATGCACCTCGGGGAATAGGACTGGTCATCTGTCTCTAAATCCTCCTCCGAGGAGCTATCCGTAACCTGCAAGACATGCGCTTCGTCAGATAGCATTGTCTGCTCTGAAGACCTTGTTTCCACTTCAGATTTTTTCCATGACCGTGCCGAATGGCTGATGCACAGGAAGAGTAATTGAATGTACTAAAATTGTTGACAAATTTAACACGTAATAAAAAATGATGGCATGATATAATTCACATATAAGATGATCCTAACCAGTGGTGGCATTGCAAAATTCACATATATGATGCCTGGCTAAACAAGATGGCATTGCATGATTCACATATACGATAAAGAAACTAAACAGATGGCATTGACAAAAAGCATGTCTAAACTAAGCAGATGACATATTTGATGTATCCAGTAAGCAATGCAAGGCACCATATGCATGATATTACCAACATCATCATGCCAAGTTAGAGAGAAGACCTCAGGGGGTAAATAGGAGTGGTCTTCTCCTTCTGAATCCCCCTCATAACAGTTATCTTCCTCTTGATTATGATCCGAAATGGGTGGAGGGGGCTGCCTTTGCGCCCACCATGGAGCGACATATGCATGAAATTTTATTGCCACGCAAGGCTCGTCTCTTTTGCTCTACATGTTCAGTTCCATTGTGTACAATAACGGACATGCATAGGAATAAAACATAGTGAGATTATGTAAGGAGTGCATGCACAAATCCAGAGTGATGGTAGCAAACTGTGGATAGACCCAAAACCAATGATAGCAAAGTGATAATAGCTTTAGTTAAAAAATACAGATAATGGCTCCTTTAATGTTTGTTTGCACCCAACATGAAACTCATAGTAGACACCCGAGATTAACCAGATAGTAGACAGATAGTACTGATTGCTGCCCCAATATTTACCCAGCAACCATTTAAAAACTCTAGTTTCAGCATTAGTTTGGACCTGACTCGGAGTCTAATAGGTGAACACAGCGATAAAGTAGCATGTCATCATATTAAGCGATGCATAACGTAAGCAGACACGGAAGAGTGCGACCTCTCTTGCGGACCCGTGTAGTCCTCAAGGTCATCTGCTCAGTTGATGATGTAATGCAGTTTTCGTGGCTGCCGGCGGCGGGGAAGAAGATCTGAGGCGGCGAAAGACAGTCTGGAGAGTGGATCCCTGCTGTGATGAACCCTTCCGTCGTTGGAGCAGCTGAGCTGGGGTGGAACACAGCGCAGCAGGAGCAGGACAAACCGCACAAGGTTTTCTTTGACACATATCTGTAACAGAAGTAATTGTGTAAGGGCTTGTTTGAATTTGAAGATTCTAACAATCCATGGATAGGAAATAGACAGGAATATGGTAGGTATGCACGTGCAAAACAGAGAATTTAAAAACACAGGATTTATGCCCATCTAGGTGTTTGATTCACAAGAATTGGAAGATCACAGGATGCAAAGAAGCAAGGTGAGATTAAGTCAAACCACAAGAAAATATACGGTTATAATGCTATAATGCTACTATCTCTTAGTCTTGTGCTTCATGAATAGGAATTTGAAAAGGAGGACAAGCGGAAATTAAAATTCCTATGGTTTTTCTTTCAAGGAGACACTAAAGGAACAAATTCTACAGTTTTCCTTTGCTCCATTCCTTTGAACCAAATTCATGAATAGTAGTACCATAGGAAACTTTCGAATTCCTATGTTTTTCCTTCACTTTTCCTTTCAAGCACTGGCGATTCTAGTAGGCAGGCTTGAGCAAGGAAAAGCCTACACTCAAAAAATGTTTTTGTGCTACTTCTATTACTTTGGACCCAAGCCACTGCCCTACTACCTCAACTCCCAGGCCCATCGACAAATGCACAGCTCAAATGCGCAGAGATTAATAATGATGGCGTTCAAGAGAGTCCATCACAGATAGCTAAGTTGCCTGGTACCTCACGGCTTATCATATAGTAGGAGAAACTAATCGTATTTCACATTACTGCGTGTGCTGAATGCACAATATATATAAAATGTAGAGTAAAAAAGAGATGCAACAAGTGTACAACCTCTTTGGCGAAGCCATGTCGATCTCAGCGTGATTGGGTTGGTCGGTGAGGATGATCCGGCTGACTTGGCTATCAGAGGAGGGGAAGAAGATCTTAGGCATCTGGAGATGGAGCCGAGTCTTGCTCACTGTGATGGAGGGTTTAAATCGTTGGAGTAGCTCCGGTGAGTTGTACGACGCCGAGGCTGAAGCAGGACAAGAGAGACAACGTTAACCTGAGTGGAATTCTAATAGCATCTCCAATAGATGATGTAAAATACATAACCACAAAGTGCTAGATTTAAAATACATCAGCCACTCATCTATGAACTTAACTTTCAAAACTGAATTTAACTGTCGAAACTGAACTTAACTGTCGAAACTGAATTTTTCTGTCGAAACTGAATGCACTAGTAGCAGAAAAGCAGCATTAGCAGCAGCAGCAGTGCGTGAGAGAGCCGGGGCAGCTGGTCGTGTGGCAGCAACAGGTGAGGCTACCCTGAGCCGCCACCCACCACCGGCCAAACAGCCGCCCCCCGCTGCCCGCGGCCGGTGGTGCGTCGCCCCGCCCGCCCTGAAACCACTCCCCACCACCGGTCTGCCGTTGCCCCAGCCATCCCTCTCGCCCCCCCCCCCCCCCCCGTGCCGAGGTTTTTCTCCGGCGATCCCCACGCCACCGCCCCACCACCACCGGCGACCCCGCCACCACCCTGAACCCTAAGATAGATGCTGGGGTACCTCTCCGGCGAGCCCCCTCCCCGCTATGGCTGGCTCTTCCTGAACTCCGGCGAGCCCCCCCCCCCCCCACCCCTTGAAAATCGACATACGCGAAAGTCGATAAAGTCGACTGAAGTGTAGCTAAATCGGAGCAGCATCGCAAGCAAGAGCAGGAGCGAGAGCAGCAGCGCGAGCAATAGCAAGAGCAGACCAAGCAGGGGATCGAGAGCAAGAGCAGAGCAGCAATGCGAGCGAGAGCTAAAGCAGCAGCTACTCCTACTGATGTGGATGTCACCGCCGAGGGAGTGACGCCGTGGAGGAAGTGGCCGGCAACGCCGCCGTGGATGGAGCCGCGCCGTGTCGGCTCGGGACCGAGCGCCGGCAGCACCGTGAGATCGAATCAAGAAGAAAATGTGGCGATTAGTGTACAACCTCTTTGGTGGCGCCGATTAGGCCTCGGATTCATCCGAGGAAACAATGATGATGATGCTCTTCCGGTGGTGCAGGTGAAGACGGCGGTGTGGGAATGGAGGTGGCACGAAAGACGAGGGGAACATCGGGGCAGCTCCTTGGAGGTGGAGGACGGGGTGGCTGAACCGGCGGGACGATGAGGTCGACGACGGATCCTCATCCAGTATGGTGGATGAGGGATGTCGAGGTGTTGCTGTGGACGACATCGTCCGGGAAGAGGCTCCGGCTGGGTGGCAGACGGAGGAGGGTGTGGGGCTTCACGGGTTTTCGCGGCCTCGGTGTATGAATGGGTGGGCGGATGGGATGGGAGTGAGGAACCATGGCTTAGGGACGCGCTTGTCCAAAATGTGGGGTAAGTTACGAAATTACGCCCACCGATTTGAGCTAGGCGGTTCTTTCGGTTCAGGGGTATCACGGGCATTTCGCGTGTCGGGATTTCATAGGAGGTGGGAGTTTTCGCGCGCGTTGTAATTTTGGAATAGCAAGGCGCGGGTTGAGATGGAGGGAGTTTTCGGAGCACAATGAGACAAAGATATATCTTAAATATTTTGGGGTAGCAAGGCACGGGTTGAAGAGGCGGGAGTTTCGCAACACGATAGACAGAGACGCTAGCTTGAAATTTCGGCATAACAAGGCGCGGCTTGAAATTTCGGGAGAACAAGCTTAACGTGTACCCAAAATAAGACAATTCGCACCTCATCACTAGAGTGAGCTATGTCCCGTTTTACTATATTACTAGAAATGCATTCAAATACAACAAAAAATACTAAAAAAATCAGGACAACAAACATAACATGTACAGTACCAAAACAATTTGCACTTCCCTCAGGAATCAAAAAACAATGTGTGTTGTCTAGCATATGGACTAAATTTGAGTACATTTTCCCTGTTTGAATGGGATTGTACTCGGGTTAGTTATACAACCATCTAAATATTATCTTCACAACACATGCCATGAATATAGGAGAAGTAAATTCCTATATAAATACGAACTACATGTACATGCGATCTCAAATTCAAATATATGTATAGATTTTATGTTGAATTCATATCATAGTACATGTATGCTCTAGCTAGATGTTCGGAATATAAACCATGTATGATATACTACGTACAATGTGTTTAACAAGCACAGCACACACACAAACACCATTTAGACTAGTAAGGTACACGTGCATTGCACGCATGAGATTTGGCAACCAAATTATGAATAAATACCACATTATAGCATGTAAGCTTTGAGTCATATATGCATAATGTAGATGTTCGTTTAATTCTTATAGTTCATTTCATTCAAAATCATCTAGTTTTTATAAGAATGCTAATCTATTTTAAGATTCATGGAATTGTGCGTTGTAAGGCATAAAGTAAAAACAAATAATGGAGATCATGTAGAAAAACATTTGGGCAATTCTGATATGGAAGATTCTAGAACAAAGAAGAAGTGCTTGTGTTTTGAGGTTTGTGCATTATGCTTAAGTTCAACCATGGAGTCTTCTAGATTGTACATGTGGCAAAATCTGGTGGAATTCCAACGGCCAGTTGTGCTAAAATTTGTCATTTCTGCACCATCGGATTGGCCTCATCCAACTACCATCTTTCAAACTTAAAGTTATCTGCACACTATATAAAAAATATAATATATAATATATATAGGGGTATAGATATAGATATGTGATGCGAAAGCCACTCATCATCTCCAATTAGAATAGTGTGTCCATGCACGGATGCAATGTGGCCGAACGATGCCTGCCATCGATATCTCAAATACAAATCAGTCTGACCTTGTTCAATGTGTATACAGTACAACATGCTCATTTCCAAACCACACCACGCATATCTCAGTTATATTCATGCATGCATGGGTTTCAAACATGATGATCTCTTATTCAAATATTTGAATTCTACTTTACATTGATTATGACGTCACCTAGTCTTTTACACCCACATAGTCATCTTCTCTTTATAATTGTACCATTAACTTTCTCTCGTGCATGCATGCACACACAGTACCAGTCGGCATTATCCATCGCACACATGCAATATTTTTCTTCAGGTCGGTCTCCCATGCATGCACACACACACACACCTCCCCCTCCCCATCATATCGGGCATTCTTTATCTCTCACGTGCATGCGCAACGATCGATGTTCCTCTATGTGTGTGTATATATAGCTAGGTCTTTCATAGTTTTCCACACAAACTGATCAATCTATATATCTAGTGAGGTCTCATCCTCTTTCCCACGTCCACATCGATCAATCTATACCTCTCTATATAGGATTACATAGCTAATACACCCACATTAATTATATATCCAACGTCCCCCTCTCATCATCCATGACTCCGCTTCATCTGTCAGACGCGCGCACAGTGGCGAAGACAGGGGCAGCAAGGGCCGTGCCCCCCCCCCCTAACATCACTATATATCGAGGCTAATATGAATGTGATCATTAGACAATTGCTGGTAAAATGGTTTAAGTTGATGAATGGCCCTCCTCGTAAAGGATTAGCAATGCTTGGCCCCTAGCTCATTTATTTTTCATGGCTCCGCCACTGCGTGCAACAGCGCATGTTCTCGCCCCCACTCGTCAAATATCGATCTCGCAATTGTGCACTCCTTCATAGTCTCCCTCTACTTGGCCCCTCGCACCATCTTCTAGCCCCCACCGGATTTTGCCTCATGTACAATCTAGCAGATTCCATGGTTGAACTTAAGCATAATGCACAAACCTCTAAACACAAGAGCTTCTCCTTTGTTCTAGCATCTTCCGTATCCTAACTGCCCAAACTTTTTTCTAGTTGAATTGCCATTATTTGTTTTTACTTTATGCTTTACAACACACAGTTCCATGAATCACAAAATAGATTATGGGCTTGTTTGATTCAAAGGATTCTCAAAGGAATTTTGGAGGATTCTAATCCTTAGGAATTTTTCCTATCTTGGTTGTTTGATTCGTAGGTTTGTAAACCATAGAAATTTTTCCATAGGATTCATTTGCACTAGCTTTCATAGGAAACTTGCCATCCACTCAAACCACTTTGAAAGAATCATGCGTTTTTTCTATGCACAATCAAACACTCATACAATCTATAGGATTCAAGACGACATTCCACTCTAATCCCATGTTTTTTCCCGCGTTTTGGAAATCCTACGAATCAAAGAGTCCCTAGATTTTTTATAAAAACTAATTTATTTTGAATGAGATGAACTATAAGAATTAAACGAAGGTCTACATCAGGCATATATGACTTAGAGCTTACATGCTATAGTGTGGTATTTATTCATAATTTGGTTGCCAAATCTGATGCATGCAATGCACGTGTACCTTACTAGTACTTTGAGTATGTGCAAAGATGTAAATTAGAATTCTAATGGCACGCTACACAGTGTCTCTCTTACAGTTCATGAAGCTACGTGGCACATGTGGAGGCGTTGTCGCGACGTCCTTGTGTGGATTGATCACAATGACATGATGCTGCTTCTAGAAGAATGTACTCGTCCTCTCTGAGCCACACTAGCGGTACATGCACGAAGCGAAGATGTGCATGCACGCCATGCACGCACTCATTCCCTCACACGCACACACGGGTACATGGGGCGATGCATTTTTGTATTAATATCCACTGCATGTGATAATTTGACGCGTGTAAAGTCCTTCATTTCATTGATGGTCAATTAATACAGCGCATGCAAATTGAGTGGACGTGAGGGCGGAAGAAAGACAGTACTACTCCACTGCACTCATGCGAGTAGTTAAATCATGGGGTGCCAGTACTTCCATTGGTCTCCTTCGTATTTTGTGCCAATTTTTGACCATATTTGTAAGTAACATAATATTTATGCATGTCATAAAAAGAGGCACAAAAAAAGGGGGCCAATAAAACCGTGACGCAGCAAAGATGATCAATTTTTGCTGTGGCTATGTTGGTTGCCTTTGTATCTAAATATGGACGGTGTGGAGTAGTACTATCTTTATCTTAGCCTTGTCGGGCTCTCCCAGCGCCTAGGCTCGCCTCCCCGCCTCGCCCATCGGATCCCGCCATGGATAATCCCTTAGATCCCAGGATCCCGCGGGCTACCCTCTCATCATGCCCGCAAAGACTGCCGCCTTTGAGTGAAACCCACATGTGTTTTAGAGGGGATCCATTGCTCTAGAATCACAGATCGGTGGTGCCACAGGACATGCCAGGGCTGCATTTCAGGTGGTGGGCAGCAAGGGCAAATCGGATCGAGGAAGCGTCGCATCGATTGGAGAGAAGTTCCAAGGAGCTGCGCCTGGTGATGACCCACAAGTATAGGGAATCTATCGTAGTCCTTCCGATAAGTAAGAGTGTCGAACCCAATGAGGAGCAGAAGGAAATGGCAAGCGGTTTTCAGTAAGGTATTCTCTGCAAGCACTGAAATTATCAGAAATAGATAGTTTTGTGATAAGGTAATTTGTAACGGGTAACAAATAATGAAAGTAAATAAGGTGCGGCAAGATGGCCCAATCCTTTTTGTAGCAAAGGACAAGCCTGGACGAACTCTTATATAGAGAAAAGCGCTCCCGAGGACACATGGGAATTATCGTCAAGCTAGTTTTCATCAGGCTCATATGATTCGCGTTCGTTACTTTGATAATTTGGTATGTGGGTGGACCGGTGCTTGGGTGCTGCCCTTTCTTGGACAAGCATCCCACTTATGATTAACCTCTATTGCAAGCATCCGCAACTACAAAAGAAGTATTAAGGTAAACCTAACCATAGCATGAAACATAGGGATCCAAATCAGCCCCTTACGAAGCAACTCATAAACTAGGGTTTAAGCTTATGTCACTCTAGCAACCCATCATCTACTTAATACTTCCCAATGCATTCCTCTAGGCCCAAACTGTGGTGAAGTGTCATGTAGTCGACGTTCACATAGGACCACTAGAGGAAAGACAACATACATCTCATCAAAATATCGAAAGAATACCAAATTCACATGACTACTTATAGCAAGACTTCTCCCATGTCCTCAGGAACAAACGTAACTACTCACAAATCATATTCATGTTCATAATCAGAGGGGTAGTAATATGCATAAAGGATCTGAACATATGATCTTCCACCAAATAAACCAACTAGCATCAACTACAAGGAGTAATCAACACTACTAGCAACCCACAGGTACCAATCTGAGGCTTAGGGACAGAGATTGGATACAAGAGATGAACTAGGGTTTTAGAGGAGATGGGGCTGGTGAAGATGTTGATGGAGATTGGCCCCCTCCCGATGAGAGGATCATTGGTGATGATGATGGCTATGATTTCCCCCTCCTGGAGGGAAGTTTCCCCGGCAGAACAGCTCTGCCAGAGCCCTAGATTGGTTCCGCCTCGTGGCAGCGGAGTTTCTTCCCGAAAGCTTGCTTATGATTTTTTCCAGGGTAAAAGACTTCATATAGCAGAAGATGGGCATCGGAGGCCTACCAGGGGGCCCACGAGGCAAGGGGGCGCGCCCAGGGGGGTAGGGCACGCCCCCCACCCTCATGGCCAGGGTGTGGGCCCCCTTTGGTACTTTCTTTCGCCAGTATTTTTTATTAATTCCAAAACGTGCCTCCGTGAAGTTTCAAGACTTTTGGAGCTGTGCAGAATGGGTCTCTAATATTTGCTCCTTTTCCAGCCAAGAATTCCAGCTGCCGGCATTCTCGCTCTTCATGTAAACCTTGTAAAATAAGAGAGGATAGGCATAAGTATTGTGACATGATATGTAATAACAGCCCATAATGCAATAAATATTGATATAAAATCATGATGCTAAATGGACGTATCAACTCCCCCAAGCTTAGACCTTGCTTGTCCTCAAGCGAAAACCGATGATGAAAAATATTTCCACATGTTTAGAGATAGAGGTGTCGGTAAAATAAAATACGTACATGAGGGCATCATGATCATTCTTATAACAGCAACATATATGGATATTGTCATATGATCTCTTATGCTCAAGTAATAATCTATTCACAATGTAAAGTATGAACCAGAAACTTCATTGAGAACTGACAAACTATAATCTCGGTCATTGAAGCAATTGCAATTTATCATAACATCGAAAAGAGTCAATATAAGAGCTTTTCAGCAAGTCCACATACTCAACTATCATTTAGTATTTCACAATTGCTAACACTCACGCAATACTTATGGGTATGGAGTTTTAATTGGACATAGAGAAAGATAGGGGCTTATAGTGTTGCCTCCCAACCGTTTACCTCAAGGGTAATGTCAACAATAATAATTCATGCCAACTTACATCCAATTGGATATATATATCAGGATCTTTCCAACACAAGGTGCTTGCCAAAGGATAAAATGTAAAAAGGAAAGGTGAAGATCACCATGGCTCTTGTATAAGGTATCAGACAAAAGTAAAAGATAGGCCCTTCACAGAGGGAAGCAGAGGTTGTCATGTGCTTTTATGGTTGGATGCACGAAACTCAATGGAAAAGAACGTCACTTTATATTGCCACTTGTGATATGGACCTTTATTATGCAGTCTGACGCTTTTATTTCTTCCACATCACAAGATCGTATAAAGCTTATTTTCTCCACACTAATAAATCATACATATTTATAGAGCAATTTTTATTGCATACAACAAAGACAACTTACTTGAAGGATCTTACTCAATCCATAGGTAGATATGGTGGACTCTCATGGCAAAACTGGGTTTAAGGGTATTCGGAAGCACAAGTAGTATCTCTACTTGGTGCAAAGAATTTGGCTAGCATGAGGGGGGAAGGCAAGCTCAACATGTTGGATGATCCATGAAAATATACTTTATTTCAGATATAAGAAAACATAACACATTGCGTTGTCTTCCTTGTCCAACATCAATTCTTTAGCATCATATTTTTAATGAGTGCTCACAATCATAAAAGATGTCCAAGATAGTATATTTATATGTGAAAACTTCTCTTTCTTTATTACTTCCTATTAATTGCAACGATGACCAAACTATGTTTGTCAACTCTCAACAACTTTTATTCATCATACTCTTTGTATGTGAAGTCATTACTCTCCATAAGATCAATATGGTCTATTTTATTTCTTTTTATTCTTTCTCTTTTCTTTTTAATTCCCTCACGATCATAGCAAGATAACCAAGCCCTTGACTCAACACTAATCTTTATTATATATAGCTCACGGACTCGATTACATAGAAGGATCATAAGGCAAAACTCAAAACTAAATCATACTAAAACTTTATTCTACTAGATCAAGATATTACCAAAAGGATCGAACTAAGAAATACGCTAAAGATAGGAGTGTGATGGTGATACGATACCGGGGCACCTCCCCCGAGTGCCCATACCCATGTGATTATATATCTTTCCTCGGGGGTGGTGATGATGGAGTTGTTGATGAAGATAACTGTGCCTTTAGTTTTTCATATTGTAATTGAGAAGAGCAATTTCCTCCTTCAAATCATCGCCGTCAGATTCCAGCTTCAAAATCTTGTCACATAAATCCCCTTTGCTTTTCTGCCAAAAATGAGAAGGAATAGATTGGTTGTTAGACAGTTTAGCCCTCTTAGGGGGACTAGACTTCTTGAACTTCACGTGCATCTCCCCAGGTTGAGGTAGAGTAACATCCTCCTCCTCTGAACTTGAATCATTGATCCTTCTCGAATGAGCATCCTCCTCATCATCCGTAGTTCGACCACAAGGAGATAGGTCCCCATAGGTCTTTGGGTCAGCAATGAGATGTGAGACATAGCTCTCTCCGTCGGAGTCCTGAGATGACATCTTGCTCTAAATCTGCAACGGAAACAGCTCGAAACAAAAACAAAGGATATTTGCGTGGTACGGCGGTCAAAAACCTTCGGGAGATTAAATAATGAATTTTTACCGACCGAAAGAAGTACCGTGCAAGAAAACGGAGTCCGGAGGGCACACGAGGTGCCCACGAGGCAGGGGGCGCGCCCAGGGGGGTAGGGCACGCCCTCCACCCTCGTGGCTGCCTCATGTCCCTTTCGGACTACTTCTTATTTTCCTATTTTCTTAAACATTCCAAAATGGAGAAAAATTGCTATTAGAACTGTTTTGGAGTCGGTTTACTTACCGTACCACATACCTGTTCCTTTTCGTAGTCTGAAGCGTTCTGGAAAGTGTCCCTTATGTATTCCTCCGGGGTTACAGTTTCAATAACATTGGTTTCAACATTTATAGGATTGCCTGAGATATAATGTTTGATTCTTTGACCGATCACCACCTTCGGATTTGTGCCTTCGAAGTTGTTGATTTTTATGGCACCAGAACGATAGACCTCCTCGATAACATAAGGGCCTTCCCATTTAGAGAGATGTTTTCCTGCAAAAAAACCCTAAACGAGAGTTAAATAGCAACACATAATCACCTACATTAAACTCACGCTTTTGTATCCTTTTGTCATGCCATCTTTTAACTTTTTCTTTAAACAGTTTGGCATTCTCATAGGCTTGGGTTCTCCATTCATCTAGTGAGCTAATGTCAAATAACCTCTTCTCACCGACAAGCTTGAAATCATAGTTGAGCTCTTTAATGGCCCAATATTCCTTATGTTCTAGTTCGAGAGGTAAGTGACATGCTTTTCCATAAACCATTTTATACAGAGACATACCCATAGGATTTTTATATGCATTTCTGTAGGCCCATAATGCATCATCAAGTTTCTTGGACCAATTCTTTCGAGATCTATTAACAGTCTTTTGCAAAATTAATTTGAGCTCTCTATTACTCAATTCTACTTGACCACTAGACTGTGGGTGATATGGAGATGCAATTCTATGATTAACATCATACTTAGCAAGCATTTTACGAAAGGCACCATGAATAAAATGTGAACCACCATCAGTCATTAGATATCTAGGGACTCCAAACCTCGGAAAAATAACTTCTTTCAGCATCTTAATAGAGGTATTATGATCAGCACTACTAGTTGGAATAGCTTGTACCCACTTAGTAACGTCATCAATAGTAACTAAAATATGTGTATACCCGTTAGAGGAAGGAAACGGTCCCATATAATCAAAGCCCCAAACATCAAATGGTTCAATAACAAGTGAATAGTTCATAGGCATTTCTTGACGTCTAATAATATTACCAATTCTTTGACATTCATCACAAGATAAGACAATACAGGCATCTTTGAAGAGAGTAGGCCAATAAAACCGGATTGCAATACCTTATGCGCAGTTCTATCTCCGGCGTGGTGTCCTCCATAAGCTTCGTAGTGACACTTGCGTAGGATCTGTTCCTGTTCATGCTTAGGTATACAACGTCTAATAACACCATCTACTCCTTCTTTATAAAGGTGTGGGTCATCCCAGAAGTAATGTCTTAAATCATAGAAAAACTTTTCTTTTGCTGGTATGTGAAACTAGGTGGTATAAATTTAGCAACAATGTAATTAGCATAATTAGCATACCATGGAGCAGTACGAGAAGCATTTACAACAGCTAATTGTTCATCAGGAAAGCTATCATCAATAGGTAGTGGGTCATCAAGAACATTCTCTAACCTAGACAAGTTGTCTGCAACGGGGTTCTCAGCTCCCTTTCTATCAATAATATGCAAACCAAATTCTTGTAACAAGCGAACCCATCTAATAAGTCTAGGTTTAGCATCTTTCTTTTCCATAAGATATTTAATAGCAACATGATCAGTGTGAACAGTTACTTTAGAATCAACAATATAAGGTCTGAACTTATCACAAGCAAATACAACTGCTAAAAAATCTTTTTCAATAGTAGCATAATTTCTCTGGGCATTGTCTAGAGTTTTACTAGCATATTGGATAACATTAATTTCTTATCAACTCTTTGTCCTAGAACAACACCTACAACATAGTCACTAGCATCACACATAGTTTCAAAGGGTAAGTTCCAATCAGGTGGCTAAAAATATAGGTGCAGAAATCAATGCTTTCTTAAGTATTTCAAATGCTTCTACACAATCATCATCAAACACAAAAGGAATATCTTTTTGTAAGAGATTAGTAAGAGGCCTGGAGATTTTAGAGAAGTCCTTAATGAACCTCCAATAAAAACTAGCATGACCAAGGAAACTTCTTATACCTTTAATGTCCTTGGGACACGACATCTTTTCAGTAGCATCAACTTTAGCTTTATCAACTTCAATACCTCTTTCAGAATTTTTATGCCCCAAGACAATACCTTCATTTACCATAAAGTGGCACTTCTCCCAATTCAAGACAAGGTTAGTTTCTTCACATCTGTGCAGAACTCGATCAAGGTTGCTCAAGCAATCATCAAAAGAAGTTCCATATACGGAGAAATCATCCATGAAAACCTCAACAATCTTTTCACAAAAATCAGAGAATATAGCCATCATGCATCTTTGAAAGGTAGCAGGTGCATTACATAAACCAAAAGGCATACGTCTATAAGCAAAGGTACTGAAAGGGCAAGTAAAAGTGGTCTTCTCTTGATCCTCTTTTGACACAGGTATTTGAGAGAAATTGGAATAACCATCTAGAAAGCAAAAATGTGTATGTTTGGATAATCTTTCTAGAATTTGATCAATAAAAGGTAAAGGGTAATGATCCTTTTTAGTAGCTTTATTTAATTTGTGGAAATTAATTACCATTCTATAGCCTATAATAATTCTTTGTGGGATCAATTCATCTTTATCATTAGGAACAACAATAATACCTCCCTTCTTAGGGACACAATGGACAGGACTTACCAACTGACTATCAGCAACGGGATAAATTATACCTGCCTCCAGAAGCTTTAGTATTTCTTTTCTTACCACTTCTTTCATCTTAGGATTTAACCGTCGTTGGCGATCAACAACCGGTTTAGCGTCTTTCTCCAATTTAATTTTGTGTTGGCGTAGAGTGGGACTAATGCCCGTAAGATCATCAAGAGTATATCTAATAGCAGCAACGAGCTTCTTCAGAGTTTTCAATAATCTCTTTTCTTCATGCTCTGAAAGGTTAGCACTAATAATAAAAGGATATATCTTCTTTTCATCGAGATAAGCATATTTAAGAGTATCAGGTAACGGTTTAAGCTCAAACGCGGGATCACCCTTGGGTGGAGGAGGGTCCCCTAGGATTTCAAGAAGCAAGTTGTGTTTCAAAATAGGTCCCTGTTTAAAGAATACTTCATCTATTTCCCTTCTTTCATTCATAAACATATCATTTTCATGGTCGAGCAAATATTGTTCTAAAGGATCATTAGGAGGCACGACAATAGAAGCAAGACCAATAATTTCATCTTTACTAGGCAATTCCTCATCACGGGGTTGTCTATGAAATTTAGCAAAATTAAACTCATGAGACATATCCCCCAAACCAATAGTAACATCCTTTTTGCACTCTATCTTAGCATTAACAATATTCAAGAAGGGTCTACCAAATATGATGGGGCAAAAGCTATCTTGTGAGGAACCAAGAACAAGAAAATCAGAAGGATATTTAAATTTAACTTTCCCACACAAGAATTCAACATCTCTAACAATCCCAACTGGTGCAATAGTGTATCTATTAGCAACCTTAATTGTGACATCAATTTCCTCTATCTCAGCAGGTGCAATTTCATGCATAATTTCTTTGTATAAGGAATGAGGTATCGCACTTGCACTAGCACCCATATCACATAAGCCATGATAGCAATGATCTCCTATTTTAACAGAAATAACAGACATGCCTAAAACATGTCTATGTTTATTTTTAGCATCAGGTCTAGCAATTCTAGCAGCTTCATTGCAGAAGTAAATAACATGCCCATCAATATTATCAGCCAAGAGATCTTTAACCATAGCAACACTAGGTTCAACTTCGATTTGCTCAGGGGGTTTGGGTGTCCTAATATTACTTTTGTTGACCACAGTTGAAGCTTTAGCATGATCCTTTATTCTAATAGGAAAAGGTGGTTTCTCGATATAAGCAGTAGGAATGACAGGATCATTATAAGTGATAGTCTTTTCTTCAACTTTAATAGGTGCAACTACTTTTATTTCAATGGGAGGATTATATTTAAACCACTTCTCCTTAGGGAGATCAACATGAGTAGCAAAGGATTCACAGAAAGAAGCTACTATCTCAGAGTCAAGTCCATTGTTAGTGCTAAATTCACGGAAAGCATCGGTATCCATAAAAGATTTAACACAATCAAACTTAGGTGTTATACCTGACTCCTTACCTTCGTCGATCCCATTTGAATTCAATAGTCTTCATCATAAAAGAGCCAGTACAAGAAGTATCGAGCATGGAGCGATTATTGAGAGAAAGCCGAGCATAAAAATTTTGAATAATCATTTCTCTTGAGAGCTCATGATTAGGGCATGAATATAACATTGACTTAAGCCTCCCCAAGCTTGAGCGATGCTTTCTCCTTCGCGAGGCAAAAATTATATATGTAATTATCATCACGATGAACAAGATGCATACTGCCGGTGTCAAAACCGGCGGATCTCGGGTAGGGGGTCCCGAACTGTGCGTCTAGGCGGATGGTAACAGGAGACTAGGGACACGATGATTTTACCCAGGTTCGGTCCCTCTCGATGGAGGTAAAACCCTACTCCTGCTTGATTAATATTGATGATATGGGTAGTACAAGAGTAGATCTACCATGAGATCAGAGAGGCTAAACCCTAGAAGCTAGCCTATGGTATGATTGTTGTTCGTCCTACGGACTAAAACCCTCCGGTTTATATAGGCAATCAAGAGGGTTAGGGTTACACGTAGTCGGTTACAATGGTAGGAGATCTACATATCCGTATCGCCAAGCTTGCCTTCCACGCCAAGGAAAGTCCCATCCGGACACGGGACGAAGTCTTAAATCTTGTATCTTCATAGTCCAGGAGTCCGGCAATCCGGACACCCCCTAATCCAGGACTCCCTCAAGAGCCCCCGAACCAGGCTTCAATGACGCATTTAGTTCTGGCGCGCATATTTTCTTCGGCATTGCAAGGCGGGTTCCTCCTCCGAATTCTTCATAGAAGATTTTGAACACAAGGATAGTGTCCGGCTCTGCAAAATAAGTTCCACATACCATCGTAGAGAGAATACTATTTACACAAACTCAATCTGCTGACATATTCCGCAACATGACATCACACCACACCATGACCAAGCCTTTATTCGAATCATTTTCACTGTCCCACCTCACCGTGTTTAGCGAGGTGGTTTCCTTGGCACGTCTTGTCAAAGAAGAGATCGTGTACCCTTATTCCGGGATTCTCATGAATACAGGCGTGGGTAACCCAACCGCGCCATTGATTACGGCGCTTGGGAGATAAGCGAGTTTTATCAGGCCGGTGGGGACGCATAGCTTTGTCCGTCCATATAAGGGGATAAGGATCCACTTTTTCACACATGCCTTCTTCCTCCTTTGCTCATCCATTTCCGTGCACTTGAGCTCTAGCGCCCAAGTCCGCACATCCCACCTCAACCTTCGCCAACTATGTCCGGAGCGGGAGGCAAGTGGATGGCCTCCTCCGTCACGGAGGGGCACATCAAAAAGCTACGAAAGGTCGGATACTTGTCTGATGACATCGCGCATCGGCTCCCCGATAAGGGGCAGATCATCCCCACCCCAGGTCCCATGAGAGGGTGGTGTTCCTCCCCCACTTCCTAAACGGACTAGGTTTTCCACTTCACCCATTTGTCCGGGGGCTCATGTTCTACTACGGCCTAGATTTCCACGATCTGGCCCCGAATTTCATCCTCAACATCTCGGCGTTCATCATCGTGTGAGAGGCCTTCCTCTGCATCCAGCCCCACTTCGGCTTATGGCTGAAGACCTTCAATGTCAAGCCGAAGGTAGTGGGCAGCCGCCAAGCGGAGTGCGGAGGTGCCATGGTGGGCAAGATGGCCAACGTCCTATGGCTCAAGGGCTCCTTCGTGGAGACCATAAAGAGGTGGCAATCGGGGTGGTTCTACATCACCGAGCCGCGCGACTCTAAATGGGCAGCGGCCCCCGAATTCCGATCCGGCTTCCCTACACGGCTCACCTCATGGAAAGAGACGGGCCTGACGTGGGGTAATTCGGAAGAGCTGACCGGACTCCAAACCTGCGTCTGAAACCTGGTGGACAAGAAGCTCAAGCTTGTCAACGTAGTCCAGGTTATGCTCATCCGCCGGATCCTCCCATGCCAGCAACGGGCCTTCAACTTGTGGGAGTTTGATCCAGCACAGCACCGAACCTTGAGCCGGCTCTTCGACACTACGTACGAAGATGCCTGGAAGGTGCTGTTCAAGGGTGCCGAGGCTCCCACATCCGCTACCGAAGATCGGGATTCAGCTCGCGGCATCAAGCCAGCGAGGTAAGCTATTTTACCCTTTACGGGACTCTTTTTTCATAGTTTGACTCTATGTGGGATCTAAAACTCCCTCACCTTTGGACAGATCGCGTAAGACGCCCGACAGGTTGATCAGACGGCTCCTTGCCGAAGACTCCAGCCGGACGCCCGATTGACGGGGCTGCTGGTTCCGGCACCTTACGTGGTGCCGGAGAAGAAGGCCACGGGAACTCGAAGGATTTCCCGACGCCAGGTGTTGTCGGACTCATCATCCGATGACTCCAAGGCGGACTCCTCCAGCGAAGACGAGGAGGAGGAAAAAGAGGCATCTCCCCCAGCGGGGGGAGAGAAGAAAAGGAAGGCCGCCCCAACTAGGGAGGCCGGTGGGTCCAAGAAGGGAAGGACCCTTCCTCCGGACTACACCACCAACGCCGATGATGGCGAAGAGGAGTGGCCACCGAGAACCAAGCCCCTGGCGAAATCTTAAGTGTCCGGACACCAGAATAACTCATGGCGTTCCATTTGTCGCACACCATCTTCTAACGCCTAATATAACCATGCAGCCCGCCCAAGGACGGGCTCGACGCTGCGACGAGCGGCTCCCTGGATTCGTCGAATGTGAATAGCACCTAACTTCCGACCGCCTCGTCTCCTCCCACCGCGGATGGCGCTGAGGTGGAGTCCCAAAAGGGACCTAGCCAGGAGGAGGTGGCCCTGGAGGCGCCGCAAGGCGACCTCCCGGACTCCAAGCACAAAGGGGATAAAACCCCGAAGGGATTTAAGTCCAGCCCTGTGCCGGACTCCGTACCGGAACCTTCAGTGGTTCCAGAATCCGGCAGGCGACCCTTTCGTAAGAAGGACAAGACTGCGACGCCGGTGACCTCCGTCCAACCGGAGGCACCGGATAATTTGATGGAGGCGCTTAACGGCGCTTCCATCGACTAGGAGCACCGCACTGTTATGAGTGTGGTGATCCAGAAAGTTCAGTCTGCCAAGAGCGGGCTAACTAAAGCCTGTGCCAGCCTTCTAACAGGCTTTGAGGTATGTATTTAAGATATGTAAAAATATTACCGCATAGACAGTAGCCCCTGATGCTCAGTTTGGTGTTCGGAAAGAAAAAGCCGAAATGAGGATCTAAAAGATATACGCAGAAGTCTAACATAAGTATGTCAATATGGGAATGCAGGCTGCGCTGCTGACCTCTGCCCTTGACCGATCATGGAGGTTGATGCATTGAAGCAGAGCCTCGAGCGGTCCGAGAACGAGCTCAGCCTTGCCAAAAAGCAGCCCGAGGACAAGGAAGGTAAGTAATACCTTATGGGAGTATTTAAAAGATGTGGTTGCAAAAAATGACAAGAATAACGTGAATACTGCAGGGGCAATGAACGAGGTGGCGACCCTGAAGGAAGCGGTGAACAAGGCCGAAAGCAATGCGGCCGCGGAGCGCACCGAGCGAGAGAAGCAGGAGGCGCGGGTGGCGGAGGTGCAGCAAGAGCTCCAGGCTCTCGTGGAAAAACACGAGAGTTTGGAGCGTGACTCAAAGACTCGAGAGTCCGAGCTTGCCTCGGCCCTTGAGAGCGCCAAAGCCGCTAAGGAAGAAACCCAAAAAGCCCTCCAAGAAATTGAATCATTAAAGAAGATAGCAGCGTGTAAGGCATTCTTTATGCAAAGCAAGCATGTGAAAGTGAATTACCTATTACTTACCCGAATCCGGAGCTCTCCAGGAGCATTCGCAGATCTGCCTGTGATGTGTCCGATCTTTGCCGCATTCTACCGAGCGAAGAGGGAAGCTCGGACGGAGAAGGTGTTCTGGTCTCAAGATCTTTGAGGCGGGACACCCGGTGCCCTTAAGCGACTAGTTGAAGCAGCTTGTCGAGCTCCTTAAGGTGGCCGAACAGGCCATGAAGGGACTCATAGTTTGGCTGTGGCCTAAGGAAGCCATGCCTGGGAGCTACTTCGGGCTGGTGAGGCGGCTGGTGGACGCATGTCCATGGGTTGAAGTCGTCAAGTGCTCCGTCTGCATTGAAGGTGCCCGTAGGGCCCTTGCCCGTGCTAAGGTGCACTGGGGCAAGATGGACGTTGAGAAGCTTGTGACGGACGGACCACCACCGGGCAAGGAGCATCGCAAGCCTGAAATGTATTATGAGGGTGTCCTGAAGGGTGCCCGCCTTATAGCGGGTGAATGCTCCAAAGATGTAATTTTTGAGTAGACTCGCATTTGTTATCCTGTACGCTGAAAACTTGTTCATATGCGTTAAGCAACACTTTTGAATTTAAAATATTACCTTCTGTGCGGCCGTGTATTAAATTTGAGAGATGGCGAGTCGTCGGCTTCAGCCCCCATGCCACGAGTGCTGGGGTGTTCGGGATAAACTTGAGTGCTCTTGTTCCCATTCTTGGGTCCTTCGAGGGAGGCGCTCAACGCAACGAACAAGGCAACCAGACTATAATGCTTGAACACTCTCACTTAGCCATAGAATTCTATAATTTTAAATCTCGGCGAAGCCCCTAGTATTCGGAAGACCGATTTCGGGGCGCTATCCACGCCTAGGCCGGACAATGCCGACTCCTCGCTCTAAGCGGCATAAGTCTTTAGGGACTCGAAAACCTCTCGGAGAGCGACCGACTCTCGCCCTATCATGACGGTCAGTTTTAGCTTTCTCCACTCAGGTGCTTAACCCAGCTCAACCGGGGCACAATCGCAGTGGTTCTCCCAGTGCTACCTTAGCCGATATAACGGAACATAAGGTACCAATACATGGGAGCCGGGCAAACCCAACTATTGACCCAAGACATGATTCTGAGCCGATGCATATAATGTTATAAGTTCGGGGTGCCGCACTTGTGAAAGTGTTCGGACTTATCACACCATATTGTGGGGTACTTAAGCCCCTGGTGTATTGCCTGTACCAAAGTGTACGGTTGCACAATGTCATAACTGAACATATATATATGGAAAAAAGGAATTCAATAATAGGCAGAAGCTATGTATTGTTTATTCAAAAGGGCTGCGATGAAGCGAGCGATACAAATAGTGCAATAAGCAAGGGACGGACTTTTAACATGTCCCCTCCAGGGTAAGCTGCGGGATGGTATGTAAAACAGGTATACCGCTACGTAATAGAGACCACACGACACTCGACGTAGCTTTCTGCTTCCCTGGCTGTTGCATCGTGTGTTCGGCGATTATACTGGCGGACAGGGCTTCGTGAGAACGGAGTCCTGAAAGTAAAAAGGAAAGAAGAAAAGAAAAGAATGACACAATCGGGAGCCCCTGGTGCGGTTGAGCCGCATTCTGGGCATGCCGTGGTCGTGCCCCTCCCCCTATGCCCATGGTATTTCCAGAGCGTAATTATGTACGCGCGTAATCGGGTTTCACAATTTCGCGAGGGCTGGGGTTTGGGCCGCATTGTTATGCGTGCTCGGAACGTGCCAGGCGGTCTTGTTGTAGGTTACTCCGGGCGCGCTTGATGGTGTCCGGACGTTTAATAGCCGGACTCGTGAATTGCCTTAAGAGGTTGCTTTGTACTTCCGCCGCGAGGGCATTGTATGCTCCTCCGTCCGGAGAAGGCGTTCGGTGTTTCCATTGACCATAATGACTCCTCGAGGACCTGGCATCTTGAGCTTGAGATATGCGTGAGTGCGGCACCGCATTGAACTTTGCAAATGCGGTTCGTCTAAGCGGTCGCGTGATAGCCATCGCGAACGGGACTATGTCGAAGATTAACTCCTCGCTTCGAAAGTTATCCGGGGATCCGAAGACCACTTCAAGTGTAACTGAGCCTGTACAGTTGGCCTCTACACCTGGTATGACGCCTTTAAAGGTCGTCTTCATGGGTTTAATCCTTGATGGGGCTATGCCCATTTTGCGCACTATATCTTGATAAAGCAGGTTCAGGCTGCTGCCGCCATCCATTAGGACTCTAGTGAGGTGAAATCTGTCAATAATTGGGTCTAGAACCAATGCGGCGAATCCGCCATGGCGGATGCTAGCGGGGTGGTCCCTTCGATCAAAAGTGATTGGGCAGGAAGACCACGGGTTGAACTTTGGGGCGACTGGCTCCATCGCATATACGTCCCTTAGTGCACGCTTCCGCTCCCTTTTGGGTATGTGGGTTGTGTATATCATGTTCACCGTCCGCACTTGTGGGGGGAAGCCCTTCTATCCTCTATTGTTCGTGGCGGCCGGGCTCCTCCTCGTCATCGCTATGCAGCCCCTTGTCATTGTTTTGACATTTAACTTGCTCGCCTGCTCGAACACCCAACAATCCCCTGTTGGTGTGGTTGGCTGGTTTTCGAAGTGCCGTGTATCCGCACGAGCGATCGAGTATTCGGTCCAAATTGGACGGGCCGGAGTATTTCTTTTAAATGGCTTTTTCACTGACCGGGTTTAGAGCCTCTGAATCCGGCATTCATCGCCGTATCCTCGGCATTATCGCTGTGTCTGCGGCGCTTGTGCTTGCTTGACGCGACCTGCCATTGTTGTCCTTGGTATCCGAATTACTGTGGCTCTTGGTCATGTTGTTACTACTGAGCTAGCCAGCTGTCCTCTCCCGCGCAAAAGCGGGTCATGAGTGTTGTGAGGGCTGCCATGGATTTCGGCTTTTCCTGTCCTAGGTGCCGGGAAAGCCACTCGTCGCGGATGTTGTGTTTGAAGGCTGCAAGGGCCTCTGCATCCGGACAGTCGACGATTTGATTTTTCTTGGTTAGGAACCGTGTCCAGAATTGTCTGGCCAATTCCTCTGGCTATTGAATTATGTGGATTAGGTCATCGGCGTCTGGTGGTCGCACATATGTGCCCTGGAAATTGTCGAGGAATGCGGCTTCCAGGTCTTCCCAACAACCAATTGACTCTGCTAGCAAGCTGTTTAGCCAATGTCGGGCTGGTCCTTTAAGCTTGACTGGGAGGTATTTGATGGCATGTAGATCATCACCGCTGGCCATGTGGATGTGAAGGAGATAGTCCTTGATCCAAACCGCAGGATCTGTTGTGCCATCGTATGATTCAATGTTTACGGGTTTGAAACCCTCAGGGATTTGATGATCCATCACTTCATCTGTGAAGCATAGTGGGTGTGCGGCACCTCTGTATTGGGCTATATCACGACGCAGCTCAAATGAGCATTGTCTACTGTGTTCGGCCCGGCCGGAGTTGCCATATCCGGTGTGACGGTTATCGTCACGTGTCGTGGGGGCGCCCATTGGGTCCATAGATCGATCTTGTTTGCCTTGCCTTGTCCTCCAATATATCTCGCAGGTCTGGCGCATTTCACCGCGCCTTGGTATTTTTTGAGCGGCGCCGGGGTGCGGCTTGAGTTGAGGGCCGAGTGGCCTCTCTTTCACGGCCACGAGGTGGCCGGTCAGCCGTATCATACGCTGGTGATGTAGGTTTGGGTGCTTCCTCCTCTAATCGTGGTAGCAGCCTGCCTTTTGGGTAGCTCTTGGAGGGGCGCTCGAGTTCATACTCTTCGGCTGCAAGGACTTCAGTCCATCTGTCAGCTAGCAAGTCTTGGTTAGCTCTAAGCTGTTGCTGCTTTTTTTAGGCTGCTTGCCGTGGCCATAAGCCTGCTTTTGAAACGCTCTTGTTCGACGGGATCCTCGGGCACGACGAATTCGTCGTCGTCGAGGCTTGCCTCATCTTCGGAGGGAGGCATGTAATTATCGTCCTCTACCTCTCTTTCTGCCACTCTCTCATGAGGGCTGGCTTCTCCATCCTCCTGCGCTGAATCCTGCTGGAGGGGGTTGTCTTCGGCACTGTCCGGGGTGTTATTGTCTCCCGTGCCGGAATCACCGTTTTTGCTGTGGCGGGATTTAGAGCGGCGCCTCTGACACCCCGCTTAGGCTGTTTCTTGGAGGGTCATCCTCCGCTGTTCCATCGCCATTCCCATCTTTTGGGATGTACACCATGTATATCTCGTATGACGAGGTGGCCTTCCAGGCCACAGGCGCTGGTTCTTAATCGCTCCTGCATCGTCGTCCATACCGTTGATGTCTTCGGAGTCTAAGTCAAGCATGTCGCTTAAATCATCGACAGTGGCTACGAAGTGGGTGGTGGGAGGGCTTTGAATTTCTTCGTCGTCCGCATCCCAACCTTCCTGACCAAAATCCGCCAGGCTCTCGATAAAGAGAGACTTTAGTGAATTCAGGATGTCGCCAAAGGGCGGAGTCTTGAAAGATGTCCATGCAGTGAATTCCATGATAGGCGCCCAATCGGATTCGATTGGCGGGGGCGCGGAAGGCTCGGAGTCCAGAGAGGAGTCCGGCACCTTGGAGTCACGAGCTTCGCAAAGGACGGGGTAGATGTACGGCTCAATCGCCATAGAGATCGCAGCCCCTGAGGCGGTGTCCAGCCACCCGTCCTCGGTCGGCGCAGTCGGCTCCGAGCTAAAGGTCGGAGCGGATAATGGTGCAGCCTCCAGACACCGCTCGTGGCGTAGCTAGATCATGCCCCTCGTGACGGTCTGGCGGCGCTTGGGCGTGGCTCGAACCCATCAAGATCAAGTCTCCGCGACGTCGGCCGTGTAGTTCAAACTTCCAAATCTGACCTGGTGGCGGGCGTAGCTTTCAATCTGCTCCAGATGGCCAAGCGAATTGGCCCGCAGTGCAAAGCCGCCGAATACGAAGATCTGTCCGGGGAGAAAAGTCTCACCTTGGAGCGCATCGTTGTTGATGATCGGAGGAGCCATCGGGCCTAAAGATGACGACACAGAGGAACTCACAATGAAAGCGCCAATGTCAGTGTCAAAACCGGCGGATATCAGGTAGGGGGTCCCGAACTGTGCGTCTAGGCGGATGGTAACATGAGACTAGGGACATGATGTTTTTACCCGAGTTCGGCCCTCTCGATGGAGGTAAAACCCTACTCTGCTTGATTAATATTGATGATATGGGTAGTACAAGAGTAGATCTACCATGAGATCGTAGAGGCTAAACCCTAGAAGCTAGCCTATGGTATGATTGTTGTTAGATCCTCTGGGACTAAACCCCTCCGGTTTATATAGGCTCCGAAGAGGGTTAGGGTTACAAAGAGTCGGTTACAATGGTAGGGGATTTACATATCCGTATCGCCAAGCTTGCCTTCCACGCCAAGGAAAGTCCCATCCGGACACAGGACGAAGTCTTCAATCTTGTATCTTCATAGTCCAGGAGTCCGGCCAAAGGTCATAGTCCGGCTATCCGGATACCCCCTAATCCAGGACTCCCTCACATACGATAAAACTTCTGATGAAATTCCAATTTCAATCGGTTGTAGTTCCATGATCCCATATCATCACATAGCCTAAACCATGTCAATGCCTCTCACTTCAAAGATAAAGGGAAGACCTTCTTCTTGATAACATCCTCGGGCATACCTGCAAGCTTAAATAGTCCACAAACTTCATCCACATAGATTAGGTGCAAATCGGGATGTACTGTTCCATCACCTGTAAAAGGATTAGATAGCAGTTTCTCTATCATACCCGAAGGAATTTCAAAGTAAACATTTTCAGTAGGTTCAGTAGGTTGAGGAGAAACTCTTTTCTCTACTGTTCGGGGTGAAGATACCCCGAACAAGCCCCTCAAAGGATTATGTTCCATAGTAACAAGTGACAGTAAATTTCAGCACACTATATAAAGTTTTCCTTACCAAAGGCGCTTCACTCCCCGGCAACGGCGCCAGAAAAGAGTCTTGATGACCCACAAGTATAGGGGATCTATCGTAGTCCTTTCGATAAGTAAGAGTGTCGAACCCAACGAGGAGCAGAAGGAAATGACAAGCGGTTTCAGTAAGGTATTCTCTGCAAGCACTGAAATTATCGGTAACAGATAATTTTGTGATAAGGTAATTTGTAACGGGTAACAAGTAATGAAAGTAAATAAGGTGCAGCAAGATGGCGCAATCCTATTTGTAGCAAAGGACAAGCCTAGACAAACTCTTATATAGATAAAAGCGCTCCCGAGGACACATGGGAATTATCCTCAAGCTAGTTTTCATCACGCTCATATGATTCGCGTTCGTTACTTTGATAATTTGGTATGTGGGTGGACCGGTGCTTGGGTGCTGCCCTTTCTTGGACAAGCATCCCACTTATGATTAACCTCTATTGCAAGCATCCGCAACTACAAAATAAGTATTAAGGTAAACCTAACCATAGCATGAAACATATGGATCCAAATCAGCCCCTTACGAAGCAACTCATAAACTAGGGTTTAAGCTTCTGTCACTCTAGCAACCCATCATCTACTTATTACTTCCAATGCCTTCCTCTAGTCCCAAACTATGGTGAAGTGTCATGTAGTCGACGTTCACATAACACCACTAGAGGAAAGACAACATACATCTCATCAAAGTATCGAACGAATACCAAATTCACATGACTACTTACAGCAAGACATCTCCCATGTCCTCATGAACAAACGTAACTACTCACAAATCATATTCGTGTTCATAATCAGAGGGTTATTAACATGCATAAAGGAACTGAGCATATGATCTTCCACCAAATAAACCAACTAGCATCAACTACAAGGAGTAATCAACACTACTAGCAACGCACAGGTACCAATCTGAGGCCTAGGGACAAAGACTGGATACAAGAGATGAACTAGGGTTTTAGAGGAGATGGTGCTGGTGAAGATGTTGATGGAGATTGACCCCCTCCCGATGAGAGGATCGTTGGTGATGACGATGGCGACGATTTCCCCCTCCCGGAGGGAAGTTTCCCCGGCAGAACAGCTCTGCCGGAGCCCTAGATTGGTTCCGCCAAGGTTCCACCTCGTGGCGGCGGAGTTTCTCCCCGAAAGCTTGCTTATGATTTTTCCTAGGGTAAAAGACTTCATACAGCAGAAGATGGGCACCAGAGGCCTACCAGGGGGCCCACGAGGGAGGGGGGCGGGCCCAGGAGGGTAGGGCGCGCCCCCACCCTCGTGGCCAGGGTGTGGGCCCCCTCTGGTACTTTCTTTCGCCAGTATTTTTATTAATTCCAAAACGTGCCTCCGTGAAGTTTCAGGACTTTTGGAGTTGTGCGGAATAGGTCTCTAATATTTGCTCCTTTTACAGCCTAGAATTCCAGCTGCTGGCATTCTCCCTCTTCATGTAAACCTTGTAAAATAAGAGAGGATAGGCATAAGTATTGTGACATGATGTGTAATAACAGCCCATAATGCAATAAATATCGATATAAAAGGATGATGCAAAATGGACGTATCACCTGGTGGTAACCCACAAGTATAGGGGATCGCAACAGTTTTCGAGGGTAGAGTATTCAACCCAAATTTATTGATTCGACACAAGGGGAGCCAAAGAATATTCTCAAGTATTAGCAGTTGAGTTGTCAATTCAACCACACCTAGATAACTTAGTATCTGCAGCAAAGTATTTAGTAGCAAAGTAATACGATAGTAGTGGTAACGGTGGCAAAAGTAACAGTGATAGTTTTGTAGTGATTGTAACAGCAGCAACAGAAAAGTAAATAAGCGAAGAACAATATGTGAAAACCTCGTAGGCATTGGATTGGTGATGAATGATTAAGCCGGATGCGATTATTCATACAACAGTTATAACATAGGGTTGTGACGCCCGGATATTTAAGCTACAGTAACCCTCTACTAATGATGCCACGTCACCATGATTACTGTTGATAAACTCGCGTTGATTCAAACCCCGTTATATTTCAAATTTCAATTCAAGTCAAACAAATAAAGTTTTCAAATGTCAAACCTAAAATGTTCAAAGTGTTGAAAATATTCCATAACTAATTATGGAGGTGAACCAACATTTTTAAAAAGTGGTTTAATGCCCTTGAATAATTAAAACAGTAGCTAAGACATTAATTAAATGCCTTTTATAAATATAAAATTGTTAAACTATTTTATCTTGGACCTAAGATAATTGTGGCAGTGGCATAATTGCTAATGCTAATTTAGGGGCTAATTAACTATTTTATAAAACTAGAATATAAAATGAAACTGATAGAAAACATAAAAGTTTTTAAAAGTAAGACAAAACAAATGGAGTTAAGTAAAAAGAACAAAGCCCCCTGCTCCCATGGGCCTGAGACCATCCAAGCCGGCCCAACAAGCCCATCTTACCCCTCCCACCGGTCGCTCCCTCCCTTCCTATTCCTCTGCTCCTCGCCAGCTAGGGCGAGGTCGACCCGACCACCTCGCCGGCCTCGCCATGGGGATAAGACCAACCCGGCGCCCCCTCTCTCCCCTGTGGAACACTAGTCCCCTCTCCCTCCCTCACGCGCTTCCCCACTCTCCACCAGATCTGTGCGCGCCGCCAGACCAAGACGCCGCAGCTGCCGCCGTCACCACCGTCGTCGCCGTCGCTCGGTATTACGTCCATGAGGTCCACCACGGTAACCTTCCTCCGTTCAGGGCATGGGAGCAAGGAGGGGATCTGTGTAGCCGACGCCATCTTCATCTCTTTTCTCCGGCCACCACCCGTCGTCGTCGTCGATCTGCACCGCCCCGACCTCCTTCATCCTCCTCGGACCGCCATCCGCCACCGTCGACTCTGGCCTTCTCAAGTCGTCCTTGGGCCTTCTCTGCAACGGCAGAGAGCCGCCATCCGTCCTCCTCTCTCCCCCCTCTGCCTTGATGTGGCCACAACACCTCGAGCCTCACCCCGCTGTGGCCCATGGCAGCGCCGTGCCGCTCCAGCTCGCCCGGCCAGCGTGCCCGGGCACATGGCCTTCCCGGTCGCTCACGGCCCCGCCCTACGCTCATGCCCGTCGCCCCCGCACGCGCAAGCCTGCTACTACGGCGTCCCGCGCCACGCAGCCTCTGCCCCCCTCGCCGGGCAGCGCGCCAGGCAGCCGCAACCAGCGCCTGCTCCCCCCCGTGAGCTACGGGCTGGCCGTCCCGGCGCTCTCTGGGAGCGGCGCCTTAGCCCGGTCGGCACTCCCCTGTTTTGGTTAGTGGGACTACCCCCTTATCTAATCTCCCTTTATTACTACCCCCACTAACCATTGGACCCCCTTTTAATTAGTTAGGTTAATTAATCTAATTGCCTAGATATTTTAGCCAATAGACACTGATTGGTGGACCCCATCTAGTTAAATAAGCTAATAAAACTCTGTTTACAACATGTTCCTATGACACATGGGTCCCGCTGGTCCCTTTTGACCAGTCAAACTGCTGACTGGGATAACCCAGTCAATGACACGCGGGTCCCCAGGTTCCTTTGACTAGTCAACGGTCTCAATTGACTGCTGACTTGGCAGTCAACCAGACCCCACCTGCAGCCCCTGGTGCAAATAGCTGGGTACACTTCTGTGTACACATAGCAATTTAGTCTTTATTTTCGATTTAAAAGTAATTTCAGAATATTGTTTAAACTTTAGAAATTCATAGAAAATAAACCGTAGCTCAGATGAAAATGTTTTCTATATGAAAGTTGCTCAGAAAAATCCAACGAATCCGAATACGCGGTCCGTTCATCTGTCACATGCCCCTAGCATGCCGAACATGGAACATTCCCCCTCCGGTCATCTGTTTAATACAGGTCCGGAACTGGGAATTCATTCCCGGTTGAATTCCCCTTCTCCTTTATCGTGTAGCCTTACGTTAGGTCACACCCGGCACAACATATTGCCATGTTATGCTTTGTGATGCTATGTTGCTTTATATTTACTGTTTCTTCCCCCTCTTTCCTCCGGTAGACCCCGAGACCCATGCTTCCCCTGTGATCGACTACGTCGACGATGACCCCTCCTTGCCAGAGCAACCAGGCAAGCCCCCCCCCCCCCTTGATCACCAGATATCGCCTATTATTCTCTATACTTCTTGCATTAGAGTAGTGTAGCCTGTTACTGCTTTTCGTTTATCCTATCCTGATGCATAGCATGTCCTTGCTACTACTATTATTACCTTTACCTGCAATCCGAAATGCTTAGTATAGGATGCTAGTATTCCATCAGTGGCCCTACATTCTTGTCCGTCTGCCATGCTATACTATCGGGTCGTGATCACTCGGGGGGTGATCGCGGGTATATACTATATACTTTATACATGATACATGTGGTGACTTAAGTCGGGTCGGCTCGTGGAGCACCCGCGAGTAATTCACGGATTGGGGGCTGAAAGGACCTTTGTCCCAACGGCTCTCTGTGTGGATCTTTGTGGCGGAGCGACAGGGCAGGTTGAGACCATCTAGGCGAGAGGTGGGCCTGGCCCTGGTCGGTGTCCGTGGTTACATCATCAACACGCTTAACGAGATCTTGGTATTTGATCTGAGTCTGGCCATTTGGTCTATACGCACTAACCAACTACGTGGGAAAGATATGGGCACTCGGTGTCATGGTATCAGCCGAAGCCTTCGTGACGCCAGCGACTGAGCGGCGTGCGCCGGATTGGACTCAAACGCCTGCTAGGCTAGGTCTGCTTCCGGCCGCGTACGCAACGTGCATGTGTGCTAAGGGCGATGGGCCCAGATCCATGTGCGCTTAGGTTTAGACCGGCATGCTGACCTCTCTGTTGTGCCTAGGTGGGGCTGCGACGTGTTGATCTTCATGATCGGGCATGACCCGTAAAAGTGTGTCCGCAAAATGGGATCGGCGTGTTGGGTTATGTGGTGCACGCTTGCAGGGAAGTTTATCTATTCGAATAGCCGTGATCTTCAGTAACAGGACGACTTGGAGTTGTACCTTGACCTTATGACAACTAGAACTGGATACTTAATAAAACACACCCTTCCAAGTGCCAGATATAACCCGGTGATCGCTCTCTAACAGGGCAACGAGGAGGGGATCGTCGGGTAGGATTATGCTATACGATGCTACTTGGTGAACTTACCATCTACTCTCTTCTACATGCTGCAAGACGGACGCTGCCAGAAGCGTAGTCTTCGACATGATTAGTTATCCCCCTCTTATTCTAGCATTCTGCAGTTCAGTCCACCGATATGGCTCTTTACACATATACCCATGCATATGTAGTGTAGCTCCTTGCTTGCGAGTACTTTGGATGAGTACTCACGGTTGCTTTTCTCCCCCTTTCCCCCTTTCCCTTCTACCTGGTTGCCGCAACCAGATGCCGGAGCAAAGGAGCCAGACGCCACTGTTGACGATGACTCCTACTACACCGGAGGTGCCTACTATTACGCAAGGTGTCACCGATTTACCACTGTGAGTAGTTTAGGAGGATCCCAGGCAGGAGGCCTGCGCCTCTTTCGATTTGTATCCCAGTTTGTGCTAGCCTTCCTAAGGCAAACTTGTTTGACTTATGTCTGTACTCAGATATTGTTGCTTCTGCTGACTCGTCTATGATCGAGCACTTGTATTCGAGCCCTTGAGGCCCCTGGCTTGTATTATGATGCTTGTATGACTTATTTATGTTTTAGAGTTGTGTTGTGATATCTTCCCGTGAGTCCCTGATCTTGATCGTACACGTTTGCGTCCATGATTAGTGTACGATTGAATCGGGGGCGTCACAAGTTGGTATCAGAGCCGACTGCCTGTAGGAATCCCCCTTTCCAACTCCTTGGACGAAGTTGAGTCTAGTCGATGAAAACTGTTTTACTAACATGGTTGTGCGGCCCATGGGCCCGCGTCGCCATTTGGAGGTATTAGGATCTTTTACTCCTCGACCTATACTCTGGGACTCTGATCTCTCTTCTACTCGGGTTAAAATGAATTTGCTAAAATCTAACTTTAGGGTCTCGTGATCAGATCCACCCGAAGAGCCCCTTCAGTACAGATGATCACCGACTCACCGGAAGATTTCAAAGTTACTCTCTGCTACTCGTTCGAGACTTTGTGCCCATCGCCTTTGCAAATTCCCTACCACTGTTATATCATTATGGATAACTACATACACTTCCCCTTTAAAATCCCATTGATCTTGTTATTACAAAATACCCCGAAAATTCTCTCTATAGTTCTGATAATTCTTTGTGCCTACTGCCTTGCAGTTCATTACCCACATGAAGACTCCTACGGATAATTCCTCGCACATACCGAGTATCCGCCCGTCCCCAGTTGTTTATGTGTTTCACTAAGGTCTTCGAAATACTATTCGATCTTCCGAAAATCCTTAGCAGCTTATTGCTCTTGAAATTCTTGCTTGCTTTCATTATGGTTAATCCCATAAGTATAGTAATCTTATTGGCAGCCCTTGTCACTATCATTTTGAGTCCATTGATTCAATATGTTGCGAATGCTCGCAATCCGCAGTCAGATCCTAGAATTCATCCTTTCGGCTCAGACGTCATATTAAGCATGAGCTGGATCTCCACCAATCAAATTGTTGTCGATTTTACCCCTAAGCTTACCCAACTTATCCATTCTTAATCAGAGCGTTTGCTTCTGATCCTTTGATTTGGAAACCATAATTCATTTGCATTTGAGCTTTGAATTAGTTAGTTGTTTCTATAATATGATGCCTTTGCATTATTTTTCCTTCTGATTGAGTATCAATACTCACATTAGATTCCTTGTGGTCTGCGAGACCAATTGCTTGGTTATTATCCGACAGTGTCCTTCATATCCAATAACCTTGAGAGTTTCTCCCCTGATACATAATGCCTTTGGTAAATTGTGTCTTCTGCCTTTGGCAAGTAATATCCTATGCCTTTGTCAACCATGCTCTGCTTCGAGCATGTCTTAATTGATCCTAAAGTTCATGGTATATGTTCGAAGATACCTCGAAAGGTTGAACCTATGCCTTTTCGAATCAGTGTGAACCCAGAAACTACTACGGGTCATACTCTACTGGTGTTATGTCAGATAAAATTTCAATACTACAACTAATGTCATTTTTAAATACGAGAGGTGAATGAAAGGTTATGCGTTGAACAAGTGGGAGTCGACCTTGAACCCTGTGTTCATGCCCATGGACACGATGTATACCTTATCATGGAAGCTTCTCTTAAAGTAATTATCCCCTTCTTATAAGTTTATTTGTATCTGTGGATGTGGTTCCGACCATGTTTCTCCTTGATTCTATTTCTCGTGCAAGTTTGAGCACTTGTCTTCTGCAGAGCAATACCCTAGTCCAAACTTTACTTTGATCTGTCATCGAGTATTACCCCTCTGGTATCTAGAGAATATCATGGAACTACATAACTCCTTAGGAGTTCTTCATCTACTATTATTCTCACTGATACCAATTTTTCCTTGGGTTGGAATCGAGTCCGCACTATGATTCAACGAGCATTTGAGTCTTCAATGCTTACAAGTTTAATACTCCATCATGTCTTTCCTAGCCTGAACGGATACATCATTATCGTGCTAATTTTAACTGTGCTACCTGGTCCTTCTTCCCAGAGCACAAATTTCGATGGTGAGCTAATCTTACGCCGATCTTCCTCGTCATATCATTTCTCCTTGAACAACAAGATTGATTTTGAGTTTGTGTCATACCCTTGGTTCCAATAACCTTTCGCTTCATCATTCATTTGACTTGATGTCATCGCCGACCGATTACATCTTCATGAAATCTCTCAAAAATTATGTCGTGATTATCATCGGCATTCTGAGCTCTTCCAGGATATCAATTGAGTTCATGATGAGAAATACCATCCTTGCCCTCGATGATCTGTGTTATCATTAACAACTTTATTGACTTCCCTCCAACACAAACTTGTTCATGTTTTGTGTTGTATCTTGTTTTCCTTGCTATCTAGTTTGTATTATGTTCTACCTTGAAGTATTACCATCTTTTCTGTCAAGAATGTGGCGAGAATTTCACCACCTCTTAAAAATTCTTGGTATAGTGATACTTCTCACCATCATCATTCTTTCTTGGTTCCCGTGATGATTCTAGCCGGGATACCAATAGGTGAACGTTGTTCCTTGGATTCTGTACTTCTAGCAACCCTATTGCTTTGAAGTTAGTGGTCGACATTTCATTTTTAGACCATTGCTTATCGAGTCACCATTCTAACATTGATCATGCTACCTAAACCCATAATTCGGGTGTACCTTTCAACCAATGTTTAAATTGTGTATGTTTTGCTTGAGCATACAACATTATACCATTTGATCTGACAAATGTTATCTCCATGTTCACATAATTGTGGAAATCAAATGCTTGGAAATCTGGATGAATTGTCGCTGAGTCAATCAGCCACCTCGTCACCTCTCCTTGAGTTAAGGATGAGCTCTTGTTTCAGAACTCGCCTCCATAGTACATTTCTCGAGAATCTTACAATGTCGTCTCGTCAATTTGTTTTGCACCTTTTTCTTCTCAGGCATCCTGAGTCGGAGTTATCCTAACACCAATCAGATCTGAATTCCGGTCAGATATGATGGTTGGAACATATTTCCGGGGGTTATAATATCTTTATGTGACCCGGTAAGATGTTGTCGTGCCTAACACACCTGGCCATATGACCTATTGTTATAGTTCCCTTCTTAACAATGTTATTGATTCTTCCATGAGGAAATCGTAAGACTTATTCTATAAGTTGTTCCTGATGGATCCTTTGTGTATCCAAAGTCCGACGTTTGCTTGAAGACCATGTTAAAGCTATCTCGAAGCATGTTTGTGGTACTCTGATCATCAATAAGAACATTTAAAGCATAATGCTAAATTTTCCTTATCAATTATCCAAACACCGTTGTACGGGTAATGTCAGGAAAGTTCTCTCCCCTTACCTAAATGTTTTCTACCTTCTATCCTGTCATGGATATCATCTTCTTGTCCTTGGGAAGGATATACCCCTGAAATATGTGTTTAAACACATTTTCCTTTCCATTGTTGTGTTTAATCTGATGATCACATTTTCCTTTCCATTGTTTTGTTTAACCTTTCATATAATTTATGAGATCTAAGCAGTAATAGTTCCCTGCTTATGTAAACACCTTGGTGTACAATTTGTCAGTAAGAGTTTGTTATTATTGCTATTGACATTCCGGTAACCACCGATGGACGAGAACTTTGCCTATTGGTCCGCCTCATTTTAACGAGCAGGAAAATGGTTCTCTTTGTCCCTCGCCCTTGGTACCGACAGTCTATCATCTGACCTGCCTTGCTGTCGGCCCTCTTTCTACTTTCAACCCACCTGGTGGGCCCATAACCCACAGGTCCCAGGATCGAAACCTGACTCTCCTATACACCCTTGTTGCCAAAGTTATTCCTCACACTGGCTTCGTATGTAACTCACTCCCCACCTTCCTGGTGATCTATTATGGTATCAGACGCAATGCTTATTCCCATTGCTTTGAACCCCCCTGTTTCAGATGTCAAACGATTGCCTACCCGGTTGAAGCTTCTTATTGCACCTCCTTACCTTGCAATCCATGACTTTCTTGAATTTCTACTCGAGAGATCCCTCTATGCCATGTTCACTAAGATAGCCCCCATGTACCTATCTTGTGTTGAGCTCTGTCCTTCCCAAGTCTTTTCCCCGTACTCCACCCCTTAAATCTCGGGACGAGATTTCTTGTAGTGGAGGAGAATTGTGACGCCCGGATATTTAAGCTACAGTAACCCTCTACTAATGATGCCACGTCACCACGATTACTGTTGATAAACTCGCGTTGATTCAAACCCCGTTCAAATTCAAATTCAAATTCAAGTCAAACAAATAAAGTTTTCAAATGTCAAACCAAAAATGTTCAAAGTGTTGAAAATATTCCATAACTAATTATGGAGGTGAAACAACATTTTTATAAAGTGGTTTAATGCCCTTGAATAATTAAAATAGTAGCTAAGACATTAATTAAATGTCTTTTATAAATATAAAATTGTTAAACTATTTTATCTTGGACCTAAGATAATTGTGGCAGTGGCATAATTGCTAATGCTAATTTAGGGGCTAATTAACTATTTATAAAACTAAAATATAAAATGAAACTGATAGAAAACAGAAAAGTTTTTAAAAGTAAGACAAAACAAATGGAGTTAAGTAAAAAGAACAAAGCCCCTGCCCCCATGGGCCTGAGACCATCCAAGCTGGCCCAGCAAGCCCACCTAACCCCTCCCACCGGTCGTTTCCTCCCTTCCCATTACTCTGCTCCGTGTCGCTACAGGGGCGAGGTCGACCCCGACCACCTCGCCGTCCTCGCCATGGAGATAAGACCAACCCGGCGCCCCCCCCTCTCTCCCCCGTGGAACCCTAGTCCCCTCTCCCTCCCTCACGCCTCGCTCTCCGCCAGACCGCGCGCCACTCGCACCAAGACGCCATGTCGTCAGCCCGTCACCACCATCGTCGCCGTCGCTCGGGATTACGTCCATGATGTCCACCACGGTCACCTTCCTCCATTCAGGGCATGGGAGCAAGGAGGGGAGATGCGTA
Organism: Aegilops bicornis; assembly: GCA_021605145.1. Classification (NCBI taxonomy): domain Eukaryota; kingdom Viridiplantae; phylum Streptophyta; class Magnoliopsida; order Poales; family Poaceae; genus Aegilops; species Aegilops bicornis. The sequence continues at coordinate 522,488,798 of CM038672.1, forward strand.
GCCGACGCCAGCTTCATCTCTTTTCTCTGGCCACCACGCGTCGTCGTCATCAATCTGCACCGCCCCGACCTCCTTCATCCTCCTCGGACCGCCATCCACCGTCGTCGACTCCAGCCATCTCAAGTCGTCCTCGGGCCTTCTCTGCAACGGCAATGAGCCCCCATCCGTCATCCTCTCTCCCCCCTCTGCCTCGATGTGGCCACCACACCTCGAGCCTCACCTCTTTGTGGCCCTTGCAGACGGCCGCCCGTGCCACTCCACGCCCGGCCAGCGCCGGCACCGCCCTTCCCGGTGCGCTCACAGCGCTCCCGCCCGCCCACGCTCGTCGCCCTCGCACCCATTGCCGCAAGCTGCTGCTGCTAAGGCGGCGTCCGGCATGGCACGCTGCTGCCGCCTCTCGCCACACTGCGCCCGCCAGGCTGCGCCTGCTCCCCGGCGAGCTACGGGCTGGCCATCGCCGGCGCTCCTCTGGAGCGACTGTGCGCGCCAGCCCAGTCGGCCCTCCCCTGTTTTGGTTAGTGGGCCTAACCACCCTAAGGTAATCTCCCTTTATTACTACCCCCCCACTGACCATTGGACCCCCCTTTTAATTAGTCAGGTTAATTAATCTAATTGCCTAGATATTTTAGCCAATAGACACTGATTGGTGGACCCCATCCAGTTAAATAAGCTAATAAAACTCTGTTTACAACATGTTCCTATGACACATGGGTCCCACGGTCCCTTTGACCGGTCAAACTGCCGATCGATAACCCACCAATGACACGCTGGTCCCTGTGTTCCTTTGACTAGTCAACGGTCTCAATTGACTCACGACTTGGCGGCCAACTGCACCCCACCTGCAGCCCCTGGTGCAAATAGGTGGGTACACTTCTGTGTACACATAGCAATTTAGTCTTTATTTTCGATTTAAAAGTAATTTCAGAATATTGTTTAAACTTTAGAAATTCATAGAAAATAAACCGTAGCTCAGATGAAAATGTTTTCTATATCAAAGTTGCTCAAAAAAATCCAATGAATCCGAATATGCGGTCCGTACATCTGTTTGATACAGGTCCCCTCCGGTCATCTGTTTGATACAGGTCCGGAACTGGGAATTCATTCCCGGTTGAATTCCCCTTCACCTTTATCGTGTAGCCTTACGTTAGGTCACACCCGGCACAAAAGATTGTCATGTTATGCTTTGTGATGCTATGTTGCTTTATATTTACTGTTTCTTCCCCCTCTTTTCTCCGGTAGACCCCGAGACCGATGCTGCCCCTGTGATCGACTACGTCGACGACGACCCCTCCTTGCTAGAGCAACCAAGCAAGCCCCCCTTGATCACCAGATATCGCCTATTCTTCTCTATACTGCTTGCATTAGAGTAGTGTAGCCTGTTACTGCTTTCCGTTTATCCTATCCTGATGCATAGCATGTCCTTGCTACTACTGTTGTTACCTTTACCTACAATCCGAAATGCTTAGTATAGGATGCTAGTATTCCATCAGTGTACCTACATTCTTGTCCGTCTGCCATGCTATACTATCGGGTCGTGATCACTCGGGAGGTGATCACAGGTATATACTATATACTTTATACATGATACATGTGGTGACTAAAGTCGGGTCGGCTCATGGAGCAGCCGCGAGTGATTCACGGATTGGGGGCTGAAAGGACCTTTGTCCCAACGGCCCTCTGTGTGGATCTTTGTGGCGGAGCGACAGGGCAGGTTGAGATCATCTAGGCGAGAGGTGGGCCTGGCCCTGGTCGGTGTCCGCGGTTACATCATCAACACGCTTAACGAGATCTTGGTATTTGATCCGAAGTCCGCCATTTTGTCTATACGCACTAACCAACTACGTGGGAAAGATATGGGCACTTTCGGCCGTGGTATTAGCCGAAGCCTTCGTGACGTCATCAATCGAGCGCGCCACCGGATTGGACCGAACGCTGCTAGGCTAGGTCTGCTTCCGTCACAGACGCAACGCAGGTGTGTGCTAAGGGCGATGGGCCTGCACTGCGGCGCTTAGGTTTAGACCGTGTGTCTGACCTCTTTGTTGTGCCTAGGTGGGGCTGCGACGTGTTGATCTTCCGTGGCGGGCATGACCCGTAAAAGTGTGTCCGCCAAATGGGATCGAGCGTGTTGGGTTATGTGGTGCACCGCAGGGAAGTTTATCTATTCGAATAGCCATGATCTTCTTAATGTGACGACTTGGAGTTGTACCTTGACCTTATGACAACTAGAACTGGATACTTATTAAAACACACCCTTCCAAGTGCCAGATATAACCCGGTGATCGCTCTCTAATAGGGCAACAAGGAGGCGCCGGGTAGGATTATGCTATACGATGCTACTTGGTGAACTTACCATCTACTCTCTTCTACATGTCAAGAAGACGGAGGCTGCCTGTAAGCGTAGTCTTCGGCGTGATTAGTTATCCCCTCTTATTCTCGCATTCTGCAGTTCACCCACCAATATGGCCCTTTACACATATACCCATGCATATGTAGTGTAGCTCCTTGCTTGCGAGTACTTTGGATGAGTACTCACGGTTGCTTTTCTCCCCCTTTTCCCCTTTCCCTTCCACCTGGTTGCCGCAACCAGATGCCGTGAGCCCAGAGCGAGACGCCACCGTCGGCCGACGACTCCTACTACAATCGAAGGTGCCTACTACTACGTGCAGGCGGCGGCGGCGACCACTGTGAGTAGTTTAGGAGGATCCTGTGCAGGAGGCTTTTGCCTCTTTCGATCTCAGATCCCGATTTGTGCTAGCCTTCTTAAGGCAAACTTGTTTAACTTATGTCTGTACTGAGATATTGTTTCTTCCGCTGACTCGTCTATGATCGAGCACTTGTATTCGAGCCCTCGAGGCCCCTGGCTTGTATTATGATGCTTGTATGACTTATTTATGTTTTAGAGTTGTGTTGTGATATCTTCCCATGAGTCCCTGATCTTGATCGTACACGTTTGCGTGCATGATTAGTGTACGATTGAATCGGGGGCGTCACAAGGGTGACACAGAACTAGCTCCAATTCATCAATGTAATGTAGGCATGTATTCCGAATATAGTCATACGTGCTTATGGAAAAGAACTTGCATGACATCTTTTGTCCTACCCTCCCGTGGCAGCGGGGTCATTATGGTAACTAAGGGATATTAAGGCCTCCTTTTAATAGAGTACCAGACCAAAGCATTAACACATAGTGAATACAGGAACTCCTCAAACTACGGTCATCACCGGGAGTGGTCCCGATTATTGTCACTTCGGGGTTGCCGGATCATAACACATAGTAGGTGACTAATGACTTGCAAGATAGGATCAAGAACTCACATATATTCATGGAAGCATAATAGGTTCAGATCTGAAATCATGGCACTCGGGCCCTAGTGACAAGCATTAAGCATAGCAAAGTCATAGCAACATCAATCTCTGAACACAGTGGATACTAGGGATCAAACCCTAACAAATATAACTCGATTACATGATAAATCTCATCCAACCCATCACCGTCCAGTAAGCCTATGATGAAATTACTCACACACGACGATGAGCATCATGAAATTGGTGATGGAGGATGGTTGATGATGACGATGGCGACGGATTCCCCTCTCCGGAGCCCAGAGCGAACTCTAAATCAGCCCTCCCGAGAGAGATTAGGGCTTGGCGGCGGCTCCGTATCGTAAAACGTGATGAATCCTTCTCTCTGATTTTTTTCTCCCCAAACACGAATATATAGAGTTGGAGTTGATGTCGGTGGAGCTCTAGGGGGGCCCACGAGGAAGGGGGGTGCGCCCAGGGGGCAGGCGCGCCCCTACCCACGTGGACAGGGTGTTCCGAGAACTTTTGTTCCTGCACAAAAATAACACCATGGCAATTCTGCTGAAAACAGCGTCAGTCCAGGTTAGTTCCATTCAAATCATGCAAGTTAGAGTCCAAAACAAGGGCAAAAGTGTTTGGAAAAGTAGATACGACGGAGACGTATCAACTCCCCCAAGCTTAAACCTTTGCTTGTCCTCAAGAAATTCAGTTGATAAATTGAAAGTGATAAATAAAAACTTTTACAAACTCTGTTTGCTCTTGTTGTTATAAATATGTAAAGCTAGCATTCAAGTTTTCAGCAAAGATTATGAACTAACCATATTCACAATAACACTTAGGTCTCATGTTTACTCATGTCAATGGCATAATCAACTAGCAAGCAATAATAATAAATCTCGGATTACAACACTTTCTCAAAACAATCATGATATGATATAACAAGAAGGTATCTCGCTAGCCCTTTCTCGAGACCAAGAAACATAAATGCAGAGCACCTTTGAAGATCAAGGACTGACTAAACATTGTAGTTCATGGTAAAAGAGATCCAGTCATAGTCATACTCAATATAAATTAATAGTAATGGATGCAAATGACAGCGCTGCTCTCCAGCTGGTGCTTTTTAATAAGAGGGTGATGACTCAACATAAAAATAAATAGATAGGTGATAACCCACAAGTATAGGGGATCACAACAGTTTTCGATAAGTAAGAGTGTCGAACCCAACGAGGAGCTAAAGGTAGAATAAATATTCCCTCAAGTTCTATCGACCACCGATACAACTCTACGCACGCTTAACGTTTACTTTACCTAGAACAAGTATGAAACTAGAAGTACTTTGTAGGTGTGATAGGATAGGTTTGCAAGATAATAAAGAACACGTAAATAAAAAGTAGGGGCTGTTTAGATAAAGATGCAATAAAGTAAATATAGCGAGTGTGGAAAAGTGGTGGTAGGAGTTGTGAAATTGTCCCTAAGCAACTGACTATGTTACTAGACCGGTAATCACAATTGCAATTCTATTTGAGGGAGAGGCATAAGCTAACATATCTTCCCTTACTTGGAATTCTATGCACTTATGATTGGAACTCTAGCAAGCATCCGCAACTACTAAAGATTAATTAAGGTAAAACCCAACCATAGCATTAAAGCATCAAGTCCCCTTTTATCCCATACGCAAACAACCTACTTACTCGGGTTTGAGTTTCAGTCACTCACACAACCCACCATAAGCAAATCATAAACATATTGCAAACCCTACAGCGGGAATCCCTCACGCTTGCGCGACACGGAGGGCACAATAGGACATCACCAATAATAAAACATGCAATCGAACCAATCATAGCAATTCATCAATCACCGATAGGACAATAGAAATCTACTCAGACATCATACGATGGCAACACATCATTGGATAATAATACGAAGCATAAAGCACCATGTTCAAGTAGAGGGTACAGCGGGTTGCGGGAGAGTGGACCGCTGTAGATAGAGGGGGGAAGGTGATGGAGATGTTGGTGAAGATTGCGGTGATAATGATGGCCCCCGGCAGCGCTCCGGCGCCACCGGAAGCAAGGGGGAGAGAGGTCCCCTTCTTCTTCTTCTTCTTCTTCTTCCTTGACCTCCTCCCTAGATGGGAGAAGGGTTTCCCCTCTGGTCCTTGGCTCCCATGGCGTGGGAGGGGCGAGAGCCCCTCCGATATTGGATCTATCTCTCTGTTTCTCTCTATTTCTGCGTTCTCTCTCGGCTCTGTTTCACCGTTTCGTGTATATATGGAGATCCGTAACTCCGATTGGCCTGAAACCTTCGCCGTGATTTTTTTCCGAAAATTAGCTTTCTTGCGGAAAAATAAGAGCGTCAACCGCCTTACGGGTGGCCCACGAGAGTGGGGGCCGCACCCACTGTAAGAGGGTGTGGGCCCCTATCTCGTGGCCACCTCGGGCATCGTCTCGCGTTGATTCTTCCTCCTAAAAATCACAAATATTCCAAAATAATTCTCCGTCCGTTTTTATCCCGTTTGGACTCCGTTTGATATTGGGTTTCTGCGAAACAAAAAACATGCAATGCATGTGAACCGCATCAAGCCTTTGGATCAATATGTTAGTCCCAAAAATAATATAAAAAGTTGCCAACAGTATATGAAAGTTGAAGAATATTGGCATGGAACAATCAAAAATTATAGATACGACGGAGACGTATCAATAGGCCCTTCGCAGAGGGAAGCAGGGATTTGTAGCGGTGCCAGAGCTCGGTTTTTGAAATAGAGATAAATAATATTTTGAGCGGCATACTTTCATTGTCAACATCACAACTGAGAGATCTCAATATCTTCCATGCTACTCACATTATAGGCGGTTCCCAAACAGAATGGTAAAGTTTATACTCCCCCTCCACCAACAAGCATCAATCCATGGCTTACTCGAAACAACGAGTGCCCCCAACTAACAAGAGTCCTCGGGGGAGTTTTGTTTGCAATTATTTTGATTTGATTTGCATAAAGCATGGGACTGGGCATCCCGGTGGCCAGCCATTTTCTCGTGAGTGAGGAGCGGAGTCCATTCCTCTTGAGAATAACCCGCCTAGCATGGAAGATACAGACAACCCTAGTTGATACATGAGCTATTCGAGCATACAAAACAGAATTTCATTTCAAGGTTTAGAGTTTGGCACATACAAATTTACTTGGAACGGCAGGTAGATACCGCATATAGGAAGGTATAGTGGACTCATATGGAATAACTTTGGGGTTTAAGGGATTAGATGCACAAGCAGTATTCCCGCTTATTACAAGTGAAGGCTAGAAAAGACCGGAAGCGACCAACTAGAGAGCGACAACAGTCATGAACATGCATTAAAATTAATAAACATTGAGTGCAAGTATGAGTAGGATATAATCCACCATGAACATAAATATCGTGGAGACTATGTTGATTTTGTTTCAACTACATGTGTGAACATGTGCCAAGTCCAGTCACTTGAATCATTCAAAGGAGGATACCACCCTACTATACCACATCACAGCCATTTTAATAGCATGTTGGCACGCAAGGTAAACCATTATAAACTCCTAGCTAATTAAGCATGGCATAAGCAACTATAATCTCTAATTGTCATTGCAAACATGTTTATTCATAATAGGCTGAATCAAGAACGATGAACTAATCATATTTACAAAAACAAGAGAGGTTGAGTTCATACCAGCTTCTCTCATCTCAATCAGTCCATCATATATCGTCATAATTGCCTTTCACTTGCACGACCGAACGATGTGTATAATAATAATAGTGCACGTGCATTGGACTAAGCTAGAATCTGCAGGCATTCAATACAAAGGAGAAGACAAGGTAATATGGGCTCTTGGTTAAATCAACAATAATGCATATAAGAGCCACTTCAACATTTTCATTATGGTCTTATCCTCTCGACCCCCAAAGAAAAGAAAAGAAATAAAACTATTTACACGGGAAAGCTCCCAACAGACAAAAGAAGAACAAGAAATCGTTTGGGGTTTTCTTTTAATTATTACTACTACAGCATGAAAAGTAAACTAGCTAAGAGCTAGAACTAATTTGTTTTTCTTAAGGTTATTCAAACACACAAGAAGAAAGCGAGAAAAAGGAAAATAAACTAGCATGGATATTACAATGAAAAACTATGAGCACCGACAACTAGCATGAGTGTGTGTATATGAATGTAATGTCAGTGAGAAACACGTACTCCCCCAAACTTAGGCTTTTGGCCTAAGTTGGTCTATGGCCACGGCTGGCCTGGCGGATATCCAAAGTTATAGTCGGGGTCGTACTGTGATGTAGCCTCGGGTTGCCACTGGTTGGCAAACTCCTCCGGATCCCACTGGTAACAGACTGCCGTGGAGGAACAAATTGTGGTTCCGGCTCTGGCTCTATAGTTGGTGTGGGGTTTCGGTAGGTGAATAGCCTCCGGCGGAACAAGGTACTAGCCTGCAGATAAGCCAAACAAGGAAGGAGCAGGCAAAGTAATAATCTCAGGGTGAATTTTATCAAATATCAGTTTGTACTTAAGCGTCTTTTCCCTATTCTTAACGATAAAATCATGTGCTACCATACTCTTATAGTCTAGAAAAACAGGAGGCAGCAACTTTTCTTCTTTCTCATAATGCCTAATAGGTATGTTAAAATGTTCAGCGAGGCACGATGCGAACATGCCTCCCAAGATGGGGCCCTTAGTACGGTTAAGATTCAACCGTTTTGCAACAATATCGCGCATACTAAATGTTTCATCACGAAACAAGGCATGGCACAAAATAACAATACCAGGGGCACTAAGGTTGCCATAGTTTCCGCGTCCAATTAAGCATCTACTAGCAAATATTTCAAAGTAGCGTAAAACAGGAAAATGTATGCTAGTAATTCTTGCATCGGAAACCTTCCTAGTTTCCCCTACAGCAATTTTATCAGTAAACCCCTCCACATCGTTACGATGTGGTTCCTCTATGCTGCTCGAAAAGGGCAACTTGCAGACCTCACAAAATTCATAGAGGGACATCTCCTTATACTCATCATATAAATACAAATCCGCCGAAGGTGGTGACCTCCTAGCATGGGAATGAAATTTTTGCACAAAAATATTAGTGAGTAAGAGATACTGTCCGCGTTGGTCGCGAAGGAAGTTGGTGAGGCCTGCATTCTCAGCCAACTCATAAAAATTGTCATAAATCCCGGCTGCTCTCAAGAAATTATCACAAGGCCATTCACAAGCCCGAACTTCCGCCGTGCGAGGGAGATTATATTTGGGCCTCTCGTCTTCTTCACCTTGCTTATCCTTCGAGCTTCGGCTCGAAGAACCCCTCAAAAATCTCTCCATCATTTTCTCAAAATTTTTGAAAATTTTAGTAACTTCAAATAAAAGTGAACCGAACTCAACAAAATTGATAGCAACTACTCCCACAAGTGCCTAGAGACTATATCATGCATTAGAACTACTTGGGACCATATAATTTGACATGCAAGCTCAAGAATAGGGTCACCTAGACAACAAAAATTTGCAATGAATAAAGCACTAGAACAAAAATTAATTGGACCATTGGAGGAGTCACATACCGAAGAACAATCCCCCAAAGCAGTTTTGTGAGTGGAGCTTTGAGCTAGAAGATAAAAAATGGCAGCAAAATGAGCTAGAACTCGTGCTTGAGCTGGTTGGTGATTTTTTTGGGAGGAAGGAGTGTCTGGTGGCTGGAATAAGTGGAGGGGAGCCACCATGGGCCCACGAGGCAGGGGGCGCGCCCAGGGGGTGGGCATGCCCTAGACCCTCGTGGCTAGGTGCTTGCTCCCCCCTACTATGTTCTCGGTGCCAGATATTCTCAAATATTCCAGAAGAAAAATCATATTTCAATTTCGGGGCATTTGGACAACTTTTACTTTCGGGGTATTTTTTTATTGCACGGATAAATCAGAAAACTGACAGAAAAATACTATTTTTGCTTTATTTAATCTAAGTAACAGAAAGTAAAAGGAGGGTACATAAGGTTGTGCTTTCTAACTTCATTCATCTCATGCACATCAAAAGGAATCCACTAACAAGGTTGGTCAGGTCTTGTTAACAAACTCCTTTCGAATAACATGGAACCGAAGAAATTTCGAATAACATTATGTTACCTCAACGGGGATATGCACATCCCCAACAATAAGAATATCATATCTCTTTTTTAAAGTAGGAAGAGGAAATTCAAAACCTCCAATAATAATTGATAGAATTTTTCCAATAGAATTGATATTGTGGACTTGAGGTTGTTTCCTCGGAAAGTGTACTGTATGCGCATTACCATTAACATGAAAAGTGACATTGCCTTTGTTGTAATCAATAACAGCCCTTGCAGTATTCAAAAAGGGTCTTCCAAGAATAGTAGACATACTATCATCCTCGGGAATATCAAGAATAACAAAGTCCGTTAAAATAGTAACGTTTGCAACCACAACAGGCACATCCTCACAAATACCGACAGGTATAGCAGTTGATTTATTAGCCATTTGCAAAGATATTTCAGTAGGTTTCAGCTTATTCAAATCAAGTCTACGATACAAAGAGAGAGGCATAACACTAACACCGGCTCCAAGATCACATAAAGCAATTCTAACATAGTTTCTTTTAATGGAGCATGCTATAGTTGGTACTCCTGGATCTCCTAGTTTCTTAGGTATTCCACCTTTAAAAGTATAATTAGCGAGCATGGTGGAAATTTCAGCTTCCGGTATCTTTCTCTTATTTGTGACAACATCTTTCATATACTTAGCATAAGGATTCATTTTAAGCATATCGGTAAAATGCATACGCAAAAAGATAGATCTAATCATTTCAGCAAAGCGCTCAAAATCCTCATCATCCTTTTTCTTGGATGGTTTGGGAGGAAAAGGCATGGGTTTTTGAACCCATGGTTCTCTTTCTTTACCATGCTTCCTAGCAACAAAGTCTCTCTTATCATAACATTGACTCTTCGATTGTGGGTTATCAAGAACAACAACAGGTTCAATCTCTATATCATTGTTATTATTAGGTTGAGCATCAACATGAACATCATCATTAACATTATCACTAGGTTCATGTTCATCACTAGATTGTGTTTCAGCATCAGAAATAGAAATATCATTGGGATTCTCAGGTGTGTATACAACAAGTTCACTAGAAGCATGCAAAGTCCTATCATTTTTCTTTTTCTTCCTCTTAGAAGGACTAGGTGTATTAACATTATTTCTCTAAGAATCCTGCTCAATTCTCTTAGGGTGGCCCTCAGGATACAAAGGTTCCTGAGTCATTTTACCCCCTCTAGTCATAACTCTAACAACATAATCATTCTTCTTATTATTTAATTCATTGAGCAAGTCATTCTGAGCTTTGAGTACTTTTTCTACTTGAGTGGTAACCATAGAAGCATGTTTATTAATGAGTTTAAGTTCACCTTTAACTCTAGACATATAATCACTCAAGTGTTCAATCATATAATTGTCTACCAACATAAGCATTGAAGTTTTCTTGTTTAACAATAAAGTTATCAAACTCATCTAAGCATTGGCTAGCAGACTTATAACAAGGAATATCACCTTCATCAAATCTATAGAGAGAATTTACCTTTACTACCTATGTCGGGTTATCAAGACAATGTGTTTCTTCAATAGGTGGCAAATTAAGACCATGTGCTTCTTCAACAGGAGGCAAATGCTTAACATCTTCAGCTTTAATACCTTTTTCTTTCATAGATTTCTTTGCCTCTTGCATATCTTCAGGACTCAGAAATAGAATACCCCTTTTCTTCGGAGTTGGCTTAGGAGTTGGTTCAGGAAGTGTCCAATTATTTTCATTGGTCAACATATTATTCAATAGAATTTCAGCTTCATCAACAGTTCTTTCCCTGAAAACAGAACCAGCACAACTATCCAGGTGGTCTCTGGAAGCATCGGTTAGTACATTATAAAAGATATCAAGTATTTCATTTTTCTTGAGAGGATGATCAGGCAAAGCATTAAGTAATTGGAGAAGCCTCCCCCAAGCTTGTGGTAGACTCTCTTCTTCGATTTGCACGAAATTATATATTTCCCTTAAAGCAGCTTGTTTCTTATGAGCAGGGAAATATTTAGCAGAGAAGTAATAAATCATATCCTGGGGACTACGCACACAACCAGGATCAAGAGAATTAAACCATGTCTTAGAATCACCCTTTAATGAGAACGGAAATAATTTAAGGATATAATAGTAGCGAGTTTTCTCATCATTGGTGAATAGGGTAGCTATATCATTTAATTTAGTAAGATGTGCCACAACAGTTTCAGGTTCATAGCCATAGAAAGGATCAGATTCAACCAGAGTAATTATCTCAGGATCAACAGAGAAATCATAATCCTTATCAGTAACAAAGATAGGTGAAGTAGCATAAGCAGGATCATATTTCATTCTAGCATTCAAAGATTTTTCTTTCAGCTTAGCTAATAATTTCTTAAGATCACTCCTATCATTGCAAGCAAGAAAGTCTGTAACAGTTCCTTCATCCATAACCTAACCCTCAGGCACAACATACAATTCATATCTAGGGGAGAATCTTCATCATCACTTTCATCAATATTATCAGTTTCAATAATTTCATTCTCTCTAGCCCTAGCAAGTTGTTCATCAAGCAATTCACCAAGTGGCACAGTAGTATCAAGCATGGAAGTAGTTTCATCATAAGTATCATGCATAGAAGAAGTGGCATTGTCGGTGTACTAGATTAGGGGTACCCTAGTATCCCGAACTTGTGCACGGGCAGTTGCAGCCCTCCGCGGCAAGGCTTACCGGGTGACCGCCAAGGTCCTCCGTGGTTCCTTTGGAGCCATTCAAGGACAAAGTATTCAAGCCAAGGAGACAAGGCCCCAAGAAGAGGAGCTTCTTTGGGAAGGCCACCCAAGGCACCTAGGAGACAAGGCCGGAAAGAGGAGCTTGCCGGGAAGGCCCGATGAGCGACAAGCTTCCGGACGCGACAAGACAACAACCGCTGCAAAGGCGCTTGCCATGCGCAGACCACCACTCTGTACCAAGGCTCCAGACATCCACTAACGTGTCGCCTCGACCTTTCCGGTAGCAGCGTGGCAAGAAAACCTATGACGGTAGCGCTGATGGCAAGCAAGCGGCGACAAGATTGCCATCGTGGCAAGCGGTGGCGCCGACGGTCCCTTTTCTCGTGACCGTTAGGGCGGCGTAGATGGGCATTTAATGCCTTTGTCCCCTGCCGTCGTGGTTAGGTATGATACACCGTACAAGTAGCTGTACCAACCACTCCTTTTCCATTTTTACCCTTGTCTACGTTGCCACCGTCGGAGACCCCTTTAGCATATAAAAGGAGGCCCATGCATAACGTAGGGAGAGGTTCAAAGGTTCAAGCTAGAGAACACTCACGCCGGGTCTCGTTAGCAGCTTGTGTGTATCAGAGCACTCAGCGCTCTGAGCAAGAACTCAATACACTCGGACATGCAAGAGGGAGTGTTATCTCTCGGAGAGCTCCGAAGCTGGGTAAAGCCGCGTGTGCTTCGCCTCGATCTGCTCTTCATGCGACCTCCGCCGCCGAACCGAAGGGGCTCGGTCCGCCGTCCCATAGGTGTTCGTGGGCCGATCAGCTTCCCGACATCTTTGGCGCGCTGTAGGGGCGTCGAGATTGTGTGAACCTGATCCGGCGTCCACACGAAGCTAGATCTTCATCATCTTCATCGACATGCCACCGAAGAAGAAGGCTTCGGCGGCGGATGTTCCGTCACTGTCGAACCCACCACCACCGGAGCAAAGCGGGTGGTGGGGTAGACGCCGTGAAGAATGGACGTCGACGGGGGAGCCCACGGTGCTGCCAAGTCCAAGGACAAGGCTGCGCAGACCTCGGCGTCCGTACATGCACCGCGCCCGTCTCAGGAGGCGCGGGACCGACAGCGTCATGGTATTCACAACGCCATACGCTCGTTGGACCAAGATCGAGCTGGTGGATCTCGGGATGCTCAAGACCAGCATGCACGCCAACATGTCGGGCGCATAAGCGAGGCACGATGCGCTGGACGGGATATCGCTCCTTCTAACATAGTTAGAAGTCCGAGCATATCCCGCCTCGCGCCGCTCGCCATCGCCACCCACCACTCCAGCCAGGCTTTGGCGAGAGCTCAACTGCTCCTGGATTAGCCTCCAACAGCCGACAAGGTCGATGAATGGAGGGCCACCATTCAGAGTCTCATCGGCTTTGCCAACGGTGACGCTCCGCGGCAGCTGAGTGCATCGCTGCCGCGGCAGGACTGCCAAACACAAGCCGGTGGCGACGAAGCCGGTGGGGGTGCAACCACCATGCACTCTCCGCCCCGAAGGCCAAGATCGCCGACTCGCCGGATCCACCTCGACAGCGACTCCACCGCATCATCGGATCCACGAGCTCGTCGCGATCAGCGCCAAGTTCTTCGCGAACGACAACAAGAAGACGCTCGAGCTCGATCGAAGCGCCAAGAGAAGCGGCGTCAATCCGACCAGCTACCGGGCCCTCTGTCGACATGGATGCGCCCGAGGAACCAGCGACTTGCCGTCTGTGATAGGTTGCCCTGCGTTCACTCGTGAGCCGCGGCAAGTCCAAAGCGGCCCAAGAAGAAGAATTTCAAGCCGACGCACGTAGAAGTACGACGGCAAGACGCATCCGAAGGAGTTCCTCGGCATCTACACCATCGCGGTGCAAGTTGCCGGGGGGCGAGACGACAAGATCCTGGCCAACTACCTCCCGCTGGTGCTCAAGCCCAATGTCAGATCCTGGCTCATGCACTTGCCGGACAACTCCATATCCTCTTGGGCAGATCTATGCCATCAGTTTGTCGGCGCTTTACAGCGCCACAAGCCCCATGGCTAAGAAAGCGACCTTCATCTGCTTTCGCCCGGAAGGAAGGAGAGCCCCTCGCAAGTGCATTCAGAGATTCAGCCGTAGAGCACAACATCCCAGATGTCCACCCTGCCGCTGTAATCAGCGCTCCATCGAAACGTCGCGAAACCGCAGGATGCGGGAGGAGATGGCGATGTGCAAGATCGAGAGGCGTCGATGAGCTATATGCCCGGCCGACAAGTGTGCACGCGTCTTTGAGGAAGGAGGAGACTCCCGGAGAGAATACTCAAGCAGGAGGATCTGATAGGAGGAGACCGCCCGCAAAGAAAAACCGGCGGCGGAACAACAGAAGAAGAAAGGCAAAGATGTGCTAGTTGTTGAGCAGTCCAAGAATGGAGGTGGCGCCAAGAAAGCCAAAGCTGGTAGCTCCGGCAAGGAGGTTGCGGCACCAATCGCCAGTATGGCGGTCGCCAACAAGCGGCGGCTCCAACAAACAAGATCGCAAGATCCACCGCACCAAGGGCCATGACCTCCAGGCTGCAAAAGGTCGAGCAGCTTGTCGAGCAGCGAAGGATGAATACGAGCGACGCGACAAGGAGAAGGCCCAGGAAGGTGCTGGAGGAGCTAGCAAGAAACGTCCGGCCGAGGAGGACGCCGCGGCAAGGCCAAGCGGTGGCAAGGAGACAGACCTCCCGCGGCGCGACAAGGATGAAGACGACGACGATGATGAAGACATGGATGATGACGAGACCGATGAGTAGGAGTTCCAGAAAGCCACAGAGGTCCTGTGCGTTGACGGTGGTGCTTCTCTGCATATTTCACACCGCCAGCTCAAGCAGTGGATGCGGGAAGTCAATGCGGCAGAACCATCCGTCGAGTCACGCAAACCTCTGAAATTGTCCAGCACGCCTATCATCTTTGATATTGAGGACCACCCACGATCGGCGTAATCTGCGGTCGGGTGCTTGCCGATGTTGGTTTCACCAACTATCTGCAACCTCAAGGTCACTAAGATGCTAGTTGACGGCGGGCCGGCTTGAACTCGATCTCCTCCGCGGTGCTCCGTAAACTCCAGATCCCCGATGGCGAGCTCAAGATACCGGCACATTCCAAGGAATCAATCCGGAAGGAGCAAGCGAAGGAAAGATCACGTTGCGGTGACATTTGGCAGCGAAGTTGAACTTCAGGATCGAGAGGGTCACTTTTGACGTTGCTGACTTTCCATTGCCTTACAATGGGATACTTGGCCGTCAAAGACTCGCCAAATTCATGGCAGCCTCTCACTATGCATACAACATGCTAAAGATGCCAGTCCGATAAGTGTCATCTCTGTCCTGGCGACAAGAAGGATGCTCTTATCTCGCCGACAAGATCTACCGGGAAGCGGCATTTGCAGCAGATTGCAAGCCACTTGTCGCTGAAGCTCCGGGCGAAGAAGAAGACCAAGTCCGGCAAGAGCTCGATGCCCACTCCGGCAAGCGCACCTCTTGGTGCTGCGCTACCGTCGAGGACGCACCATCGAGCTCCACCGGCAAGTGTAAGAAGACGATGGCAGCTCCACCAGAGACCAAGAAGGTGTCCGCCAAGGAGGACGGCACTGGTGGTACCTTCACCATCAGTGCCACTCTCGACCCTAAATAGGAAGGCGCTCGTTGCTCACGTGGCTTAACGTCGACGTGTTTGCGTGGCAACTGTCTGACATCCCCGGTGTTCCCAAGAAAGTAATTGAGCACCATCTTGCCGTTTGTCCTCATGCGGCCCGTCAAGCAGAAAGTCAGGAAGCAGGCAGTGGAGTGCCAAGAATTCATTGCAGAAGAAATCAAGAAGTTGGAAGCAGCAGGCCTTGTCAGAGGAGTGCTCCATCCAACATGGTTGGCCAATCCTGTAGTTATGCATAAAGGCAACGGGAAATGGAGGCTTTGTATCAACTTTACCGATGTCAATAAAGCTTGTCCCAAAGACCCATTTCCCTTGCGGCGCATTGACCAGATTGTTGACTCCACGGCGGATGTGATTTGCTTTCATTTCTGGATGCATACTCGAGGATATCATCAGATCTTCATGGCGTAAGAGGATGAGGAGAAGACCGCATTCATCACCCCATGTGGCACATACCGTTTCATACGGATGCCTTTCGGATTAAAGAATGCTGGTTCAACATTTGCAAGAGTAGTCCATGACGCTTTTGAGCCGCAAATGCACGTAAATGTGGAAGCCTACATGGATGACATAGTGGTCAAAAGCAAGGACAAGGCGACTCTAATTCAAGATTTAGACGAAACCTTTGCAAATCTGCGCAAGATCAACCTCAAGCTCAACCACGAGAAGTGTGTGTTTGGAGTCCCTTCCGCAAGCTTCTCGGGTTCTTCGTGGTCTCGGCCGGGAATTGAAGCCAATCCCGACAAGATCAAGGCCATTGAGCAGATTGAAGCACCAAAGCGCGTCAAGGATGTACGAAGACTTGCGGTTGCGTAGCTGCTCTCAGCGAGTTTATCTCTAGGTTCTGCTGGCGTGCCTGCCATTTTTCAAAATTATGAAAAAGGCAGGTCCGATGAAATGGACTCGAAGCGGAGGCTGCGCTGCAGACTTGAAGAGATACCTGTCCTCCACTCAACACTTGTCGCACCTAAGCCACAAGAGAAGTTGCTGCTATATATAGCGGCAACCAATCAAGTGGTTAGTGCTGCGTTAGTAGCAGAGAGGAGGCGGATGATGAGCTAGCAACCATGGCGGATGCATCCAAATGACGAGTAGGGGCTTCACCGGCAAGCTCTGGTCCCGACAAGGACGGATCTCGCAGACGCATGAGAAGATGCAGAAAAGAATGGTGCAGCGCCGCTTTACTTTGTTAGTTCCCTTCTGCGGGGGCTAGGTCAAGGTACTCTAGTGTGCAGAAATTGCTTTTCGGCCTCCTCATGGCCTCGAGAAAGCTGCGCCATTACTTCCGAGCACATGAGATCCACAATCGTCACTGCTTTTTCCGCTGAAGAGGATACTGCAAAATCCAGAGGCAACAGGCAGGATTGTCGAGGGGGCACTGGTACGGTCAAGCGTTGGCCTCACGTTTGAAAGCACTTCAACTATCGAGCGAGCATTGGCGGAGTTCATAGCAGAATGGGCGCCAACACAAGATGAAGAAATTCCGAAGCGAGCATCCCGTCAAGGAAGCAAGCAAAGAGTGGTTGATGTACTTTGATGGTGCCTTCTCGCTACGCAGCGCCGGTCTTGATCTTGCTACTTGTTGCACCCACTAGAGAGCACCTCAAGTCGTAGTCCGGATGCACTTTCCCAAGGAGCAAGCAACAAACAATACCGCAGAGTATGAAGGTTTGCTTGCCGGTCTCGAGATCGCAGAGACCTTGGGATCAAGAAGCTCATTGTCAGGGGTGACTCACAGCTTGTCATCCGCCAAGTGAACAAGAGTTATCACAGTCCGTTGATGGAAGCTTATGTTGATGAAGTGAGAAAGCTAGAAGAGCACTTTGACGGCCTACAAATGGAACATGTTCCAAGAGCTCGAGCGACATTGTCGATGGCTTTGTCAAGTGCGCTGCACTTAAGTTACACAATGGAACCAGGAATTTTTGTGCTCAAGCTGACTCAACCGTCTGTAACGCCACAACCGGACAGAGCAAGAAGAGGAAGTTGATCTCTGGTGACTATTTTCCCAAGCGAGCTTCCGAAGTCGCCATCAAGAAGGTCCTCAAGATCAACACCAAGGGTGTTGAGGAGCGATCTGCTCCGGCAAGCCCTAGGGTTTGTTCCGTTGAAGCGAGCGCTCCCGACAAGTTTTGCTCCGGCAAGCTTGCCGGGAACGTCAAGCTCCGGTGAGCCGCGAGTTCTCGCCGTGGAAGCGGATGTTCCGCAGCAGCGAATGTGCCTTTAGTCCTTGTTGTCGAGCTGCAAGCTCCAAAGATGGGCACAAAGAGATTGTCCGCTTCCTTCAGACAGAGAACTTCCGAAGAGCAAGAAGAAGCGGAAAGAGTAGCCCGGCGATCAAGTATGTACCCGGTTTGTCGACAACACACTATATGTAAGAAGACTCAACGGTGTGAAATTGAAGTGTATTCACCGGAAGACGGACAAAAGCTGTTGGCGAAGATACATGGAGGCATATGTGGTCACCACATTGGCGCGGAGCACTTCTTGAAGCAAAGCGTTAAGCAAGGTTTCTTTTGGCCGACAGCCCTCCGTGATGCAACTGCACAAGTAACCAAGTATGAAGCGTGCGGTTCCATTCGAAGCAGATACACCAGCCAGCTCAAGCTCTCGGGCGATCCCTTTATCACGGCCATTTTGATGCAGGGGCTCGACATCCTCGTCCCCTTTCCCCGAGCTGTCGGGGGCTTTGAGTACTTGTACGTTGCAATTGACAAGTTCACAAAGTGGCCGGAAGTGGAAGCAGTAGGAAGGTGACAGCACAGTCAGCAGTCAAGTTCTTTAGGTTGATTGTTTGCCGTTTCGGAATCCCTAACAGGATCATTCACGAGCCGCACCTTCATGAAGTACGTCCAAGATCTTGGCGCCAAGGTCTGCTTCGCTTCTGTTGCTCATCCGAGAAGTAACGGTCAAGCGGAGAGGGCGAATGCTGAAGTGCTGCGCGGGCTCAAGACCAGAACTTTCGACAGGCTGCACAAGTGCGGAAAGAGCTGGATTGAGGAGCTGCCGGTGGTTCTTTGGTCGATCAGGACGACGCCAAATCGAGCCACTGGCCATACACCTTTCGCTCTAGTCTATGGAGCAGAGGCAGTTCTCCCCACGGAACTCGTATACGGATCACCTCGAGTGCTCGCTTATGATGAGCTTGAGCAAGAGCAGCTGCGACAAGATGACGCGCTGCTCCTTGAGGAGGATCGTCTTGAGCTGCTATCTGAGCTGCTCGATACCGGCAAGCTTTGCGCCGCTACCATAAGCCGCAAAGTTAATGCCGAAGTCTCGAGGAAGGCGACCTTGTTCTTCGGTAGCGTTCAGTCCGCCAAGAATTCCAACAAGTTGGCCTTGAAGTGGGAAGGCCCTTACCGGGTGAAACGAGTCACTAGGCACAAGGCGCTGTCCGCCTTGAGACCAAAGATGGCATTCCGTGAGCAACTCCTGGAACATTGAGCATCTTCGTAAGTTTTACTCAGAAGCGCGGTTGCGGAACCTATTCCGGCAACCACCTTTAATACAAGTCTTGCCGATGTTGCATGTAATCCTTTGTACAAAGCCGCGCAGACCCGTGCATAAGTAAAGGTAATGTGCTTCGCACATCTTGTCAATTTCATGCTTTCTACTTCTATTTTTGCATGCGTTATCGACACTTTGTGTAGCACCTACCCCGGTAAGCAATAACGAGCCATAAGGCTCCATATCTTTATTTTCTCTTCTTTCTCTTTCTCAAAGAAAGGAAGGTTCCCTCGCCCACAAGTTTGCGGGGGAAAGGAGAAGATAATGGTGTGGACCAAGCATCGCTCAAGGAAGTCTAGCCTTACCGGGAAGCAAGCGACGTAAAAGCTAAGTTGCTAAAGTTTGAGCAATCAGTTTTAAAATTTGAAGTTATCTTCCTCGAGCGACCGTACTTTGTATGGAAAACCTGCGCGGAGGAACCAACTCGTAGCTAGTTGCGCCCTTACTTTGTTTCGAGTCCGCTCAACAACTTAAGTGAGCTGCGACTAGTTGCGACAAGGTTTCTTGTCGGTAGCAGCACCGCCACCCAGGCTCTTGACGTCCCTTTTCGGCCTTCATGACCAGTGCCTACTGACAAGTTCCCTAAAAGCGTGGGGCAAAACATACAAAGGAAGGAACCAAGTAAAGGAAATAACATAGCAATTGCTACCCGAAATAGAGTTATATTACAAGATAGCTTGTCGCAGCTCAAATAGATTGTTCTCATAACATGACCAGCAGCGGCAAGAAAAGAGAAAGCGGGCGGCCTAATCTACGCGATCGCCCTCAACCCTCTTGATCCCGCTCACCCTGTCCATGATGGGTGCGACAAGGGTCTTGAGCGCTTCCACATCAAAGATCCGGCGGCAAGGACTTGAGGGCGTTGGTGAGGTTGAGGCCTGGATTGCGGAAGGCCACCTTCATCGGCACCTTTTGAAGAGCTCCGTGCAGATCTGGCGCGACTCCTCGGCCAGCTGCTTTGGGATTTCTTCCCGAGTCGCTGGAGGGCCGTCACCACGCCCTTGAAGAACAAGCTGAGCTTGGCGCTGGGTCGGAGGTGCTCATCGGAGGAATATCCAAAATCCTCCATCCCCAACAAGCGCCAGCCTCCCCGTCGATGGCTGCAAAGCAACATCCATGAGACCCTCGGTCCGGTGCTCCACATTCTCCCTAAAGGTATTACGGCGACAGCAGCTTCGCAGCAGCTGCTCCTCCTCGAACTTCGCCCACTTTGCTGTTTGGTGCGACGACCAGCGTCGATCCAGTGAGGCGAGCAGCTCTTCATCAAAGTTTCTCCTTGGCCGGGCGCCACAGAGCTCGACGCCCATGGGAGCTTGATGAACACGCCATCGCCCGGCCTTCAAATAGGTGCCGGGTGGGGCTCTTCGAGCCCGGAGCTGCCGCAGCGGAGGGATCGGCCGGTCGGCATAGCGCCCGGGCGCTCCTGCGACCTCAAGGCCGCCAGGTCACGATCGTCGGACCCCTCGCCCGGCTTCTGCGGCGGCAGCTTTGGCGGCCTCTTCGCCGGCGGGCTCGTCAGCGCCAGCTTCTTCTCCGATGGCAGCGACGTCGTCAGTATTGCCGCGCGCGTCCTCCTTGCCGGCGGCCTCGATCTCCATTGGCTTTGTGGCGCATGGATCTGACGACCGGAAAATGAAGAAAAGTCAAGCAAATATTCAAAAATAAAATCAGAAGAAGAAGAACACAAGGAAAGTTTTCAAGCAAGAGGATTACCAAGGTCCGGGGTGAGTTACGGCGTAACCCAGGCCGCGCGTGCCCGTGCCCTGTTTTGGGCCTGGCCCAACAGCGCTCGGCACCGTGTGTGGCCCAGGCCCGGGGGCTCCTGTCGGTGTACTAGAGTAGGGGTACCCTAGTATCCCGAACTTGTGCAAGAGCGGTTGCAGCCCTCCGCGGCAAGGCTTACCGGGTGACCGCCAAGGTCCTCCGTGGTTCCTTTGGAGCCATTCAAGAACAAAGTATTCAAGCCAAGGAGACAAGGCCCCGGCAAGAGGAGCTTGCCAGGAAGGCCACCCAAGGCACCTAGGAGACAAGGCCCGGCAAGAGGAGCTTGCGGGAAGGCCCGTGAGCGACAAGCTTCCGGACGCGACAAGACAACAACCGCGGCAAAGGCGCTTGCCGCGGCACCATCACTCAGACTGCGCTCCAGACATCCACTAACGTGTCGCCAGGACCTTTCCAGCGCCACAGGCAAGAGCCGTCTTGACCAGCGGAGCGCGGTGGCAAGCGGCGCCGACAAGATTGCCATCGTGGCAGCGGTGGCGCCCAGACGGTCCCTTTCGCCTTTGTTAGGGCGGCGTGAGCGGGCATTTAATGCCTTTGTCCCCTGCCGTCAGGGTTAGGTATGATACACTATACAAGTAGCTGTACCAACCACTCCTTTTCCATTTTTACCCTTGTCTACGTTGCCACCTGTCGGAGACCCCTTTAGCATATAAAAGGAGGCCCATGCGCAACGTAGGGAGAGGTTCGAAAGGTTCGAAGCTAGAGAACACTCACGCTCGGTCTCGTTAGCAGCTTGTGTGTACTGTAGCACTCAGCGCTCCTGAGCAAGAACTCAATACACTCAGACATGCAGCAGTAGGAGTGTTATCTCTCGGAGAGCTCGAAGCTGGGTAAACTGCTCGTGTAACCGCCTCGATCTGCTCTTCGTGCGACCTCCGCCCCCCGCCAAACCGAAAGGGGCTCGGTCCGCCGGTCCCATAGGTGTTCGTGGGCCAGATCAGCTTCCCCGACAGGCATCATCAATTACATGGGACATATCAGAATTAATAGCAGAAGTAGGTTTAGGTATCGCAAGCTTACTCAAAACAGAAGGTGTATCAAGTGCAGAGCTAGATGGAAGTTCCTTACCTCCCCTCGTAGTTGACGGAAAAATCTTAGTTCTTTCGTCTTTCAAGTTCCTCATAGTGACCAGCAGATATAAATCCCAAGTGACTCAAAGAATAGAGTTATTCTCCCCGGCAACGGCGCCAGAAAATTGTCTTGATAACCCACAAGTATAGGGGATCGCAACAGTTTTCGAGGGTAGAGTATTCAACCCAAATTTATTGATTCGACACAAGGGGAGCCAAAGAATATTCTCAAGTATTAGCAGTTGAGTTGTCAATTCAACCACACCTGGATAACTTAGTACCTGCAGCAAAGTATTTAGTAGCAAAGTAATATGATAGTAGTGGTAACGGTGGCAAAAGTAACAATGATAGTTTTGTAGTGATTGTAACAGCGGCAACAGAAAAGTAAATAAGCACAGAACAATATGTGAAAAGCTCGTAGGCATTGGATCGGTGATGAATGATTAAGCCAGATGCGATTATTCATGCAACAGTTATAACATAGGGTGACACAGGACTAGCTCCAATTCATCAATGTAATGTAGGCATGTATTACGAATATAGTCATACATGCTTATGGAAAAGAACTTGCATGACATCTTTTGTCCTACCCTCCTGTGGCAGTGGGGTCCTTATTGAAACTAAGGGATATTAAGGCCTCCTTTTAATAGAGTACCGGACCAAAGCATTAACACATAGTGAATACATGAACTCCTCAAACTACGGCATCACCGGGAGTGGTCCCAATTATTGTCACTTCGGGGTTGCGGATCATAACACATAGTAGGTGACTAATGACTTGCAAGATAGGATCAAGAACTCACATATATTCATGAAAACATAATAGGTTCAGATCTGAAATCATGGCACTCGGGCCTAGTGACAAGCATTAAGCATAGCAAAGTCATAGCAACATCAATCTCAGAACATAGTGGATACTAGGGATCAAACCCTAACAAATCTAACTCGATTACAAGATAAATCTCGTCCAACCCGTCACCGTCCAGCAAGCCTATGATGAAATTACTCACGCACAGCAATGAGCATCATGAATTTTTGATGGAGGATGGTTGATGATGACGATGGCGACGGATTCCCCTCTCCGGAGCCTCGAACTGACTCCAGATCAGCCGTCCCGAGAGAGATTAGGGCTTGCCGGCGGCTCCGTATCGTAGAACACGATGAATCCTTCTCTTTGATTTTTTTCTCCTCGAACACGAATATATAGAGTTGGAGTTGAGGTCGGTGGAGCTCCAGGGGTCCACGAGGAAGGGGGCGCGCCCCCACCCTCGTGGACAGGGTGTGGGCCCTCTGGCCTTGATTCTTCCGCCAGTATTTTTTATTATTTCCAAAAATAATATCCATGAAGTTTCAGGTCATTCCGAGAACTTTTGTTTTTGCACA
This sequence comes from Aegilops bicornis, assembly GCA_021605145.1. NCBI lineage: Eukaryota > Viridiplantae > Streptophyta > Magnoliopsida > Poales > Poaceae > Aegilops > Aegilops bicornis. The sequence continues at coordinate 522,512,339 of CM038672.1, forward strand.
AAAATAACACCATGGCAATTCTGTTGAAAACAGCATCAATCCGGGTTAGTTCCATTCAAATCATGCAAGTTAGGGTCCAAAGCAAGGGCAAAAGTGTTCGGAAAAGTAGTTACGACAGTAATGTATCACCAGGCGCAGCACAAGGCGGAGGCGCAAGCCGATCTCAGGGGAGAGATGCTGAGGGATGTTAGCATCTGGCAACATCGTGTTGATTTCGAGCTAGGGCTAATGGCAGAGATCATATTCATGGAGTCGACTGCGAAGCAAAGGACACGCATGCCTGCGCAATGGCATGAGCAGCCAGTGCAACTGTTCAAATGGGCGGTAGGAGAAGCCAAATCCCGGGACCAGTTGCGGCGGCACCGTTGGGCATGCATCATAGGCGAGGTGAGCTGCCCTCCTTCCTCGCTAGCGATGCAGTGACCTAGTTGGTTGCTGTTGTAGTGAACTTGCAATGCTATGTCTGTTTGCAACCTTGAAAATCACTCCATCTATATGTATTGTTTTCCTGTAAAAAGTACTTGGTCATTTGGAAAAAGATGGTGATTGATTTATCACTAGTTTTAGAATGCTTGGTCGTGACAATCAACTGAAGCCACAACCAGAAGTCTCCATCACGTAAGTACTTTACGGTCGGTCGCACCAACAGACGGTCGGTCGGACCACGTCTCACCGAAGGGACACGCATCGGCTTGGTCTTACATGTACAACCAGTTACATCACTGAATTGTGCGACGACATTTGAGTAGTGTAGTACTCCCTCTATCTCAGTTTACAAGTCTTGCACGTGTACCTAGGTCATTAATTTGACCAACTTAATAAGAGGCATACATTTGGAAAAATATATCATTACAAACTTCAAATATTCTATTTTTTAATGATATATTTTTTATGTTAAACAATTTATGTTCTACTAAACTCATCGGGAGTACTTGAAATTTATGTTCCACTAAACTCATCGGGAGCCGTTTCGGGCCTCGAAACCAAAACCATCAATTAATCTTTACCTTGTTCCCATCACATTCCAAAGTACTAGTGCTACAATTAAGTGCAGGCCTGCTCACACCTACCAGTACGTACCAAACCTGAACGTGTCCCACTATGCGAGTTTTAGTACTAGTGCTAGTACTTAGGTTATAAAAAGGGGAACTACCTAACAGAAAATTACTCTACCTTCCTCCTCATAAGTCCTCCTTCTTCGTCCGTCCTTGCCATGGCCGGTGTGCAGCCCTCTAGGTCGAGAACTATCCAAACTACTCATAACAAGGGAGCGGCAACCAAGGCTGTGGAAAAAAAGAGAGGGCTCGCCACCACGCAGAGACCTCGAAAGATCTCTCACTGGCAGGCGATGGCTCCCAGGAGTGCCCTAGCCATGAAGGCGAACATCCCGAGCTGGCAGCGCTGGAGTCGTTATCCCTCGATGGCATACCCGATCAGCTCAATAAGCACCTCAGTAAGCAGAAGGAGTTCATCCACGGCTTGGTGGAGCTGCTGAAGGAGAGCCTCGACGACATGCCCGCTGAGATCAATGAGCAGGGGGAGTTGACCGCCGGCTTGGTGATGCTGGTGAAGAAGATCATTGCCTCGGAGAAGAAAGCGACCGGCGAAATCCTGCAACTTCAGGAGGACAAGGCGAAGCTCTGCCACGAGCTCTACCTGCTGAAGGAGGAGAACGCTGGATGGCAGAAGCTGCATGAGAATATTAGTTCCTCGATGAAGATGCTGCAGGCCCTCATCATGGAACAGAAGGAGGAGTTGGCGAAGCTCCGCATCGAGCACCCGGCTGCTGTCAAGGTACGTGATACGTCCATTTTGCATCATGCTTTTATATCGATATTTATCGCATTATGGGCTGTTATTCCACGTTATGTCACAATACTTATGGCTATTCTCTCTTATTTTACAAGGTTTACATGAAGAGGGAGAATGCCGGCAGCTGGAATTCTGGGCTGGAAAAGGAGCAAATATTGAAGGTCTATTCTGCGCAACTCCAAAAGTCCTGAAACTCCACGGAATACCTTAAAATAAATAAAGAAAAATCATCGCAAAAGATGAAGGCCAGGGGGCCCACACCCTGCTCACGAGGGTGGGGGGCGCGCCCCCTCCCCCAGGGCGCGCCCCCTACCTCGTGGGCCCCCTGGTGGCTCTCCAACGTCCATCTTCTCCTATATGAAGTCTTTCGATGAGAAAAAAATAGGAAGCAACCTTTCGGGACGAGACTCCGCCCCCACGAGGCGGAACCAATCTAGGGCTCCGGCAGAGCTGTTCTACCGGGGACACTTCCCTCCGGGAGGGGGAAATCATCGCCATCGTCGTCACCAACGCTCCTCTCATCGGGAGAGGGCAATCTCCATCAACATCTTCACCAGCACCATCTCATCTCCAAACCCTAGTTCATCTCTTGTATCCAATTCTTGTCTCCAAGTCCGGATTGGTGCTAGTAGGTTGCTAGTAGTGTTGATTACTCCTTGTAGTTGATGCTAGTTGGTTTATTTGGTGGAAGATTATATGTTCAGATCCTTGATGCATATTATTACCCTCTGATTATGAACATGAATATGCTTTGTGAGTGAGTTACGTTTGTTCACGAGGACAAGGGAGAAGTCTTGCTATTAGTAGTCATGTGAATTTTGTATTAGATTCGATATTTTGATGAGATGTATGTTGTCTAACCTCTAGTGGTGTTATGTGAACGTCGACTACATAACACTTCACCATTATTTGGGCCTAGAGGAAGGCATTGGGAAGTAATAAGTAGATGATGGGTTGTTAGAGTGACAGAAGCTTAAACCCTAGTTTATGCGTTGCTTCGTAAGGGGCTGACTTGGATCCAGATGTTTCATGCTATGGTTAGGTTTACCTTAATACTTTTGTTGTAGTTGTGGATGCTTGCAATAGAGGTTAATCATAAGTGGGATGCTTGTTCAAGTAAGAACAGCACCCAAGCACCGGTCCACCCACATATCAAATTATCAAAGTACCGAACGCGAATCATATGAGCGTGATGAAAACTAGCTTGACGATATTCCCATGTGTCCTCGGGGCGCTTTTCCTATTATAAGAGTTTGTTCCGGTTTGTCCTTTGCTACAAAAAGGATTGGGCCACCTTGCTGCACCTTATTTACTTTTGTTACTTGTTGCTCGTTACAATTTATCTTATCACAAAACTATCTGTTACCACTTATTCCAGTACTTGTAGAGAATACCTTGCTGAAAGCCGCTTATCATTTCCTTCTTCTCCTCGTTGGGTTCGACACTCCTACTTATCGAAAGGACTACGATAGATCCCCTATACTTGTGCGTCATCAAGACTCTTTTCTGGCGCCGTTGCCGGGGAGTGAAGCGCCTTTGGTAGGTGGAATTTGGTAAGGAAAAATTATTTAGTGTGCTGAAATTTTCTGTCACTTGTTACTATGGAAAGTAATTGTCTGAGGGGCTTGTTCGGGGTATCTTCACCCCATCCAGTAGAGCAAAGAGTTTCTCGTCAACCTACTGAACCTACTAAAGCTATTGAAAATGAAACTCCTTTTGAATTTCCTTCAGGTATGATGGAAAAACTGCTAGCTAACACTTTTGCAGGAGATGGAACAAAGCATCCTGACGAGCATCTACGCTATATGGATGATATTTGTGGACTATTTAAGCTTGCAGGTATACCCGATGATGTTGTTAAGAAGAAGGCTTTCCCTTTATCTTTGGAGGGAGACGCATTGACATGGTATAGGCTATGTGATGATACGAGATCATCGAACTATAAAAGAGTGAAATTGGAATTCCATCAAAAGTATTACCCTATGCATCTTGTTCATCTCGATCGCAATTATATATATAATTTTTGGCCTCGCGAAGGAGAAAGCATCGCTCAAGCTTGGGGGAGGCTTAAATCAATGTTATATTCATGCCCCAATCATGACCTCTCAAGATACACAATTCTTCAGAATTTTTATGCTCGGCTTTCTGATAACAATCGCACCATGCTCGATACTTCTTGTGATGGCTCTTTTATGATGAAGCCTATTGAATTTAGATGGAATTTATTGGATAGAATTAAACGCAACTCTGAATATTGGGACCTCGACGAAGGTAAGGAGTCAGGTATGACACCTAAGTTTGATTGTGTTAAATCTTTTATGGATACCGATATTTTTCGTAAGTTTAGCACTAAATATGGACTTGACTCTGAGATAGTAGCTTCTTTCTGTGAATCTTTTGCTACTTATGTTGATCTCCCTAAGAGAAGTGGTTTAAATATCATCCTCCCATAGAAGTAAAAGTAGCTGCACCTATTAAAGTTGAAGAAAAGACTGTCACTTATAATGATCCTATTGTTCCTACCTCTTATGTTGAGAAACCACCTTTCCCTGTTAGAGTAAAGGATCATGCTAAAGCTTCAACTGTTTTTCGTAAAAGCAATATCAGAACTTATACACCTCCTGAGCAAGTTAAAGTAGAACCTAATATTGCTATTGTTAAAGATCTCTTGTCTGATAATATTGATGGGCATGTCATTCAATTCTCTGGTGAAACTGCTAGAATTGCTAAACCCTATGATAGAGATAAACATAGACACTGTGGTAGGCGTGCTGTTATTTACATTAAAATAGGATATCATTGTTATTATGGCTTATGTGATATGGGTGCTAGTGCTAGTGTTATACCCATTGACTTATATAAAGAAATTATGCATGATATTGCACCTGCTGAGTTAGAAGATATTGATGTTACAATTAAACTTGCCAATAGAGATACTATATCTGCTATGGGAATTGTTAGAGATGTTGAAGTCTTGTGTGGAAAAACCAAATATCCCGCTGATTTCCTTGTTCTTGGTTCTCCACAAGATAGCTTTTGTCCCATTATATTTGGTAGACCCTTCTTGAATACTGTTAATGCTACGATAGACTGCAAAAACAATGTTGTTACTGTTGGCTTGGATGATATGGTTCATGAGTTTAATTTCTCTAAATTTAGTAAACAACATCGTGAGGAAGAATTGCCTAGTAAGGATGAAATTATTGGTCTTGCTTCTATTGTCGTACCTCCTAGTGATCCTTTGGAACACTATTTGCTAGACCATGAAAATGAGATGTTCATGTATGAAAGAAGGGAAATAGATGAAGTATTCTTTAAACAGGAACCTATTGTGCAACATAATTTGCCTGTTGAAATCCTAGGGGATCCTCCTCCACCCAAGGGTGATCCGTGTTTGAGCTTAAACCATTGCACGATAATCTTAAATATGCTTATCTTGATGAAAAGAAAATATATCCTGTTATTATTAGTGCTAACCTTTCAGAGCATGAAGAAGAAAGATTATTGAAAACTACGAAGAAGCACTTTGCCGCTATTGGATATACTCTCGATGATCTTAAGGGCATTAGTCCCACTCTATGTCAACATAAAATAAATTTGGAAGCGTATGCTAAACCAGTTCGTGATCCTCAACGACGTTTGATCCTAAAATGAAAGAAGTGGTAAGAAAGGAAATACTCAAGCTTCTAGAGGCAGGTATAATTTATCCCGTTGCTGATAGTCAGTGGGTAAGTCCTGTCCATTGTGTCCCTAAGAAGGGAGGTATTACTGTTGTCCCGAATGATAAAGATGAATTGATTTCGCAAAGAATTATCACAGGTTATAGGATGGTAATTGATTTCCACAAATTGAACAAAGCTACTAAGAAAGATCATTACCCCTTACCTTTTATTGATCAAATGCTAGAAAGATTAAGCAAACATACACATTATTGCTTTCTAGATGGTTATTCTGGTTTCTCTCAAATACACGTATAGGCTAAAGATCAATCAAAGACTACTTTTACATGCCCTTTTGGTACTTTTGCTTATAGATGTATGCCTTTTGGTTTATGTAATGCACCTGCTACCTTTCAAAGATGCATGATGGCTATATTTTCTGATTTTTGTGAAAAGATTGTTGAGGTTTTCATGGACGACTTTTCCGTCTATGGTTCCTCTTTTGATGATTGCTTGAGAAATCTTGATCGAGTTTTGCAGAGATGTGAAGGAACTAATCTTGTCTTGAATTGGGAAAAGTGCCATTTTATGGTTAATGAAGGTATTGTCTTGGGGCACAAAGTTTCTGAAAGAGGTATTGAAGTCGATAAAGCCAAGGTTGATGCTATTGAAAAGATGCCATGTCCCAAGGACATCAAAGGTGTAAGAAGTTTCCTTGGTCACACCGGGTTTTATAGGAGGTTCATTAAGGACTTCTCAAAAAATTCTCGGCCTCTGACTAATTTATTACAAAAAGATGTACCATTTGTCTTTGATGATGATTGTGTAGAAGCATTTGAAATACTTAAGAAAGCATTAGTCTCTCGCACCTGTTGTTCAGCCACCGATTGGAATTTACCCTTTGAAATTATGTGTGATGCTAGTGATTATGTTGTAGGTGTTGTTCTAGGGCAAAGAGTTGATAAGAAACTAAATGTTATCCATTATGCTAGTAAGACTCTAGACAATGCTCAAAGAAATTATGCTACTACCGAAAAGGAACTTTTAGCAGTTGTATTTGCTTGTGATAAATTCAGACCTTATATTGTTGATTCTAAAGTAACTATTCACACTGATCATGCTGCTATTAAATATCTTATGGAAAAGAAAGATGCTAAACCTAGACTTATTAGATGGGTTCTCTTGCTGCAAGAATTTGATTTGCATATTGTTGATTGAAAAGGAGCTGAGAACCCGTTCATACAACTTATCTAGGTTAGAGAATGTTCTTGATGACCCACTACCTATTGACGATAGCTTTCCTGATGAACAATTAAATGTCGTAAGCACTTCTCGTAGCACTCCATGGTATGTTGATTATGCTAATTATATTGTTGCTAAATTTATACCACCTAGCTTCACATACCAACAAAAGAAAAAGTTCTTTTATGATTTGAGACATTACTTTTGGGATGATCCACATATTTATAAAGAAGGAGTAGATGGTGTTATTAAACGTTGTGTACCTGAGCATGAAAAGGAACAGATCCTACACAAGTGTCACTCTGAAGCTTATGGAGGACACCACGCTGGAGATAGAACTGCACATAAGGTATTGCAATCCGGTTTTTATTGGCCTACTCTCTTCAAGGATGCCCGTAAGTTTGTTTTGTCTTGTGATGAATGTCAAAGAATTGGTAATATTAGTAGGCGTCAAGAAATGCCTATGAATTATTCACTTTTATTGAACCATTTGATGTTTGGGGCTTTGATTATATGGGACCTTTTCCTGCCTCTAATGGATATACACATATTTTAGTTGTTGTTGATTACGTTACTAAGTGGGTAGAAGCTATTCCAACTAGTAGTGCTGATCATAACACTTCTATTAAAATGCTTAAGGAAGTTATTTTCCGAGGTTTGGAGTCCCTAGATATTTAATGACTGATGGTGGCTCACATTTTATTCATGGTGCTCTCCGTAAAATGCTTGCTAAATATGACGTTAATCATAGAATTGCATCTCCATATCACCCACAGTCTAGTGGTCAAGTAGAATTGAGTAATAGAGAGCTCAAATTAATTTTTCAAAAGACTGTTAATAGGTCTAGAAAGAATTGGTCCAAGAAACTTGATGATGCATTATGGGCCTATAGAACTGCATATAAGAATCCTATGGGTATGTCTCCGTATAAAATGGTTTATGGAAAAGCATGTCACTTACCTCTCGAACTAGAACATAAGGCATATTGGGCTATTAAAGAGCTCAACTTTGATTTCAAACTTGCCGGTGAGAAGAGGTTATTTGATATTATCTCACTTGATGAATGGAGAACCCAGGCTTATGAAAATGCCAAGTTGTTTAAAGAAAAAGTTAAAAGATGGCATGACAAAAGGATACAAAAGCGTGAGTTTAATGTAGGTGATTATGTGTTGCTATACAACTCTCGTTTAAGATTTTTGCAGAAAACTTCTCTCTAAATGGGAAGGTCCCTACGTTATCGAGGAGGTCTATCGTTCCGGTGCCATAAAAATCAACAACTTCGAAAGCACAAATCCGAAGGTGGTAAACGGTCAAAGAATCAAACACTATATCTCAGGTAATCCTATAAATGTTGAAACTAATATTATTGAAACCGTAACCCCAGAGGAATACATAAGGGACACTTTCTAGAATGTTCCAGACTCCGAAAAGGAATAGGTATGTGTTACGGTAGTAAACCGACTCCAAAACAAATTCTAAGGCAATATTTCTCCGTTTTGAAATATTTAGAAAAATAGAAAAATAAGTAGCAGTCCGGGGAGGACACGAGGCCTCCACGAGGGTGGAGGGCGCGCCCTACCCCCCTGGGCGCGCCCCCCTACCTCGTGAGCACCTCGTGTGCCCTCTGGACTCCGTTTTCTTGCATGATACATATTTTGGTCGGTAAAAAATCATTATATATTCTCCCGAAGGTTTTGACGACCGTATCACGCAATTATCCTCTGTTTTCGTTTCGAGCTGTTTCTGTTGCAGATTTGAGGATTCCGGAGACTTGATCATCCCTCTATGAGGGTGAGCCTATGCCATGGAAGGTGGACGACAAGCTTGCATCATCAACAACACCTCCACCGCCAACAACAAAGAAGGAGACATAATCACATGGGTATGGGCACTCCCCTTGGCAACTGCCAAGCTTGGGGGAGGTGCCCCGGTATCGTATCACCATCACAACTCCTATCATTACCGTTTTTCTTAGTTCGATCCTATTAGTAGTATCTTGATATAGTAGAATAAAGTCACGGCATGATCTAGTTTTGAAGTTTTGCTTTATGATCCCTCTATGCAATCGAGTTCGTGAGCTATATATAATAAAGATTAGTGTTGAGTCAAGGGCTTGATTATTTTGCCATGATCTTGAGTGAATAAAAGAAAAGAATAAAAAGAAACAAAGAGTTCATATTGGTCTTATTGAAAGTAATGACTTCACATAGAAAGAGTATGATGATTAAAATTTGTTGGGAGTTGGCAAATATAGTTTTGGTCATCGTTGCAATTAATAGGAAGTAATAAGGAGAGAGAGGTTTCACATATAGATATATTATCATTGACATCTTTTATGATTGGGAGCACTCATTAAAATATGACATGCTAAAGAGTTGATGTTGGACAAGGAAGACAACGTAATGAGTTATGTTTTCTTATATCTGAGATAAAGTATGTTGTCATGGATCCTCTAACATGTTGAGCTTGCCTTTCCCCCTCATGCTAGCCAAATTCTCAGCACCAAGTAGAGATACTACTTGTGCTCCCAAATACCCTTAAACCAGTTAGCCATGAGAGTCCACCATATCTACCTATGGATTGAGTAGATCCTTCAAGTAAGTTGTCATCGGTGCAAGCAATAAAAATTGCTCTGTAAATATGCATGACTTATTAGTGAAGAGAAATAAGCTTTGTACGAACTTGTTGTGGAAGTAATAAAAGCGACGGACTGCATAATAAAGTTCCACATACAAGGGGCAATATAAAGTAACGTTCTTTTGCATTAAGATTTTGTGCATACAACCATAAAAGCGCATGGCAACCTCTGCTTCCCTCTGCGAAGGGCCTATCTTTTATTATTATCTTCTACCTTATGCAAGAGTCACGGTGATCTTCACTTTTCTTTTTTCATTTTATCCTTTGGCAAGCCCAGCATGTTGGAAAGAACGTGATATATATATCTAATTGGATGTGGGGGAGCATGAATTATTATTGTTGACATTACCCTTGAGGTAAAAGGTTGTGGGGCAAAACTATAAGCCCCTATCTTTCTCCGTGTCCGATTAAAACTCCGTAACCACAAGTATTGCGTGAGTGCTAGCAATTATGAAGGACTAAGTGATAGTTGAGTATGTGGAATTGCTTTTAAGCTCTGACATAGACTATTTCCGATGTTATGATAAATTGCAATTGCTTCAATGACTGAGGTTATACTTTCTTTGGTGCCCAATAAAGTTTCTGATTCATACTTTTGCATTGTGAAAAGATCATCACTTGAACATAAGTAATCATATGAAAAAAATTATATATGTTGCTGTTATGAGAATAATCATGATGCCTTCATGTCCGTATTTTATTTTTATCGACGCCTCTACCTCTAAACATCGGGACATATTTATTGTTATCGCTTTTTAAGCTTGAGGACAAGCGAGGTCTAAGCTTAGGGGAGTTGATCGTCCATTTTGCATCATGCTTTTATATCGATATTTATCGCATTATGCGCTGTTATTTCACGTTATGTCACAATACTTATGGCTATTCTCTCTTATTTTACAAGATTTACATGAAGAGGGAGAATGCCGGCAGCTGAAATTCTGGGCTGGAAAAGGGGCAAATATTGAAGGTCTATTCTGCGCAACTCCAAAAGTCCTGAAACTCCACGGAATACCTTAAAATAAATAAAGAAAAATCGTCGCCAAATATGAAGGCCAGGGGGCCCACACCCTGCTCACGAGGGTGGGGGCGCGCCCCTCCCCCCCCCCCCGCCGCGCGCCCCCTACCTCGTGGCCCCCCTGGTGGCTCTCCAACGTCCATCTTCTCCTATATGAAGACTTTCGATGAGAAAAAAATAGGAAGCAACCTTTCGGGACGAGACTCCGCCGCCACAAGGCGGAACCTTGGCGGAACCAATCTAGGGCTCCGGCAGAGCTGTTCTGCTGGGGACACTTCCCTGCGAGGGGGGGAAATCATCGCCATCGTCATCACCAACGCTCCTCTCATCGGGAGAGGGCAATCTCCATCAACATCTTCACCAGCACCATCTCATCTCCAAACCCTAGTTCATCTCTTGTATCCAATTCTTGTCTCCAAGTCCAGGATTGGTGCTAGTAGGTTGCTAGTAGTGTTGATTACTCCTTGTAGTTGATGCTAGTTGGTTTATTTGGTGGAAGATTATATGTTCAGATCCTTCATGCATATTATTACCCCTCTGATTATGAACATGAATATGCTTTGTGAGTAGTTACGTTTGTTCACGAGGACAAGGGAGAAGTCTTGCTATTAGTAGTCATGTGAATTTGGTATTCGATTCGATATTTTGATGAGATGTATGTTGTCTAACCTCTAGTGGTGTTATGTGAGCGTCGACTATATAACAATTCACCATTATTTGGGCCTAGAGGAAGGCATTGGGAAGTAATAAGTAGATGATGGGTTGTTAGAGTGATGTAAGCTTAAACCCTAGTTTATGCGTTACTTCGTAAGGGGCTGATTTGGATCCATATGTTTCATGCTATGGTTAGGTTTACCTTAATACTTTTTTGTAGTTGCGGATGCTTGCAATAGAGGTTAATCATAAGTGGGATGCTTGTTCAAGTAAGAACATCACCCAAGCACCGGTCCACCCACATATCAAATTATCAAAGTACCGACGCGAATCATATGAGCGTGATGAAAACTAGCTTGACGATATTCCCATGTGTCCTCGGGGCGCTTTTCCTATTATAAGAGTTTGTTCCGCTTGTCCTTTGCTACAAAAAGGATTGGGCCACCTTGCTGCACCTTATTTACTTTTGTTACTTGTTGCTCGTTACAATTTATCTTATCACAAAACTATCTGTTACCACTTATTTCAGTACTTGCAGAGAATACCTTGTTGAAAACCGCTTATCATTTCCTTCTGCTCCTCGTTGGGTTCGACACTCCTACTTATCAAAAGGACTACGAGAGATCCCCTATACTTGTGGGTCATCAGTACGTAATGCGGCCGTGGAATAGATGATGAAGGCTCGCATCGAGAAATCATGTGTCATGGACAGAATGAAGAAGATGGCAGAGGAGACATGCAAGGAGATGGAGGTCGTGGATGCGTGAAGAAGCAGTTACGACTCCGCGGCCACCAACACTTCATGTAGTAGAGAGCAACGCCCTAGACTTGTGTGTGCGTCTTCCTTCTATTTTTGGGGTGATAATCTTCCTTCTACTTTTGCTCCTATGTTTCTTCTTTTGCTTCGGGTGTTTCGCCGTACGTGTCATGTTCTCTGCGAGGCATGAATACAACAATGCTAACAATGAGATGACTAGCAAATTAGACCATTTTTATCGTCATATGGCACTGGGCTACCGTGTTTCGTGCTCCTCCGTCATACTTCTCCAGTGGAAAACTTGAGTATACCGCACGGTTCTTTGCTCCTCCTCAGGTCGTCGACACATTTATACAAGCAGTCAAATCACAAGGCCCCACCTTCCAGCAGTAACGAGCCGTCAAATCACAAAGGCCCTCACCTCTCTTGAAACCGACCTAGCTAGACTGCCCCGCCCTCTAGCCTTTTAAAAAATGTATATGTCTATACAGTAGTAGGATCGATGGATTGCGCCATGGAGCAAAACTAACAAGATGAAATTAAAGAAAAAAGGTGGTACATATAGAGAGCGCTCGTCGCCAAATTATGCATATAGTACTATTAAAAAAGCTAGTACGGGCTTAAATGGGGTGCTAAATTCTATTAAAGAAATTAGCATACCTATTTAATTCTCGGATTCTTATTATTTATGCCAATAGTTTGTGTATCACTACTTAGTTTTGCCATTAGAAGTTACAACTACTCAAAAATGCCATCGATCTGTGAGATTCCTGCTCAAAAATGCAATTAGATATCTCAAAAATGCTAACGTTAAGTTAGATGTTTGCTCAAAAATGCCATTAGACATTGTGATTTTCACGTCAAAACTGTTGACCATGTTACATGACAAAAATAAGACGATTCTCACAATGATAAGTCTGGCCTCGCTTGTCAAGAGTAACCATGCGAACAATTTTACAGTAAAATAAGAACGCTGTTGGGATCAAGTATGCCCCACACTTTATTTTACTGTAGTGAGATAGAGGGAGAGCTGGCATGTTGGTCCATCGGTATTTATGTCATTATAACATGGCAAAAGAGATTTGAGTCACAATAATGGTGTCCAGCACAACACACCCCTCAAATAAAACTAAGCACCCTGAAATTCTTTGACAAAACTAAGCCCCCTGAAATTCTTTGACAACTAAACTGCTGGCTACATGATGTTGGTCATATATATTGTACGTATATAACTTGAAGAAACGAGTGGTAGTCATAGTACTATACAAACAAAAAGATGAACTGTAAGAAATACTAGTATGTACGTATTGAGGAGTTAAAGTAACAAGAAGAAACATAACATAGTTCTACTGGGGGCTCAGCGCAACACACCCTCAAATAAAACTAAGCACACCAGAAATTAAACTAAGCAACTAATCCGGTAGACACTGCATTAGAACCACCATGAGCAACGACACTGCCACCTTACTTGGAGTCCTCGTCCACGTGCTCGACTTCGTCCTTGTCCCTCTTCCTCTTGGTTGATACGTCTTTTCTTGAACCGCACACTTGGCTCTTGCTCTTCATCCAACCCTTGTAGATATTGAAACAAAGCTAGCCATCCATTGCAGCATAGTGGATGTGGTCTATATCTAGTACATTCCACTCCGATGCATGATGAAACTTGAAAGGAGGTCTCTTCAGTGTACCGTACAAAGGATGAACCATGGCTCCTGCCAGGGTCAGCATTGAAGGCTGATGACAGGAGAGCACCAGCCCTTTCGTCTGGAGGTCGAAGCAGTTGCCTACAACGAGGCCCATCCGATCCAGGATTTCCTTGTCATTCCTAAAGTCTACAGCAACGAATTTGACTCGGCCATCCTTGAGGAAGTTCTTAAAATCCTGACACTCAACGTCGGCATGGCATATGTGGTAGAGCAAGCATAAGTCATGCACGCAAACCTGGATCACGGCGGGCTTCTTCTTCTCTGCCTCCTCTAGAGTCTTGTCTCTTCCCAGGACTGTGGTGTACTCAACATCTAGCCCAGCGACCCACTCATCATTTGAGTTTTCGAGCATGCGTCTGAAGCGAGCAAGGCATCGTTTCACCGTTGCGGAAGAACGGGTGTAGATGACATCAAACACCTCGCCGGTGATGGTTCTAGCCTTGTACTCACTGCCGATCATGGAGATTTGGGATGCCATGGATTTGGGAGGAGGGTTAGGATTAGTGGAACTGCCGTAATGTGAAAGGACGGGACGACTAGGAGCGAACTGCCGTAATGTTAAAGGACGTCCGGGGGCAATCTGACGAGAATCGCCGGTTTTTGTAAAAATGCTGAGTGGGGCGTGCGAACGACAGGGTAGTGGCTTGCCTGCTGGATAAATGGATTCATGCACAGTACTATGGGGGCCCAATTAGATGTCATGTCTACTCTATGCCCAATTAAATGTCTTTCGATGTCATGTCAAGATTTCGGCGTTCTGGGAATGGGGGTCCCCAGACTTTCCTGCCTGCGGCCCATGGCATGGTTGTGCTAGTAGGCCTGTACGGCCCATCTTCATCAACAAGGCACTCAAGACCCTCACGAGGGGCCAAGCCTCGTGAGGCGGACGACGCAAGACCTCCTCAGGAGCGGCCTCACCAGGTTGCCTCACAAGGAGCGGAGAGATCAAGGTAGGGCAAACCTCACGAGGTTCTCGTGACGTGAGCCATGACGATCAAGATCAGGCGGGTGCCAGGCGAGCGCCAGCGCGCGCAGCGTCCTTGTTTCCTCTTTGGTGCCAAGGGGGCGAGCGCAGGCGCATAATACCGAGGCGTCAAGCAAAGGTTTCCATATCGGTGCAATGAGACCAAGACCAGCAGGACGACAAGACGGAGGTCACCATGGAGCCCAAGACGGCGTCACCACCAGAGCCTTTTGCAGGCGAAGACTACTTTTGTCAGGATAAGTTGTACTAGCTTTCCCCTTTCAAGTTGGCCGTTGTTGGCTTCCTTCCCGCTCAATATTTGGGGAGAGGACCAGGGCCTCTATAAATAGGACTAGCCACCACAGTAGGAGGCATCGGATCTAGAGCCAACCCTTAGCCACACACCGAGCACAAGAACACCTCAACCTCAGGAGGCTGTTCTTCCCCTTGTACTGTTCATCATCAGCCCAAGAGGCAATCCACCACCACCACACTGGAGTAGGGTATTACACCACAACGGTGGCCCGAACTAGTATAAATCTTGTGTCCCTTGTGTTGCGAGTTCGTTGAGTTCGTTCTTGAGATCTTAGCCAGTTAGGACGCGGATCGATAGGGAGGAAATATTTGCACGCACCCCAGTGTTCGAACCTAGAGAGTTTTGCCAGAACCCGTGATCTGACATTTGACACGCCAGGTAGGGGTGCACCGGAGCCTCTTCCCCACCAGTCGGTCCGCCGACGCTCCGCGGTTCCGATGTCCGGCGACCCGAGGGCTGACACCGACCGCTGGGCAGCCTGGCCCGCCTGAGCGGCGCCGCCTGCCCAGGAAGACTTCAACCCCCCGCTCCAGGCAGCACGGGCGCCACCTAACGCTGATGGGCGCGGGCGGCGTGGCCAAGCGCCATCCACCCTTACTCCACGACAAGCACAAGCCGCTACAAGGGTCGCGAGCCACGCCGCAGCAACTGCGGCACACACCCGGCGGGAGCAGGCGAACATGCGGGCGGCACTCACAGTAGCGCGGGAGCTACTACGGTGCCGGCTGATGGAGAGCGGCCGGGATGCGCTGCTGGAACGCGTCGCCGAGCTGCTGGACGCAGCGGCCACAGGAGCACCGCCCTTCTGCTATCAGCTCATGCCCCAGGCGGCAACCGGGTCCCACGGTGGGCCTCGCCGCGCCCGCGTGCTCCTGGGCGCACCCGGGGGCCTCGTCGACATCAACATAACCCACGGTGGGGGGGCGCCGTGCCGCGCCCGCACCACCCCAGATGGGTGCGGGCACAGGTGTTGCCGCGTACGGCCCCATCAGAGCGCCGCCCTACCATCCTCAGGACAGCATGACAGGCCTCGGCGGGTGCCCCCCTCATTGACGCAAGGGCGGCTCTGCGCGCCTCCACCTGCTGCTCCAGGGACGCGCTCCAGGCCTGTAGCTCCCACGCGCGCTTCTCTACGACCTCACGATGGCGGTCAGCCTCACGAGCCTCCTCCAAAGCTCAGGAGCAAGCTTCACGGGAAACCTTGAGGGACGCCTCGGCCTTCGCATTATCAAGATCACGCTGGTAGCGGCCAAGGTTGATGGCCACCTTCAGCTTACGTTGCTCCTCCGCCAGCCGAAGACCCTCGGCTTTGAGGCGCGCGTCGACGTCCGCAAGCTCACCACCAAGTCGGTTCATCGCGCCCATCGCCTCCTGGAAGAGCTCGTGGCGGACGACGCTCCGCCCGTGCTCGAGCTCAAGCGCACGTCCCACCTTGTCCTCCACTTCAGGGGCTGCAGACGGCACGTGAAGCGGCGCACAGCCTCCTAACAGGGGGCTGGGGGCTGGTGCTGCCCCAGGCGCCAGCCGGGCCTCGCGAGGGGCCCCAGCGGGTTGGGGCCCGCTACTTGAATAGGAACCAAAGACCGAAGCCAACCAACTACTATCCATGACCAGAGGAGGGGTCCTGGGCACGCCCTCCAAGCTCCACACCAGGCCGTGGGGAGGGACGACGAGGCCGCAGATTCAAAGCGCCGTGAAGGCGAGTGCACCTCTCCGACTGGCCCTGCTCTAGGTACGGCATGCAGGCGCGAGACGCTCAAGGCCAGCGGGGGAGTCAAGGAAAGCGGAGGTTGCTTCTCGGGGGACACAGCAGCCCTGACGGAAGGGGTCCTGAAGAGCCAACATCAGGGAGGAAAAAACCAATCAAGAGATCACAAGGTGCAGTATTTACTCGTCAACAGCGATGTACTTTCGTCGCTTCAACGGCCTGAAGGTACCGCCTTCTGCTCGGGGATCCTTTCCTCTTGCGGAGCTCCTCGAAGTCCACGCAAAACCGACCGAAGCACTGGACGTGGCGGCCGGCACGGGGTGCAGCTAGGGAAGTGCTCGAAGGGACAACTTCAGGGGTGCCGGGCTGCGGAGAGCAGTCGGGCGCCATCCCACCGCAACCTCCCGAGGCCTTCGGAGCTTCGGCCTCCGGAGCCACGTGTTGCATCGTCTCAGCGACCGACACCCTAGTGGGAGAATCATGAGTTCCTGAGGACGACGCCCCAGGAGCCCCAGGCGGCATCTGCACCTCGGCACTCGAGCCGCCAGCCTCCGGTGGTGCTCGCCCCCCTGCATTCACATTCGGGGCGAGCTCGGCGCCAACAATGAAGAAGGGAACCACGTTGACGGGGTTCTCGCGAGGCCCCACTAGGCCGACCGGGCGCAGCCCCCACTCATCGAAGGAAGGCATGTGCTCCACAAATTCTTCCATGTTCCTGCAGCGGTACAGCAGACAGCTCCTCCCGGGCATGTCGTCCGGCGATGCGACACCTGTCAGGACCTCGAGCACAGTCTGCTACATCTCAAGAGGAAGCCCAGACTCCTGAAGTCTCATATGGTCCTGACTGTTGAGCAAGGTCCACATCGGGCAAGAATGGTGCTGAAGCAGAGCGACACGGCGCCTGACGAACTCCTTCACCACCATGGGCGCGGACACGCCGCTGTCTTTCAACCTCTTCAGCCTGAGCCAGACGAGGACAAGACAGGGGCTGGCGAGCTTCTCATGGCCCCAACTAGGATTGGGAATGGCAGGCGCCGATGAAGAATGGAGCAGAGGGCTGAGCACTCCGGGATCAACAAATACCCACTGTGTCCGAAACTCGCTCTTAGATGGAGGAAGCTCGAAGTCGATCCCCGCGCCTGCTGTTGCAGCCACAGGTTGGAAGCTCACGCATCCCGAGCTCTGTCGGGGATCCATCAGGTGCAATGAGAAGAAGTGGTGAAGGAGGGCCACGGAAGGGGCAATTCCCACCATGGCCTCACACACAAAGGCAAAGACGGCAAGGGGGGTAACAGATTGGGGGTCAAGATGCAGCAAGTGGATCTGATAGTGCTCCGGCACTGGGTTGAAGAAGGCGGAGAAAGGGGGGACCAGGCCAGCCCAAAGAGCATCGGTGAAGATTGGGACCTCGATAGTTGACCGGTCAATACGAGCACGAGACCCAGGCCAAGCCGCCGTCTTTCCCCACTCATTGAAACTGGAGGCGAGCACGGGGCGCACCTTGCCCATGGCCTCATCATTGAGCACCAGCGACCGGCCAACCGCGGGCTCGATGGCCGAAGCCGTGCTGGCAGAAGATAGAGGCTTCTTCCCCTTGTCAGCTTGTTTCAACGCCATGGCGATGGAGAGGGAAGAGCGCAGGACAGATTGGGAGGAGGAGCGGAATCTTGGGGAAGCAGAGGAATTGGGGAGGTATGGCGCGGGCGATGGAAGAATAACTGTGTGGGTAACGGGGGCCGCATAGCCGAGCGGACTCCAAGGCGGCATGGGGAAGCGAAGACGCCCACGTCCAATCAACCGCCACATGTCGACCAAGGCCGCAGGCTTTTGGGGCCCGTGGCGCTCCATGCTGGTCCTTTGGCTTCGCCTCGAAGCCAAGCCCGAGCGCGCCTTGGGCCCGGGGGCTACTGTCGGCGTTCTGGGAACGGGGGTACCCAGACTTGCCTGCCTGCAGCCCATGGCGTGGTTGTGCTAGCAGGCCTATACGGCCAATCTTCATCAACAAGGCACTCAAGACCCTCGCGAGGGGCCAAGCCTCGCGAGGCGGACGATGCAAGACCTCCTCAGCAGCGTCCTTGTTTCCTCTTTGGTGCCAAGGGGGCGAGCGCAGGCGCAGAATACCGAGGTGTCAAGCAAAGCTTTCCATATCGGTGCAACGAGACCAAGACCAGCAGGACGGCAAGATGGAGGTCACTATGGAGCCCAAGACGGCGTCACCATCTGAGCCTTTTGCAGGCGAAGACTACTTTTGTCAGGATAAGTTGTACTAGCTGTCCCGTTTCAAATTGGTCGTTGTTGGCTTCCTTCCCGCTCAATATTTGGGGAGAGAACCAGGGCCTCTATAAATAGGACTAGCCACCACAGTAGGAGGCATCGGATCTAGAGCCAACCCTTAGCCACACACCAAGCGCAAGAACACCTCAACCTCAGGAGGCTGTTATTCCCCTTGTACTGTTCATCATCAGCCCAAGAGGCAATCCACCACCACCACACTGGAGTAGGGTATTACACCACAATGGTGGCCCGAACCAGTATAAATCTTGTGTCCCTTGTGTTGCGAGTTCGTTGAGTTCGTTCTTGAGATCTTAGCCAGTTAGGACGCGGATCGGTAGGGAGGAAATCTTTGCGCGCACCCCAGTGTTCAAACCCAGAGGGTTTTGCTCGAACCCGTGATCCGACACAAGCGTCGGGAAAAATACAAGTGATACGAAGCTTCCGAGAGCCCTTGGATCTGAGATCAAACGGTTGCATGGTGTGATTCTAGACCTATGGGTTAATATCCTATCCTAGAGGGTTATTCTGCAAATTTTCGGCAACTTAGCGTGCGACCGTTCGATCTCAAATCAAAGGGCTGCCAATAGCCCGTATCATGGTCGCGCCTACAACGACCGTCGCCTCGCTCGCGCGGTCGCGCCCTTGGAGATTTAAGGTGCGTTAGGCTATCTGATGTTGGCATGTCATACACAGTCATCACTTAGTCACTCATACTACAACAAGGTTAGCTATAAGGTTGGCTATAAGAATATTTTTTGTTTACTTCTCTCTATCTCTTTCTTCATAGTATTTATACCATTTGCCAAGGAGTGACCTCTTCTAATGAAATGGTGCTTAGATGAGGTGCTATGGGCATTAAATGGCTTAGCAACTCAAGTCCCCAATGCATAGGTGCTTAGTTTTTTGTTGCAAAGTTTGCTTCATCTAGGTACACGCGCTTAGCACCGTTTCTTCCTAGGGTCACCAAACTAGTCTCTTGTGACAGCCTGGATTTTGCCTTCTCTCTTTTGCCGGACTTGCCTTCTCTCTTTTTTCGGACTTGGTTTTCACCGTGGTTTTCCCCTGATTTGATTTGGGTTTTGGATCAAAAAAATGGACTTGTCACTTGGGCATACCCTTGGCTTTGACCCAGGTGACCCATCTATCTTATTCCTCCCACAAATTCCCAAAATAATCAAATGAATATTTTTCCTAAAAGAAAAATATTCATTTTTCTCTCTTAAACTCACTTCAGAACCATGTGCTCCAAGGCAACCTCAATTTTTCTTGCTCAAAAAAATCTGAGATAATTCCTAAATATTCTTAGAACCCTGGCACACCTTCCCATGCAAAACTATTGCATCACTATTTGTAACATTTTTGTTGTAGAAAATCTTTTCTCTACTGACCTAAAATCCCAGTTTGTATAACAAGTACATTTTTTCTTTAGCTTTTGGCCTTGAGCTTTCTTGAGCTTAAGCACCTTCCTAAGAAACCCTAAACCCCAGGAGATTAGCCCTAATGGCCTTCTAGAAGGTGGCCAAACTTGGCAACCAAGTTTCTGACCAGAAACTTGCCAGCTTGGTAGAGTCACGTCTGGTCGGCCTGGGTATGATACATCACCCCTCCTTGACGTAACACTGCACGGTCGAGCGCTTGGACAAGGTATGGCCGCTCCTGGCCATTGTTTTGACCGTGCCAGCATGGTGACCGCGCGAGGACACGACGCCTTGCAGCGTCTCGACGCGCTCTGGCTGCTGCCTTGCCCTCTGTTTCGCGCGTGCTCGTTCCAGCGCTCGCCTCCGGCTGCCGCACCGCGCCACAACCCTCGACCCATCAAGCTTGACCCTTCCCTGGCCCTCGCCAATGCCGGAGCTGCCGCAGCAAGCACGGGCGCGTCGCGTCCAAATCGGCACAGTGCGCGCGTGCACTTGTCCTCTTCTCCAACCGCCTCATGTGCGCGTCCGCAAGCAAGGGCAAGCCCCTGAGTCAATGCAGCATCGTGCCCCCTCGCGTTGGAGCTTCTCGTCAATGTTCGCCGCTAGTCCAGAACGCTCCAGCGGTGACACATCCCCCCCCCCGCTCCGGCTATATATAGCGCCCCCTCCTCACTTTCTAGACGCGCACCACTCCACACCACCTCCACGAACACGTAGATGAGCAAAAGCCCGGTCGGGCAGGCCTCTGGCCGTCGCCCCGACCCGAGGACTCCGGTGATCCCCGCAGTCCAGCTGCCGCGCTCTGGTGCCTCTCGAGCTCAAGCAGTTGCTTGGGCGGGGCATTGGGGGCCTGCTGGTGCTGCCTGGACCCCGCCAAGCCCTCGGAGCTGCCTTTAGCCGCCGTCTTCAACCTCTTCGGTGAACCCCGTCTGCCACCGAAGCTTGCGAGCTCGACTGCGCCCAGCTCAGTCCACCTCTCGCCAAGCCACGGGTACGGGCAGGTGCGCCGCGAGCCCCGCTTCCAATCTATCCCTCTAGCTTAGTCCCAAACCCCTCGTCGCCGGCGTGAGCTCCGGTGAAACGCCGCACCTCCTCTGGTCTCGATCCCCTCTCTCTCTCTCCTGGCGGGCGGGACCTAGTGTCAGCCTCACCACTCGCGCCCGAAGCGGTGCGAGTGGAGGCGCACTCCCGTTTTATGCCTTCGACGTCACCCCCCCCCCCCAGGATTTTCTGTTTATTCAAATTTAATTCAGAAATTTGACTAAACTTTGACCAGCCACTATTTCTAAACCATAAGTCCAAATGAATTGATTCTTTTTGCATTGTCTTTGTTACAGAAAGCTCTAGCAGCGCACCAAAAGGTGGATTTTTCCTTGCTGTCTAGAATTTTTGGTGATTTTCAGAATGTGTTTTGACATCTATTTTTGTGGTTTTAAATTGTTTTTCAGAAGGAGAAGCTTGTCTTGAAGCAAACCAAGAGGGGTGTGATCCTCCTCTACAATAAGGCCAGCCACACCAGCATTTGGATGGTGTTATTTCAATATCTATGATTTTCTACTTGAATATGAGTTCTTATTTGCATTAAAAATTTGGTAAATAATTTTGGTAAATTGCTAGTCACTTTATTCAGTTAGAAATGCTTGTTTTAGTTACTGGTTGCATGCATGAACTTGCTTGGTTAAGTAGAGTAAGATTTTTACACTACGCATATTGCTATGGAAAATTGATGGTATTAATTTTACTAAATGATATTTTCATTTAAATAAAGAACTAATAAAAATATTTCTTGTTGATAAAAATGGGGTATAACCAGAAAGTTTGATCCTTAGTGTTGCAAGATAATTATGTGGTTAAGTTTGATCCATGAACATGAGTTTTTTTGCTTTGCATGGCGAGTAGTTGCATGATTTATGGTATTATGCCATTGTTAGTAATAAAAAGTTTTCTTAAGAGTTAAACTTGATTAAGTTCAACTTGAATATGATGTTGATCACATCATGGTGCCACTGAATCGGGTTTGTAGTTCAGTGCGACCACATTTACCTAATGGGAAGGTCTTGATTCGGTCCTTTGTTATGGCTCTCACCGGTGCCTCCCGCGAGGGAAGGTTATGGGCGTGCATACCCTGGCCCGGTAGGCAGACATAACCTTGTGTGCTAGTTTTTGTTTTTATGGTACCTTGTCCCCGTTTAGGACCGTTTTGCCACGACGGTGGCTGTTGGTGTCTTTGGTAGACATGGGGCCACCCAAGGCCTGGCCCTGAGAGGGAGATGGTCGGAGTGGCCAGGGAGAGTGCATGACAAAGGGAGGGTTTCGCCGGGATATTTTGGTCCACCCGAATGGGAGTGCGAGGCCAGGTATTCCGTAGTGTGGGTAAAGTGAGCTACCTCTGCAGAGTGTATTTAATCTATCGATAGCCGCGCCCTCGGTTATGGGCAAAACTCGGGAGTAAGTCACACCATGGATCAACTTTTATAATTAATCTTGCAAACTAGAAATTGTTGTGATGCATTGTTTCGTGGTGAACCTTGAACACTCGAGGTGTTCATGAGCGATTGGTTTCAGGTGTGACCCCGGTGTGGTCACCGTTTGGTTATGAAGGTAAATCAGTAAGCGAGTCCGTGTGACTCGGTGCGCTGTTTGGCTGCTTTGCATTTGTAGTATTTTCTTGCATTAGCTTAACCTGATTAATTATCATGATATTGTCTGTCATCGTGCTTATGTTTGTTGTGAGCTTGCAAGTACATTCAATGTACTGACCTGGCGTGTTATGCCAGCTTTCAGGCAAGTCGAATCGCATCGGAGCGCATCTCGTGTCTAGGCCATGTCCACGTTGGTGTCCCTGTGCTATGGAGTTCCGCTACGACGTTCTTCCGCTACCGCGTAGTTTCGTGTGATCGAGGCCCCAACCATGTTCATTAAATAATGTACATACTGTCCAGCAGCACCGTGCGTGCCGCTTGGCCTCGAATCTCGATGTAATATCGGACCTATGTACCCCGCTAGTATCAATAAAGCGGTTATTTCTGTACCATGTTGTTGTGTGTTTCCAGAAGACTCGATCTCTGGGCTGGCAATGCAGGGTAAACCGGTTGCTCTGAGCCGGGGTGCCACAACGCTTGGTATCAGGGCCGCGCTGATTGTAGGATACGCTAGACCGGTAGCACGTTAGTAAAACGATAGATAGTTTCGTTTGAGTGCCGGTAGATATAGGAATTGTTTGTTGCATTGCATGCATGTTTAATTATTGATATTACTAACCGTATGGTTTGTGTGTGTAGATGGCACCAGTACCGATCTTGTACCATCCTGTGCCAGATCCGTGCACATCGCCGCACCTGCTTCAGAACGTGTGGCGACGACTCTATCCAGAGGGTGCTGATCTAGAGTATCGGGTGTATCGCGAGCATCTGGCGGTGCATTGTATGAGTATTATCTTTGAGGTCACTCTACACCACAGTTCCCCATCCGGCGCTTACACTCGTTCATCTAAGGGTGGTCTTGCTTATACGCCATCTCAGGTGGTTCAGTTCGCTGCTATCGAGGCTCCTGTAGACTTGCACTACAATGAGGTTCGCATGCACACCCACCCTGGTCTTTTCTACTACCCATCTCTGCACGAGAATGGGCGTATCCTCTTTCCTTTGATTAACCCAGCGTGCAATCGTCCCACTAGCCACCTTTCACGCTACATCACCGCTAGTTATCTCCTTAACTACGAGTTAGCTCGGGAGCTCTCACGTGCTCGCGCCGCTCTCGCTGTTGCTCGTATAAGGAACCCTCTTCCAGCTGTCATCTACACTTCTGCTCCTCCCACCTCAGTTCCTTCGATGACCTCACAGGGTACCGTTAAGCCTCTGGCAGTGAACCCTCGCAGCGCTCCTACTGCATGGTCTTCTCTTGTCGCTACTCCTGCTGCTCCTATGCTTAGATACCATCCACCGCCTGCCCCTGAGGGAGAGCCCTCGAGGCAGCGCCAGCGCACCTCTCTTCCCCCAGAGGTCTCTACTATCAGTTCAGGATCTGGGTCCGGCTCAAGAGACGAGCATGCAGCAGCACCATCCGAGCAGTAGACCGTTAGAGTATCGTTGTAGTCATGAGCATGATGTATGGCTGTAATCGCACTTGTCATGACGCGTAGTTTCATGTACGAGGGTAGTAGACCCATTGTGATGTTTACTTTCATGTTGGGACTATGTATAATTATGTTGGACTCTTATATTCGACTTGGTTTTCATTCGCTGTTTTCTTCCGGGATTTGTCATTGGTTTTTCCCCCATTTTGGAATTTTCTCATCCTGGATGCTATGTACTGGGAAAACGAAAAATAGGATACCGCATGGAGGTAGCAGCAGTCAAGCTGGTGAGGATGTCCCTGTCCGTCGCTCCGCAAGACAGGCAGGACATTCCCCTGAGCCATACCCGCCACCTCCGCCTCCACCGCCACAACCGCCTTCCACCAAGCAAATCCTGTGAATGTTTGAAGAAAGAAGGAGTAACGATCTGCTGGAAGTACTGAAAAGTGTACAAGTTATGGTTGGGCAGAATGGAAACCAGAATGGCCATCACTCCAAGCTATCAGATTTTCAGCGAACCAATCCTCCCAGCTTCAGCCAAGTACTTGATCCATTGGACGCCGACGGTAGCTAAGGACCATTGAGAAGAAAGCGGAGATTGCCCCGCCTTTGAAGAAGGAGACAAGGTTCCTTTCGCAACACATTATCTCGAAGGAGCTGCCGCTATATGGTGGGATAATGCCAAAGCAATATGGCCCGCGGACGAGGAAATTACTTGGACAAAATTCAAGGATCATTTCCACAAGTATTATATTCCTACCGGAATCATGAAGATCAAGCAGCGCGAATTTCTCGCTCTCACTCAAGGCTGCGCGACCGTCAATGAGTACCTGAACAAATTCAACCATTTGGCCCGTTATTCTCTCCACGATGTGGCCACAGAAGAGCGGAAAATCGACCGGTTTCTTGGAGGCCTGAATCAGCATCTCAGGTGCACTCTCAGTATGTTTGATTTCCCAGACTTACTGAATCTGGTGAACAAGGCCCTCATCGCCGAGAGGGAACATAAGCTCATGCACGACAACAAGCCAGCCGTTAATGACCACAAGCGCAAATTCGAGCCAAAGAAGGATATGCAACCAGTGCAAAAGGCTCGTACTTGGCAACAGACTCAGGTGGAGTACAAACCCAATTGGCAGCAGAATGTCAACAAGACTACTACACAAGTCAAGAATGTCGTGACCAGCCCGGTGCGCGACGATTGTCAGCGCAACAATTCGTGCTTCAGCTGTGGTCAAACCGGACACTACGCCCGACAGTGTCCCAAGAACACCAAGCACGTCGCTCCATTTCAGCCGCAAGTCAACTACATGGAGCCGTATTCCGCCCCCGATATAATCCAAGGGCAAGTTCATCACATCTCCGCAGACGAAGCTCAAGAGGACCCGGAAGTCGTCATCGGTATGTTTCTCGTTAACGACATACCAGCCGTAATTTTATTTGACTCTGGGGCTTCCCACTCTTT
Source organism: Aegilops bicornis (assembly GCA_021605145.1). Lineage (NCBI taxonomy): Eukaryota > Viridiplantae > Streptophyta > Magnoliopsida > Poales > Poaceae > Aegilops > Aegilops bicornis. Next base: position 522,538,041 of record CM038672.1, read on the forward strand.
TATTTCGCGGGGTTTTGCTTCCCAAAACAATTTTCCTTGCTCGATTTTGGGAAAACACATGCTGGTACAATCCCCGGGATCCCTACTCAGAAGCAATCTCGTCTCCCGAAATTTGGAGATCAACATCAAGGGTGTCAAGTTTCCAACATCATTGATAATCATTGATTCCAACAAACTAGATGTCATTCTGGGCATGAATTGGTTGACCCAATATCAAGTCTGCATCAGCTGTGCGACCCGAGAAGTTGCCCTGAAAAATATGGAAGGTCGCACTACCAGTTTTTATGCCCGCAAGCGCATCCCCACGAAAGATATGGTTTTCGCAGCCGTGGCAGAAGAGGTGGAATTAATTCCAGTGGTCAGCGAGTATCCAGATGTGTTTCCTGAAGTATTACCCGGCATGCCACCAGACCGAGAATTGGAGTTTGCTATTGACCTGGTGCCTAGAACCACTCTGATACATAAGAAATATTATTGGATGCCTTCCTCAGAATTGGTGGGGTTGAAGAAACAACTGGATGAGATGTTGCAGAAAGGATACATTCGTCCAAGCTCTTCACCATGGGGATCACCCGCAATCTTCGTGGACAAAAAGGATGGCAAGCTATGTGCGTAGACTACCGACAGTTGAATGACGTCACCATAAAAAACAAGTATCCACTACCGAGGATTGATGATCTGTTTAATCAACTCAGTGGGGCCAAAGTATTCTCCAAAATTGATTTGAGGACGGGATATCATCAACTCAAGATAAAGAAGGAAGATATTTCTAAGACCGCGTTCACCATTCGGTACGGTCTGTATGAAGACACCGTTATGTCCTTCGGCCTCACCAACGCTGCTGCATTCTTTATGCGTATGATGAACAAGGTGTTTATGGACTTCTTGGACAAATTTGTGGTGGTGTTCATTGATGACATACCCATTTACCCCAAGAGCAAGGACGAACATAAGGAGCATCTTCGAGCAGTTCTGCGAAGATTTCGCGATCATCAACTGTATGCTAAATTCAGCATATGTGAGTTTTGGCTCCAGCAAGTGGGATTCCTTGGACATATCCTCTCAGCAGAAGGAATCTCGGTGGACCCAAGCAAGGTAAAGGACGTACTTGATTGGTCCGCACCCATCATCGTCTCAGAAATCCGGAGTTTCCTTAGACTAGCCAGATATTATTGTCGGTTTATTGAAGGATTTTCCAAGATCGCCAAGCCAATGACGGAGCTCCTCAAGAAGGACAAGAAATTCGTATGGACTGAGGACTGCGAATGGAGCTTCAATGAGTTAAAAAACAGGCTAACGTTGGCACATGTATTAACTCTTCCAGACATCTACCGCAGTTTTGACGTTTACTGCGACGCCTCCAGAAGAGGACTGGGGTGTGTACTCATGCAGGATGGCAAAGTGGTAGCCTATGCATCTCGCCAACTGCGACAACATGAAGTAAACTATCCTACCCATGATTTGTATTTGGCCGCAATGGTGCACGCTTTGAAAATCTGGAGACATTATCTGATTGGAAAGAAGTGCCAGATATTCACCGACCATAAGAGTCTCAAGTATATATTCACTCAGCCCGACTTGAACCTTCGACAGCGAAGATGGCTCGAGTTGGTTAAGGACTATGACCTTGGAATAAGTTATCACCCGGGCAAAGCTAATGTGGTGGTTGAAGCCCTCAGCCGGAAACCAGCCAACCTTAATGCTCTAATGGATTCCTTACCTCCGGAGCTTTATGAAGAAATCATGCAGCTAAACTTGGTGATCACCGACGCCCGTATTACCAGCATATTGGAAGTTGCCCCCACTCTCGAAGAGGAAATCCGTTGTGCTCAAGCGGATGACAAGGTGTTACAAATATATGTCCAGAAGATGCACCAAGGGCATGCACCGGATTTCTCTATGGATCAGCAGGGTTCGCTAAGATTCCGCGGAAGACTTTGCATACCCGATCACGAAAGCCTGAAGAAGAAACTATTGGCAGAAGCGCATGAAGCACCATACTCAATTCACCCCGGTGGTACCAAAATGTATGAGGACCTTCGTCAGATATTTTGGTGGGATGGTATGAAGAAAGACATCGCGTATTTTGTGGCCTGTTGCGACACATGCAATAAAGTAAAGGCGGAACATCAAAAGCCCGCCGGACTCCTTCAGCCTCTGCCGGTATCCCAATGGAAATGGGATGATATTTGCATGGATTTCATCACCGGATTTCCAAGGTCTCATCGAGGCAACGACGCGATATGGGTCATAGTGGACACCTTAACCAAGGTGGCACACTTCCTGCCTATCCGGACTACATACCGTGCAAATCAACTCGCACAGCTGTATGTATGAAGAATCGTCAGTCTACATGGAGTACCTAAGACAATCACCTCCGATAGAGGATCCCTTTTCACCTCCGCATTTTGGGCCCGACTACATCAAGCCTTGGGGACCACTCTGAAGTACAGCATGGCTTATCATCCTCAGACAGATGGACAAACTGAGCGAGTAAATCAAATACTCAAGGATATGCTACGAGCCTGTACATTGGCCCAAGGAACCAAGTGGGAAGACTGTATGCAACAGTTTCCAGGCCAGCTTGAAGATGTCACCCTATGAAGCCCTGTATGGCCGAAAATGCCGCACCCCATTGAATTAGTCTCAAACCGGAGACAGTCGCATTTTTGGGACTGATATAATGCTTGAAGCAGAGAAGCAAGTCAAGGAAATCCGAGACAGATTGCAACTGGCAAAATCCCGACAGAAGAGCTACTATGATGCGAAACATCGTCAGATAACCTTCGAACCCGGAGAACACGTATATCTCCGAGTCACCCCTATGAAAGGAGTCAAGAGATTTCAGACCCGAGGAAAATTGGCACCCAGATTTATCGGCCCATTCCCCGTCATGGCCAGAGTCGGAACCATTGCCTACCAGTTGGAATTGCCACCAGAATTGTCAGAAGTACACAACGTGTTTCACATCTCACAGCTAAGAAGATGCATCTCGCCACCACAGAAAAGGACTGATATGTTAGAGATAGAATTGGCAAAGGATTTGACTTATGAGGAAAAGCCAACGAGAATATTGGATAATACAAAAAGGGTCACTCGCAGCAAAGAGATACAGTTTTACAAGGTTCAGTGGGAGCATCACACCGAAGAAGAAGCAACCTGGGAAAGAGAGGAATTTTTAAGGACTGCATACCCAGAATGGTTTTCCAAAGCAACCGAATCTCGAGGACGTGATTCATCCTAAGTGGGGGAGGTTTGTGACAGCCTAGATTTTACCTTCTCTCTTTTGCCGGACTTGCCTTCTCTCTTTTTTCGGACTTGGTTTTCACCGTGGTTTTTGCCTTGATTTGATTTGGGTTTTGGATCAATTCAAATGGACTTGTCACTTGGGCATACCCTTGGCTTTCACCCAAGTGACCCATCTATCTTATTCCTACCACAAATTCCCAAAATAATCAAATGAATATTTTTCCTAAAAGAAAAACATTTGTTTTTCTCCCTTAAACTCACTTCAGAACCATGTGCTCCAAGGTAACCTCAACTTTTCTTGCTCAGAAAAATCTGAGATAATTCCTAAATATTCTTAGAACCCTGGCACACCTTCCCATGCAAAAATATTGCATCACTTTTTGTAATATTTTTGCTGTAGAAAATCTTTTCTCTTATGACCTAAAATCCCAGTTTGTACAACAAGAACATTTTCCTTTAGCTTTTGGCCTTGAGCTTTCTTGAGCTTAAGCACCTTTCTAAGAAACCCTAAACCCCAGGAGATTAGCCCTAATGGCCTTCTAGAAGGTGGCCAAACTTGGCGACCAAGTTTCTGACCAGAAACTTGCCAGCTTGGTAGAGTCACTTCTGGTCGGCCTAGGTATGATCCATCACCCCTCCTTGAGGTAACACTGCACGGTCGAGCGCTTGGACAAGGTTTGGCCGCTCCTGGACGTTGTTTTGACCATGCCAGCATGGTGACCGCGCGAGGACACGACGCCTGGCAGCGTCTCGACGCGCTCTAGCTGTCGCCTTGACCTCTGTTTCACGCGTGCTCATCCCAGCGCTCGCCTCCGACTACCGCACCGCGCCACAACCCTCGACCCATCAAGCTTGACCCCTCCCTGGCGCTCGCCGATGCCAGAGCCGCCGCAGCAAGCATGGGCGCGTGCGTCCAAATCGGCATAGTGCGTGCGTGTCGGGGAGGCTGATCGTACCCACGAACACCTATGGGGCCGGCGGACCAGGCCCCTTTGTGGTTCGGAGGGGGCGGAGATCGCCAAGAGCGGATCGAGGCGAGGCACACGAGCAGTTTACCCAGCTTCGGAGCTCTCCGGAGAGATAAAACTCCTACTGCTGCTTGTTTGATGTATTCTGTTCTTGCTAGGGAGCGATGCGAGCTACAAAACCTAGCGTGAGCGTATCTGGTCTCTAGTGAGTCGAATGAACCGAACCCCTTTCTATGTTGCGCATGGGCCTCCTTTTATATGCTCAAGGGGTCTCTGACAGGTGGCAACATAGGTGAGGGTACAAATGTAAAAGCAGGAGTTGGTACACCTACTCGAGCGATGTATGCGAGTGCAAAATACCTAACTCCGACGGCAAGGGACAAAAGCAATAAATGCCCGTCGGTGTCGCCCAAACAAAGGCAATGAGACCGTCAGGTGCGCCACCGCTTGCCACGATGGCAAGCTTGTCAGCGCCGCTTATCGCTGCTCTCCGCTGGCTGCACAGCCTCTTCACACGCGCGCATGGAATGGTCCCATGGCGACACGTTGTTGGATGAGCTGGAGCGGGGATGGAGAGAGGTTGCTTGCTGCGGCAAGCGCCTTGCCGCAGCCGAATCCTTGTCGCGTCCGGAGGCTTGTCGCGCTCCGAGCCTTCCCGGCAAGCTCCTCTTGCCGGGGCCTTGTCTTCTGCATGCCTTGAGTGGCCTTCCCGGCAAGCTCCTCTTGCCGGGCCCTTGTCTTCTTAATCAAATACTTTGTTCTTGAATGGCTCCAAAGGAGCCACGGAGGATCTTAGCGGTGTGAGGCAAACCCTGCAGCTGGTGCTGCAACTGTCGCTGCACGAGTACGGGATACTAGGGTACCCTACTCTAGTACACCGGCAGAGCCCCGGAACTGGGCACGTCTGCAGTACCAGCGCTGTCGGGCCAGGCCCAAAAGCGAGTGCACGGTCACATCGCGGCCTTGATCACGTCGCCTTCGCCCGGACCCACCGGACCCCCACTAACGACACGCGCGAGCGTGGCGTCGTCTGCGAGAGATCATGGGCGTGGTCGTGGGGGTTTCTTTATTAGGAAAAGCGGAACGTCCGCCCCCTTCCCCTCTTTATAAGCGGAGAAACAGGGGCAGGCCATCCACTCCGCCATTGTTGTCTTGTCAAGAAAACCACCGCCGCTCCCCCCTTCTTCTCCGGTCTTGAAGAGCAGCGCCCGCCCCTTCGCCACAAGCGCGCTCACCGCCGTCGGCCTCCTCCGCCGCCCTCGCCATAGCTCGAAGCCGACAAGGAGAAGGGTGTCAAAGTCGGCCGAGGCGCCAGCGGCTTCAGCGGCGTTGCGCAAAGGCGGGCCATCTCCCACCCCCCAGCTCGGCGCAAAAGAGCTGCGGGATGTCTTCTATCTCTTTTGGTCGACGGAGCAGCGTGCGCATCCCGCCGCGAAGGTACTCCCGCCTCCGCTTGATTTGGCCCCAACTGGGTACCCCTTCTTTGCCCTTTTCTTCTATTGCGGGCTTTGCCCGCCCTTTTCCGAGTTCTTCTGCGATATCATGAACACATATGGCCTCCGCCTCCTTGATTTCACCCCCAACGCCGTCTTGACCATGGCAGTTTTCGCGCACCTTTGCGAAAACTTTGTCGGAGTCCACCCAAATGTGGCACTCTTCCGCCACTTCTTCGTGCCCCGTGTCGAGAGAGGAGAGCCACTTGCCGGAGGGATAACTTGGGTCTCAGGATCGGCAAGAAAGAAGCCTATCTGGAAGGAGAGTTCCACAACAAGTGGGAGGAGTGGAGAGCCAATTGGTGTTGGGTCGTAGAGGAGAACCCGCAGCCCTTCACTGCCGTGCGCCAAACCCCAATAGTGCGTGGCAGAGATTGGAGTAGCTTGGCGCCGGAGGATGTTAGGTTGAAGATAGCTGTGACCAGTTTTGCGCCTCGGGCTTGCCGGACTAACCGTAAGCGCGGTTGGCGCAGACTTCCTTCGCCGCGCCATCCCCTTGCAGGAGAGGAGGAGGCCTGCTTGGGAGTTCCAAAATGCGGCAGACATTATGAGGTTGCGCCCGGGCCTGAACTGGAATTTCACCATCTTGGAGTTGGATGCGATGCTGCTAGAGCTGTTCAAGAACGACCCCGATCACCCTGAGTGGTTTAGGTTGCCGAGGGGGGTCGTCCCATTGTGCAACAACTCGGCGCTCGACCGCATCCGCGCCATGATGCCGTTGTGCGATTCCCATGGGATCGTTCCAACATGGCGAGAGCCCCCGACGAGGTCGTGCAGCAGTTCTTCGACGACTTGGAAGAAGTGCCGATCCGCTCTAACGGCGAAAAAGGCTCACTCGCGACACTACCGGCGAGGAGATGGCGCGTATTGCCACCGAGGTGGAGGCGGCGGCAGCGCCGCTGCCGGAGCCTTCGGGTATACCGTGGAAGAGGCGGACGCCATGCGAAGGCGGCAAGCCTTGCCGGCGAAGGGAGATCGCCCGGCGGGGCGAGCTTGTCGAGCCCGAGGCCGAAGTCGAGTGGACCCGCCGAGGGCGCTTCTTCTCCACCACCCAGCGACTTGCCGCCACTGGAGCCCGGTTCCTCGAAGAGGCGTCTCCGCAAGGCGGAGACGAGTCAGGGCGGCAGATCGCCCACAGCAGGCAGCTGCCATGACGCGGCTTACCGCTCACAGCGATAAGCGATGTTGCCGCTGGAGCGCCACGCTGCGACAAGCTGGCGGGATCTTCTCGAGCCACCGCCGGCGCCTCCATGGCGGCCAAGAGAGCCCACTCCCCGCCTCGTCACCGGAGGCGAGCGGAGTTTGACTTCTCCGCGCTCAGCTCCGAGGAGTAGGACGAAGAGTAAGCTCTTGAGATTGTGCTTGTATTTCTTCAATTTTATTGCTTCATCTTGAATCTGATTTGCTCCGTTCTGGACTCTTTCCTTTTCAGGACGCTGGCCTAGAGAGCGTCGAAGAGGGCCAAGGTCCCGACGTCGTTGAGGACGATTCTCCCGTGTAACAGGGGGCCGTCAAGACCCCTTGCCGGACCAGTAACCCTTCCTCAGAGCAGCCCCGGCACAGCCCCCAAAGTAAGTGTGCGGTTTTCCCCTTACTATTAGGTGTGCGGGGTGCTCCTTCTTCGTTGATACCTGATTGTTTGCTTGTGTAGGAGCAGAGCAGCCTCATCGGGGAGGGCTGGAAGCCGCCCGAAATCCTGTCTGCTGCCACTCGCCGCCAAGGGAGGATTCTCCGGCAAGGAGCACCCTCCAGGCAAGGGAGGCCACTCCGGCAAGGGAGGCTACCCGGCAAGGGGCGGCGCCGGTGACCCTCCGGTGGTCGAGGCCATGGCTGCGGATCCCATTGCGGGTAATTTCCTTACGAAAATTTCCCTTGGGCTTGTTTTCTTTTGTTTCTCTTTTGAACATTTGCTTGACTGCTCTTTCTTCGTTTGGCCTTGAGCCGATGGAGGTCGAGGCTGCGGCGAGGAGGAAGCAGCGGCAACACCGGCGAGGCCGCCGTCGTGGAAGAAGAGGTCGTTCTTTGTGGAAGAAGAGGGCCGCCGACGAGCCTGTTGGCGAGAAGGCCACCGAGGCTGCCGACGCAGAAGCCGCGAGGGTCGGGCGATCGCCTGACAGACAGCCCCGAGGCGCAGAGCGCCAGGCGCTACACCGACAACCGACTCCCCGCCGCCGTGCAGCTGCCACAGTTCGAGGAGCCCCAAGCCCGGCGCCCTAATCAAGGCCGGCGAGGGTGTCTTCATCAAACTCCCACAGGAACCGAGCTCCAGGCGCCGGTCGAAGGAGAGACCTTCGACGAGCTACTCGCCTCTGCTGGGCTACTTATTTGGTGGGCCAAGCAGCGGCGTGGCGAAGTCGAGGAGGAGCTTTGAAGAAGCTGTTGTCGCTCTACCTTCGGCAAGCCAAGTTGGAGTCCGGGAAGCACTTGTCGCGAGGGCAGGAGCGTACATGGAGAAAGCCTTGAAGAGCTCTGGGCGCCAACCAAGAAACTCTCCGCGACGTAGCGAAGCGCTGGGGCAACTTGTAAGAGCTCACGGCCTTCATCCTTGAGAAGGCCGCGTGAGAGGAAGCGGCGGTGGCTGCCGAGAAGCTCTCTCCAGCGCAGGAAGCGAGTGGCGCAGCGGAAGGTCAACCTGGACAGCCACGAAGAAGACCTTGCCGTCGCGAGGAGTCACTTGGCGGGCGCAAGAGCGAAGGATGCTGCCGCCAGCCGAGGCCGCCAAGGAAGAGTTGAAGGCGAAGGTGGCACAGTGGAGGCCAGCCTCAAGAAAAAGGCGAAGAGCTTGCCAGCTCAAGCATCGGCCGAGAAGGACGCCTACACTCTTGGCGAGCTGCAGTGGTCTCGCTGATAGGGGCAAGGAGCTCGGCGCCGCCAAGGATTCAAAGCGGATCTTGAGCTGAAAGACCACTCGACGCAGACGTTGGGACGGGCGCCGAGAGCGGGAGGTGGGCTTGTTGGAGACGATCAAGGCCAAGGAGGAGCTGCTAGCGAATGCTGCCTCCACCCAGAGCACCTTGAGGGAGAGCGTGGAGCCTTTGGACTGAAGGTCTTGTGGACACCGCCGCCGACATCCTAGCAGTGATGGAGTGGGATGAAGGACCTTGCATACTCCTCCGACGAGCATGTCCAACCCAGGCGCCAAACTCGGTTTATTCTTCAAAGGCGTGGTGACGGGTCTCCAGCGACTCGGGAAGAGGTCCTAAAGCAGCTGGCCGAGGAATCACGCCCGGATCGGTCAGGAGCCCTCGAGAAGGTGTTGATAAAGGTGGCCTTCCGCAATCCGGGCCTCAACCTTAACGGCGTCCTCGGATCCTTGCCGCCAGATGCCAACGTGGAGGAGCTCAAAGCCCTTATCGCACCCATTGTGGACAAGGTGAACAAGATCAAGCGGATTGATGGCGACCCGCGTGAACTAGGCCGCCAATTTTATCTTTCCTTGTCATTTGCTGATCATGTTTAGAACACTTTGTTAGATCAGCGACAAGTTATTTTGTAATATACTCTATCTTAGGCGATCAATGCAACGTTATTTCCTCTACTTGATTCCTTCCTTTATGCGTTTACGCCTTACGCAATTGGGGGACTTGTCGGTGCGGGCACCTTTGCCATGGCCGAGTGCGAACGTCGGCAGCTTCTTTGGCGATTGCCGCCTCCGACAAGCAACCTTGTCGCGACTAGCCGCAGCTCACTTAAGTTGTTGAGCGGACTTGAAACAAAGTAAGGGCGCGACTAGCCTGCGAGTTGGTTCCTCTGCGCACAGGTTTTCCATACAAAGTACTATTGTTCGAGGAAGATAAATTAAAAATTTAAAAATTGATTGCTCAAACTTTGGCAACTTAGCTTTTCATCTCTTGCTTCCCGATGGTGAAACTTCCTCGGCGGTGCCTGGTCCATAGTATTATCTTCTCCTTCCCCACTGGTTAACTTGTGCTGCGAGAGCCTTCCTTTCTTTGAGAAAAGAGAAAGAAGAGGAAATAAAGTTATGGAGCCCAATGACTCGATTTTGCTTACGGGTGTGGTTGCTTTGCACAAAGTGTTAGCCAAAACATGCAATAAAATGATGAAAGCATGAATTTGACAAGTTGTGCGCAACACATGAGCTTTTTATCGATGCATCGGGTCTGCTTGGCTTTTGTACAAAGGATTACATGCAATAGCGGCAAGACTTGTACAAAAGGTGGTTGCCGGAGCAGGTTCCGACAACCCGCGCTTCTATGGGTAAAACTTACGAAGATGCTCAATGTTCCAGAGTTGCTCACTTTGGGATGCCATCTTCGGTCTCAAGGCGGACAGCGCCTGGCCTAGTGACTCGTTTCACCCGATAAGGGCCTTCCCACTTCGGCGTCAACTTGTTTGAATTCTTGGCGGACTGAGCGCGCCGAAGAACAAGGTCGCCTTCCTCGAGACTTCTGGCACTAACTCTGCGGCTATGGTAGCGACGCAAAGCTTGCTGGTAGCGAGCAGCTCGCCGCAATGACTGAAGAGCGATCCTCCCCAAGGAGCGGCGCGTCATCTTGTTGCTGTTGCTCTTGCTCAAGCCCATCATAAGCGAGCACTCGAGGCGATCCGTATCTGAGTTCTGTGGGGAGAACTGCCTCTGCTCCATAGACTAGAGCAAAAGGTGTCTGGCGGTGGCTCGATTTGGCGTCGTCTGATCGACCAAGAACCACCGGCAGCTCCTCGATCCAGATTTCTTCCGCACTTGTGCAGCTGTCGAAAGTTCTGGTCTTGAGCCCGTGCAAGACTTCAAAGATTTGCCCTCTCGCTTGACCGTTGCTTCTCGGGTGAGCAACGGAAGCAAAAGCAGACCTTGGCGCCAAGATCTTGGAGCGTCTTTGCATGAAGGTGCGACTCATAAATTGTGTGTCGTTGTCGGTGATGATCCTGTTAGGGATTACGAAACGGCAAACAATTGACTGAAGAACTTGATCGCCGACGTCTTTGTCACCTTCCTCACTGCTTCCACTTCCGGCCACTTTGTGAACTTGTCGATGGCGACGTACAAGTATTCAAAGCCCCCCACAGCTCGGGGGAAGGGGCCGAGGATTTCGAGCCCCCAGACCGAAAATGGCCAGGATAAAGGGATCGTCTGGAGAGCCTGAGCTGGTTGGTGTATCTATTTGGAATGGGCCAGCACGCTTCACACTTGGTTACTTGTGCAGTTGCATCCTGGAGGGCTGTCGGCCGGAAGAAACCTTCTTTAAAGCTTTGCGGCAAGTGCTCTCGCGCCAATGTGGTGACCACATATGCCTCTGTGTATCTCTGCCAAAAGCTTCTGTCCATCTTCCCTGTGAATACACTTCAATTTCACACCGTTGAGTCTTCTTCTATACAGTATGCTATCGACAAACTGGTACATACTCGACTGTCGGTCTACTCTTTCCGCTTCTTCTCGATCTTCGGGAAGTTCTCATGTCTGAAGGAAATGGACAATCTGATGCGCCCATGCTGGAGCTTGCGGCTCGACAACAAGGACCAAAGGCACATCTGCTGCTGCGGGAACATCAGCTTCTACGGCAAGAACCTGCGGCTCTGCGTAGCTTGACGCTCCCGGCAAGCTTGCCGGAGCAAAACTTGTCGGAAGGCGTGCTTCGACAGAAACAAACCACAGGGCTTGTCGGAGCGGTGCCCCTCAAAGATCAAGTTGGTGTTGATCTTGGGGACCTTCCAACGACGGCTTCGGAAGCTCACTGGGAAAGTAGTCACCAGAGATCAACTTCCTCTTCTTGCTTTGTCCGATTGATGGTGTTACGGTTGGCTGAGTCGACTTGAGCACGAAAATCCCTGGTTCCACGAGCAACTTAAGTGCAGCGCACTTTGATAGGCCGTCGACAATATCATTACGAGCTCTTGGAACATGTTCCATTTGCAGGCCGTCAAAGTGCTCTTCTAGCTTCCTCACTACATCAACGTAGGCTTCCATCAACGGACTCTGGTAATCTTTGTTCACTTGGCGGACGACAAGTTGCGAGTCACCCCTGACAATAAGCTTTTTGATCCCAAGGTCCACTGCGATCCTGAGACCGGCAAGCAAACCTTCATACTCTGCGGTATTGTTTGTTGCTTACTCCTTGGGAAAGTGCATCTGGACTACGTACTTGAGGTGCTCTCTGGTGGGTGCGATAAGCAGCACGCCGTCACCGGCGCCTTGCAGCGAGAAGGCACCATCAAAGTACATCAGCCACTCTTTGCTTGCTTCCTTGACGGGAATGCTCTGCTTTGGATAGTTGATGTGCTTTCAAACTTGAGACCAAAGCTTGACAGTTCCAATGCCCACTCGACAATCCTGCCCGTTGCTTCTGGATTCTGCAGTATCCTCTTCAGCGGAAAGCGAGTGACAAGCTGTGATCTCATGTGCTTGGAAGTAATGGCGCAGCTTTCTCGAGGCCATGAGGAGGCCGAAAGCAATTTACGCACACCGCAGTACCTTGACCTAGCCCCCTGCAGAGGGAACCGACAAAGTACACCGTAGCTGCACCATCCTTTTCTGCATCTGGTCATGCTTCAGCGGATTCGTCCTTGTCGGGACCAGAGCTTGTCGGGAAGCCCACCGCTTGTCGCTGTATGTTCTTGCCGTGGTTTTTGGCTTGTCATCCGCCTCCCTCTCCGCTACTAACGCAGCACTAACCACTTGATTGGTTGCTGCTATATATAGCAGCAACTTCTCTTGTGGTTTAGGTGCGACAAGTGTTGGAGTGGAGGGCAGGTATCTCTTTAAGTCCTGCAGCGCAGCCTCCGCTTCGGGAGTCCATTTCATTGGACCTGCCTTTATCAAAATCTTGAAAAACGGCAGGGCGCGTTCAGCAGACCTAGAAATAAACCTGTTGAGAGCAGCTACGCAACCGGCAAGTCTTCGTACATCCTTGACGCGCTTTGGTGCTTCAATCTGCTCAATGGCCTTGATCTTGTCGGGATTAGCTTCAATCCCTCGTTGAGACACGAAGAACCGAGAAGCTTGCGGAAGGGACTCCAAACACGCACTTCTCGGGGTTGAGCTTGAGGTTGATCTTGCGCAGATTTGCAAAGGTCTCGTCCAAATCTTGAACCAGAGTTGCTTTGTCCTTGCTTTTGACCACTATGTCATCCATGTAGGCTTCTACATTTACGTGCATTTGCGGCTCAAAAGCGTCATGGACTACCCTTGCAAATGTTGAACCAGCATTCTTCAAACCGAAAGGCATCCGTGAAAACGATATGTGCCACATGGTGTAATGAATGCGGTCTTCTCCTCATCTTCTTCAGCCATGAAGATCTGATGGTATCCTGGTATGCATCAAGAAGCGAAAGCAAATCACATCCAACGTGGAGTCAACAATCTGGTCAATGCGCGGCAAGGGAAATGGATCTTTGGGACAAGCTTTATTAACATCCGTGAAGTCAATACAAAGTCTCCATTTTCCATTTGCCTTGCGCGCGACTACGAGATTGGCCAACCACGTAGGATGGAGCACTCCTCTAACAAGGCCTGCCGCTTCCGGTTTCTTGATCTCTTCGCTATGAATTCTTGGCGTTCACCGCTTGCTTCGACTTTTTGCTTGGCCGGGCCGTGCATGAGGACAAGCGGCGGCGGTGCTCAATCACTTTCACAGGAACACGGGGATGTCGACGGTTGCCATGCAAACACGCGTCGACATTCGCCTCAGAAAGCAACGGCGCGCCTTCCTATTTAGGGTCGAGAGAGGCAGCGATGGTAAAGGTACCACCGATGCCGTCCTCCTTGGCGGGCACCTTCTTGGTCTTTGGCGGAGCTACCATCTTCTTGCACTTGCCGGTGGAGCTCGATGGTGCGTGCTCGACGGTAGCGCAGCACTCCGAAGAGGTGCGCTTGCCGGAGTGAGCATCAGAGCTCTTGCCGGACTTGGACATTGTCTTCTTCCCCCCGGGAGCTTCAGCGGCAAGTGTTTGGCAATCTGTCGCGGCTGCTGCATCTCGGTAGATCTTGTCGGCACAGATAAGGGCATCCTTCGTGTCGCCATGGACAGAGATGGCGCTTATCGGGCCTGGCATCTTGAGTAGGTTGTAGGCGTAGTGAGAGGCCGCCATGAACTTGGCGAGTGCTGGGCGGCCAAGTATCCCATTGTAAGGCAATGGGAAATCGGCAACGTCGAATGTGACCCTCTCAGTCCTAAAGTTCAGCTCGCTGCCAAATGTTACAGGCAACGTAATCTTCCCCTTGACTTGCTCCTTCCCGGATTGATTCCTTGAAGGTGCCGGTCTCTTCGAGCTCGCTGTCGAGGATTTGAAGCTTACGGAGCACCGCGAGGAGATCAGATTCAAGCCGGCCCCGCCGTCAACTAGCATTTTGGTGACCTTGAGGTTGCGGATGGTTGGTGAGACCAACATCGGCAAGCACCCGACCGCAATTATGCGATCAGGGTGGTCCTCAATATCAAAGACGATAGGCGTGTTGGACCACTTCAGAGGCTTGCGTGACTCTACGGATGGTTCCATTGCATTGTCCTCCGCATCCATTGCTTGAGTTGGCGGTGGGAGGTATGCGAGGAAGCACCTCCGTCAACGCAGAGGACCTCTGTGGCTTTCTCAAACTCCTGCTCATCGGCGTCGTCTTCCATATCTTCGTCGTCGTCATCATCTTCATCCTTATCGCGGCCGCTGGGAGGTCTGTCTCCTTGCCGTTGCTTGGCCTTGCCACGGCGTCCTCCCCGGCGGGACGTTTCTTGCTTGCTCCCCCAGCTCCTTCCTGGGCCTTCTCTTTGTCGCGCCGCTCGTACTCAGCCCTCTGCTGTTCGACAAGCTGCTCGACCTTCTTGCAGCTCTGGAGGTCGTGGCCCTTGGTGCGGTGGATCTTGCAGTACTGCTTGCCGGAGCCGTCTCGCTTGTCGGGCGGCCGCCACCGACATTGGTTGGCGTCGGTGGCAACCTCCTTGCGAAGCCACCAGCCTTGGCGTTCTTGTCGCCACCTCCGTTGCGGACTGCTCAACAGCTAGCACTTCTCTACCTTTCTTCTTCCTGTTGCCTCGTCGCGGCCCCTCTTTGCCGGGCGGCCTCCTCCTTGCCGAGATCCTGCTTCTGCATTCTCTCCTGGGAGTCTTCTTCCTTCCTCTGCACGTGCACACTTGTCGGCCAAGGCGTACAACTCACTGACGTCCTTGACTTTGCACATCGCCATCTCCTCCCTCATCCTGCGGTTCCGCACGTTCTGATGAAACGCGCTGATCACCGCGGCAGGGTGGACATCTGGGATGTTGTAGTGCACACGGCTGAATCTCTGAATGAACTTGCGCGGGGACTCTCCTTCCTTCCGGCGGCAGATGAAGGTCACTCTCTTAGCCATGAGGTTTGTGGCCACTGTGAAGGCGCCAACAAAGCGATGGCACAGATCTGCCAAGAGGATATGGAGCTGTCCGGCAAGTGCATGAGCCAAGATCGGCGTTGGGCTTGAGCACGGCGGGAAGTAATTGGCGAGGATCTTGTCGTCCCGTCCCCGCAGCCTGCACCGCGATGGTGTAGATGCTGAGGAACTCCGACGGATGCGCCCCGCCATCGTACTTCTCCGGCACGTCTGGTTTGAAGTTTTTACGGCTGGGCCCTTTGGACTTGCCGCAGCTCACGAGTGAACGCAGGGCAACCTACCGCCTCGGCAAGTCGCTCGCTCCTCCGGCGCCGCCCGTCAACAGAAGGCCCAACGCGCTTGTTTCGGATCGACGTCGCGCTTCTCTCCGGGCGCTCGATGCGAAGTTCGAGCGTCCTCTTGTTGTCGCTCATGAAGAACTTGGCGCTGATCGCGGCGAGCTCGCGGATCCGATGACGCGGTGGAGTCGCTGTCGAGGTGGATACGGTGAGTCGGCGATCTTGGCCTTCGTGGCGGAGAGTGCATGGTGGTTGCACCTCCGACAGTCTCGTCGCCACCGGCTCGTGCCTTGTCGTCTTGCCGCGGCAATGATGGCGTTGGTTGCCGCGGGCGTCGCCGTTAAGCGAAGCCGATGAGGCTACGGATAGTGGCCTCCACTCGTCGACCTTGTTGGCCGTTGGAGGGTAGTCGAGAGCAGCTGAGCTCGCGCGAGCTTCTGCTGGAGTAGTGGGTGGCATTGGCGAGCAGTGCGAGGCGGGATATGCTCGGACTTCTAACTACGTTAGAAGGAGCAGCACCGCCCAGCGACCAGATCTCACTTGTGCCAAGCATGTTTGCGCGCATGCTGGTCTTGGGGTCTCGATCCAACGAGCGTATGGCATTGTGAACGCCATGGCGTTGTTGGTCCAGCGTCTCTGAGATGGGCGCGGGGATGCTTGTGACGCCGAGGTTTGCGGGCCTTGTCCTTGGACTTGGCAACGTCGCGAACACCTTCGTCGGTGCCGTTCCTCCCCGGCGTCTGCCCCACCACCCGTTCTTTGCGGTGAGGGTGGAGTACGACGCGACGGCTCTGCTGCCGCGAAGCCTTCTTCTTCGGTGGCATGTTGAGGAAGATGTTGGGGACACCTTTGCTCGTGTGAGCGTCGGATCAGATTCACGCGGCCTCGACGCCCCCTACAGCGCGCCAAAGATGTCGGGAGGCTGATCGTACCCACGAACACCTATGGGGCCGCGGACCAGGCCCCTTTGTGGTTCGGAGGGGGCAGAAGATCGCACGAAGAACGGATCGAGGCAAGGCACACGAGCAGTTTACCCAGCTTGAGCTCTCCGGAGAGATAAAACTCCTACTGCTGCTTGTTTGATGTATTCTGTTCTTGCTAGGGAGCGATGCGAGCTACAAAACCTAGCGTGAGCGTATCTGGTCTCTAGTGAGTTGAATGAACCGAACCCCTTTCTACGTTGCGCATGGGCCTCCTTTTATATGCTCAAGGGGTCTCCGACAGGTGGCAACATAGGCGAGGGTACAAATGTAAAAACAGGAGTTGGTACACCTACTCGAGCCGTGTACAGTGCAAAATACCTAACTCTCGACGGCAAGGGACAAAAGCAATAAATGCCCGTCGATTAAGCCCAAACGAGTGCAGAGACCGTCAGTGCGCCACCACTCGCCACGATGGCAAGCTTGTCAGCGCCGTTTATCGCTGCTCTCCGCTGGCTGCACAGCCTCTTGACACGCGCGCATGGAATGGTCCCATGGCGACACGTTGTTGGATGAGCTGGAGCGGGGATGGAGAGAGGTTGCTTGCCGCGGCAAGCACCTTGCCGCGGCCGAATCCTTGTCGCGTCCGGAGGCTTGTCGGGCTCCGAGCCTTCCCGGCAAGCTCCTCTTGCCGGGGCCTTGTCTTCTGCATGCCTTGAGTGGCCTTCCCGGCAAGCTCCTCTTGCCGGGCCTTGTCTTCTTAATCAAATACTTTGTTCTTGAATGGCTCCAAAGGAGCCACGGAGGATCTTAGCGTAACGCAGGCAAACCTCGCGGCGGGTTGTCGAATCGTCTGCAATCTGCACGGGATACTAGGGTACCCCTACTCTAGTACACCGACAGTGCGTGCACTTGTCCTCTTCTCCAACCGCCTCCTGTGCGCGTCTGCAAGCGTAGGCAAGCCCCTGAGTCGACGCAGCATCGTGCCCCCTCGCATTGGAGCTTCTCGTCGATGTTCGCCGCGTGTCCAGAACGCTCCAGCGCCGACACGTTCCCCCCTCTGCTCCAGCTATATATAGCGCCCCCGCCTCACTTGCTAGCCACGCACCACTCCACACCACCTCCACGAACACGTAGACGAGCAGAACCCCGGTCGGGCAGGCCTCTGGCCGTCGCCCCGACCCAAGGACTCCGGCGATCCCCGCAGTCCAGCTGCCGCGCTCCGGTGCCTCTCGAGCTCAAGCAGCTGCTTGGGCGGGCCATTGGGGTCTGCTGGTGCTGCTTGGACCCCGCCAAGCCCTCGGAGCTGCCTCTAGCCGTCGTCTTCAACCTCTCCAGCGAACCCCGCCCGCCACCGAAGCTTGCGATCTCGACTACGGCCAGCTCCGTCCACCTCCGCCAAGCCACGAGTACAGGCAGGTGTGCCGCGAGCCCCGCTTCCAATCTATCCCTCTAGCTTAGTCCCAAACCCCTCGTCGCCGGCTTGAGCTCCGGCGAAACGCCGCCCCTCCTCTGATCTCGATCCCCCTCTCTCTTTCCTAATGGGCGGGACCCAGTGTCAGCCTCACCACTCGTGCCCGAAGCGGTACGAGTGGAGGCGCACTCCCGTTTTACGCCTTCGACGTCACCCCCCCCCCCCAGGATTTTCTGTTTATTCAAATTTAATTCAGAAATTTGACTAAACTTTGACCAGCCACTATTTCTAAACAATAAGTCCAAATGAATTGATTCTTTTTGCATTGTCTTTGTTACAGAAAGCTCTAGCAGCACACCAAAAGGTGGATTTTTCCTTGCTGTCTAGAATTTCTGGTGATTTTTAGAATGTGTTTGGACATTTATTTTTGTGGTTTTAAATTGTTTTTCAAATGGAGAAGCTTGTCTTGAAGCAAACCAAGAGGGGTGTGATCCTCCTCTACACTAAGGCAAGACACACGAGCATTTGGATGGTGTTATTTCAATATCTATGATTTTCTACTTGAATATGAGTTCTTATTTGCATTAAAAATTTGGTAAATAATTTTGGTAAATTGCCAGTAACTTTATTCTGTTAGAAATGCTTGTTTTAGTTACTGGTTGCATGCATGAACTTGCTTGGTTAAGTAGAGTAAGATTTTTACACTATGCATATTGCTATGGAAAATTGATGGTATTAATTTTACTAAATGATATTTTCATTTAAATAAAGAACTAATAAAAATATTGCTTGTTGATAAAAATGGGGTATAACCAGAAAGTTTGATCCTTAGTGTTGCAAGATAATTATGCGGTTAAGTTTGATCCATGAACATGAGTTGTTTGCTTTGCATGGCGAGTAGTTGCATGATTTCCGGTATTATGCCATTGTTAGTAATAAAAAGTTTTCTTAAGAATTAAACTTGATTAAGTTCAACTTGAATATGATGTTGATCACATCATGGTGCCACTGAATCGGGTTTGTAGTTCAGTGCGACCACATTTACCTAATGGGAAGGTCTTGATTCGGTCCTTTGTTGTGGCTCTCACCGGTGCCTCCCGCGAGGGAAGGTTATGTGCGTGCATACCCTGGCCCGATAGGCAGACATAACCTTGTGTGCTTGTTTCTGTTTTTATGGTACCTTGTCCCTGTTTGGGACTGTTTTGCCACAACGGTGGCCGTTGGTGTCTTAGGTAGACACCAGGCCACCCAAGATCTGGCCCTGAGAGGGAGGTGGTCGGAGTGGCCGGGGAGAGTGCATGACAAAGGGAGGGTTTCGTCAGGATGTTTTGGTCCACCTGAATGGGAGTGCGAGGCCAGGTATTCTGTAGTGTGGGTAAAGTGCGCTACCTTTGCAGAGTGTGTTTAATCTATCGATAGCCGCGCCCTCGGTTATGGGCAAAACTCAGGAGTAAGTCACACCATGGATCAACTTTTATAATTAATCTTGCAAACTAGAAATTGTTGTGATGCATTGTTTCGTGGTGAACCTTGAACACTCGAGGTGTTCATGAGCGATTGGTTTCAGGTGTGACCCCGGTGTGGTCACCGTTTGGTTATGAGGTAACCATCTGGTAATCGATTCCATGTGACTCGGTGCGCTGTTTCGCTGCTTTGCATCTGTAGTATTTTCTTGCATTAGTTTAACCTGATTAATTATCATGATATTGTCTGTCATCGTGCTTATGTTTGTTGTAAGCTTGCGAGTACATTCAATGTACTGACCTGGC
This sequence comes from Aegilops bicornis, assembly GCA_021605145.1. Classification (NCBI taxonomy): domain Eukaryota; kingdom Viridiplantae; phylum Streptophyta; class Magnoliopsida; order Poales; family Poaceae; genus Aegilops; species Aegilops bicornis. The sequence goes on from CM038672.1 coordinate 522,557,445, forward strand.
GTGTTATGCCAGCTTTCAGGCAAGTCGAATAGCATCAGAGCGCATCTCGTGTCTAGGTCGTGTCCACGTTGGTGTCCCTGTGCTATGGAGTTCCGCTACAACGTTCTTCCGCTACCGCGTAGTTTCGTGTGATCGAGGCCCCGACCATGTTCATTTAATAATGTACATACTATCCAACAGCACCGTGTGTGCCGCTTGGCCTTGAATCTTGATGTAATATCAGACCTATGTACCCTGCTAGTATCAATAAAGCGGTTATTTCTGTACCATGTTGTTGTGTGTTGCCAGAAGACTCGATCTCTGGGCTGGCAATGCAGGGTAAACCGGTTGCTCTGAGCCGGGGTGCCACATCTCTCTCTTCTTAATTAACTTGCCACATCAGAATTTATGCCTATGTGGGCTTAGCACATGTAGGATCAAGTAAGATAGTGGGCAATAAGCCCGCTTTACATGGCATTTTTGCATATGTGGGGGAAAGAGGCAAGGGAAAAGTGGAGGATTGGGCTCTCAAGCAAAAGCCAGCCTCTACATGGTGGAGCATCGGGAGAGGCACCTGTATGGAGGTGGTCAGGAATCGGGAGACTCACGCCGGTCGTAGCGCCCTTGATTAAAATGATAATGGCAAGTCAAATCACGGGCCCCACATCCCGGTGATAACTTCATTGTCAAATCACACAACCCTATGTTGCAGCAGCCTACTCCCTCATCTTCTCGCGTCTCTGTCGAACCGACTAGGCGGAACAGCCCCGCCTACCGCGCAGGAAAAGCCTCGCCCTCGACTTTTAAATAGTACAGTATACTAATTTTGTATCCATGGATTGCGCCATGGAGCAAAGCCTCAAGAAAATAGCGGTACACATTTACGGAGTACATTATACAGCACACTCGTCGCGTTCGCATCGCACCCTAGATGGTCAGTTAGTCTGGCACGCCGCTCTCCGAATGGAACGCGAGTCATATTGCGTTTGCACACACATGTTGTCTCCTTTGGGCAGTGAGGTTATGGTTTCTTGTCATGTGGCATTTTTTCGTGTTATATGTTATCATCCGGTGCTTCAGATAAAAATGACGACAACTGTGCCTCCGGGCCACGTGCATGAAGACTTCTCGACAGTCATTGACGAGGTCAAGCCAGCTCCAGTAGACAAAAGAAAACTAGTACTCCACTATATAGGCAGGAGCCTCCGCGCTTGCTTGCTAGTGTTGCTCTCTTCACACTGTCTCGTCCTCTCCAGATCTAAACACGACAGCGGTGGCCACACACTCTCTCTCTGCTCACAGCCGGTCATAGATCCAGCCGGATCCTCTCCGCCGGGGAAGGTGAGAAGGTGCAACGTTCACACGGTCGTCCTCGGCGACGGCCTCCGACCCCTTTTTCCTCGTTGGCGTAGTGTGGGCAGATCCGACCTCCCGCCGCCCACCTAGCGACATCCCGGCGACCCTCAGGTATAACTTCCTTCGAAACCGGCCTTGCTCTACTTCCCGAGCTCCTGACATTGCTGCATTTGTATCTTTTACTATTTCCCAGGCCCCCTCGTAGATAGGATCGATCGACTGTTTGAAAGCCACCTAAATTTTTACTGTTAAGAGGTAAAACTAGTTCATGCACTTGAATCTAGTACTACTTGGTTCAAACAAGGAAGAAAGGGGGTGGGGTGGGGGAAGATTTGTTACCTGAATCTAGGACTTGGTCGAAAGAGGAAATAATGGGGTCGAAAAGTAGCAGAGACTGGCTATCCAACTGGTCTCTAGGTCTAATAGGGAAATAAAGGGAAATGCAGTACAAACTCAATATAAACCTGATCTATTGTTTGAAAAAGGAAAGAAAGTGTGGATTGGGGGACAAGTCAACAGAGTAAGTCCAGCACTAGATTTGCTAGCCTCACACAGTATAAGGTGGCTATACAGAACAAAAATGGGACCAACCCAGATATCATGTTATGATGTTTGTTGCCCCGAGCCACTCTTATGTAATGCCACTGGTAAAATGTAGCAGTCGCAATGCTAAAATTAAGGACACGTTAAACCAATGTTGCTGGTAAAATGAAGCAATGGCACCATTAAAGTAATGTTGTATTTAACGGTTGTCATAGTTAATCCTAATGCCCACACTAATATCTAGCAATGTTGCTGCTTTAGAAATTGCTACTGTCCTTGTAGGATTGCCATTCACATAAGGAACATGCTTCTTTTCATTTGATGTATGTTTCATCACTTGTTTGTCACCCTCCTTTCCACCTTTTTTGTGCAAACAGAGACATACATTTCACGCTTGATCTTAGTTGAACTGGACAAATGATATCCAAATTATAGTTGAACATTCCAGGAGCTTCACAACCAACCTTGATGTTGCTCAATTTTATTGCAACTAATGAAGAAGAAGCTCTGTCAGTTTCATTTTCTGATGGAAATGGAACCGGGGCAGGAGCCCTTTTCTTATAAAAATGAAGAAGAAGCTGCTAGCTCATGGGACATTGCTTCATTTTAGGTGAACTGCACCAAAAGGTCCCATGAATTGAATCATCCATGTTTGTGACTGGTGTCATCCCTTCTATGATGGCGTTGACTGCAGACATGGTTCCCATCACGAGGTATGTTCCTTTTTGGTCTGACCGTTTGCCAAAGATCATGCATGTTAAGTCTGCTCTTGTGCTATTGTTTTGGCACTGCCATGATAAAGCAGTAATGTTATTATTTTGCACCTTAATCTAGCGGCACTATTAATTTGGGGCAATGTTTTGGCACCGCTAGTGGCACAGATTTTTTTTATATATCGAAAGAGGGGGTTTCCTCCGATTTCATTAAAGAATCCAACCATAGAGAACCATTATCCGACAACATCTCAGTGTAAATGGGCAGTTATGCAACTACTACTAGAACAGACTGAGTACTAGCAGGAGCCAAGTTTGCCACATAAGCTAGCCAGGTAGGGGGATGCAGCACCAGCTCGACCAAGTTTGGATTACAACCCAAATGCTACCACAGAAACATCAGAGGGGAAGATAGGGACTGAAAGAGCCGACTTGACATCCCGATCTAAGCACCCCAGCCTCCATCCTTGCGACGCACGGTACACCTCGTTTGCCATCTGCTCGACCCTAGTTCCACTGATAAAATGAAGTAATAATACAGTTAAAATAGAGCGAGTGTCCTCTCTATCATTTCATTTCCAATGTAGATAAAGAAAGTGCTTCTCTTTGTTAGTATATGTTTCATCAACTTGTCCCATTGTTAATGTCTAAGCGTTTCTGCAAACTGGGGTGCTTAATTTTAGTTGGTCTGCACAAAAATAGAGCTTGGAATGTCTCTAGGCCCCTCCTTGTACTACCGTTGTACACTGATGTTCATCACTGGCAGAAGGTGTATCGGGGAGACTTGGGTCGATTTCCAGTATGAGGCGTACCATATGAGGTGTCGCAGAGCCCATCTCTCCCTCGCAGCATGGCATACTATGATACTATCGCAATATTTTCTTCTATTTATTAGTGTATGTTTCATCAACTAGTGCCACTATAATGTAATCACGCCTTTTCATTATCTGTGCAAACAGGGTTATTCAGCTGCATTTTGGTGGAACTGCACAAATGTACGGATGGAACCGGCATATATGCAGAGTGCGAGGTGCCAAGTAAAAATTACCAACACCAACCCTGCTCCATCTAAGCATTGGAATCCACCACCATCAAGGGGATGTGTGGCGCTCACTGTGGACGGATCTTTCTCGGCAGAAAATCCACTAACCAAATACTAGTAGCTAAGACTTCAAAAAAAATACTAGTAGCTTATATTGGCAGTTTTCTAGGGGTGTACTCTTTTCTGAAAGAAGCACCAATCTATTTTTCTTTATTTGTACATAGTGCCTCAACTTTGACCCAAAGGTCCAGAGCTATTTTAGGGTTATTGGCGTAGTACTCGGAGACTGATTGTAAGCATGATTTTTATTAGCTGTCACACTGATTGTAAGCATGAGCAGATGGAAGATTAGTTTAGTGCGAAGCTTACCTTAAATCCTACCGACGCCGTTGAAATGAGGCGAGCGTCGAGGGAACCATGGAGAATGGCGGGGAAGTGACGTCGCACCATCCGGCCTCCTCTTGCGGTGGGAGAACGAATACTCTTGTGGCTCCGGCTGGCTCTGCACCCTCACGAACGGCACACCGTACTCGATCGATTCGTTTTCCTCTGGGTGCTCGACCTTCGCCCTGTACGCCCACTACCTCCGCCAGACTTTCGCCTCGGGCGAATCAGTCTGCTCCATCACCCAGAGAACATACTCGATGAACTCAAAGGACTGCGGCATGACTGCCACCGAGGAGTACATCACCGCCATCTCGCTCTTTCGCATACATTGCCACATGGCCCTCACCGTCCTCGAAATCTCCCACTCATTGTCAAACCAAGTAAGGATCTCCTTCAACCTGGCTAACTTTGCCTGGTCGCCGTCGGCGATCTGCGTGATTCAATGCTGCATCCTCTTCATAGATGTCCTTCTGAGTGGTCTGGTGCTAGCTTTGGAAGATGGAAGGGGAGACGATGGTCTTGCAATAGAGAAGAGGGAGAGGCGAGACGGTGGTTTTGGAATGGAGATGATGGAGAGGACAGGGGGTGGTTTTGAAATCAAAAGAGGGAGAGGCGAGACGGTGGTTTTGGAATGGAGATGATGGAGAGGACAGGTTTCCCTGCCTTTCGATCGCTGACAGGTGGGCCCCGCACTTGGTGGGACCTATGTGTCAGTGTCTCAATGGCAGGTTGGGTTATGTCAGGGGATCCTCGTCCGAGGACAGAGGAGGTGGTTTTGCAATGGAGAAGAGGGAGAGGCGAGACGGTGGTTTTGGAATGGAGATGATGGAGAGGAGAGGAGGTGATTTTGCAATGGAGAAGTGGGAGAGGAGCGTGCGACATCGATTTAGGATTGGACGAGAGGGCTGGCGCGTTGTGACTGGATCAAAATCAAAATCAATTTACCCTTCAATTAAGAAAGCGACCCCACATTAACTAGTCTCCCTTTTATTCTGGGTCATAATTGACCATGATTTTCACAAATAAAATATATGTTATATGTTGCAAAAATAATATAATTTTAAAGTACATTCAGAATCTGAACCAAACGATACAATTTTTGGTGACATGCATTCACATTTTGCTTGTCAACACAAGACGCTGTGATCAAACTTTGACCCAAAATACGCAAAACAAAAAAATACTTCCAAGACCAGCGTCGCTCCTCTCCTCTTAAACCACCGCCGCTCCTCTCATGTTCCAATCTAAATCCAGCGCCGCTCCTCTCCTCTTCCATTTCAAGACCACCGGCCCTCCTCTCCTGTTCCAATCCAAAACCAGCGTTGCTCCTCTCCTGTTCTAATCCAAAACCAGCGCTGCTCCTCTCCTCTTCCATTCAAAAACCCCCGCAGGCGAGTGAAGGTGTTGTGGAGAAGTAGATCAATGGAGGAGTACAACCAATACGTGAGGATTGCAGACGGCGACCCTGTGAAGCTAGCTAGGATGTTGGAGATACAGTCTTGGTTTGACAACAAGGACCAACTAAGCGGCGTGGCGACATCCATGGCCAAATATCTGCAACAGAGCAAAAAGGCGGCGATACTCCCGAAGGGAGTCGCGGGGGAGTACATAGAGCTGCTCCTCTGGGCCATGGAGCAAACAGATAAACCGAATCCGATCGTGATGGAGCGGTGGTGGGAGTATTGATCCCAGATGGAGCATCCACCAGAGATTGAAGGATCGAACATCTACAGGGTGCCGTTTGTGAGGGTGTCGTGCCAGAGCGAGCCAGTGGTCTTCGTTGACTGAACCCAGCTACAAGAGGAGAAAAGCAGTTGGCCCGACAACACTTCCCCGCCATCCTCTCCCTCGCCGTTCACATCGTCTCACGGGGTGGTTGTCTGCCGCCGAGGAATAGGACGGGACTGCCCCCCAGCCCAATAGTCGGGCAGGTTGTGAATTGTCAGGAGGAGCTTAGGGTTGTCAGTATTTGCAGGTTTTGAATTGTGTTTTGTGTTGTTTATTTTGAGAGTACTTTCAGATATGAATGTCTTTTGAATTTTAGATTTGCAGTATTGAGCATATGAAGTATTTTATGAATTCTAGAGATATATTTTCAGCACTTAAAAAATGTAGTCATAGGAGTATAAAAGTGCAGACAATGTGATTCTCAGAGAAGAAATTGCAAGATTCAGTTTCAGAGAAGAAAGCGCAAGTTCGATTCGAGATAAGAAACTGCAACTTTCAGAGGCAGAGCATTTATATTAACACGGTCTTTTCAAACAGGGTTAACATCATGTTGGAAGTTTTATTCATTGTCCAAAATGGAACTACCAGCCAGTTAACATCATGCTGATCAACATTCATGCATAGCACATCTTCATATGATGCACAGTCAAAAAGATATGCTATTTTCAAAATGCCCACACAATGTCGAGTGTGCGAAAAACAGAGAAAACGAGGGACGAAGTTTTGGCAAGTGTTGGACGTGGTGTGTGTAGATGACAATGGGGACCCACATGTCAATAATGGTAGAGGCAAAAATTTGGAGATATTTTCCCTGCATCAGGTGGAATCGAACCCGGAATAAATTGTCGGGTAGTGTCACTTAGCCACTGGGCTAGTTCAAGATTTTCGTTACAAATAAGGCACTGCCTTGGGTGGTCCGATCACCTCCTACGCCTTTGTGTGCTCGCCGCGGCGCCGCTGTCTGCCGTTGTGAACATGCTGAACAAACGAGAGGAATCTGGAGAGGACTGTACGTGGAGAGGCGAACAGTCGGGACCCACCAAGTCTATGGCCATACGCAAGCAAGTGCCTCATCGGAAAAAAACTTCCTCCTAATGCTATACTAACGTTGGGGCGCACGGGTTTGTCAACATAGTAGTTTTTTTAGGTGCTTCAACGTAAGAGATAAATTCACAACGAAGTTGTGGAGCTGGCGGTAGTATCACTTATTATCACTGGGGCAGCAAGTATCCGCTGGGTTTTGGGCTGCCCCGTCTAGGCTTTCTTTTTTAACATGCGCAGCCCACGACATGCCGGTTTGTATTTTTTTAGGGCCGTCATGTATCGAACAGCCTATGGACCTCCCATCTGAGGTTTTATTTTTCCTGAAACATCGGCGGCCCATTTTATGTATTTTCTTGAAGAAAACGCATATGTCTGTTCTATTTTTGTATATAAGAATAGGAACGCCTGGTCCAACTTTTGTTTCCCTTCTAACTATATTATATATATTTAAATTATTTTATATGTTATTATATAATATTTTTATTTTCATCATATATTTAATAGATACTTACATATGTAAGAAAACAATATCCCACATCTTATTAACTAATAAAAATAATTTCTTAACAATAAAATACTGGATTTTTTGGCAACGAAAATACTGGTGATTGTGTACAAAAGCTTGGTAAGATTTAAGTACCAATGTAATAATAAATTACTTATTATTTAAATATATTTATCACAAAATGCTCAGCCCCTGTTCATTTTTTGATAACAATGTTGCGCCCAACCCAACATTATAATTAGAATCAGCCCAGCAAAATCGTGTATTTCGAGAAAGTGCAAATGGCTTGTAATTTTTTAGGAGAAAAATAAATGGGCCGCATGGACGCTACATTATTTGTTCAACCAGGCCAACAAATGGACTGTCATTCTAAAAAAAGAGATCAAATTGACTGTAAATTCTGAAAAACGGGTTGAATATGTGCCACATTTTTGGAGGCTGAAATGTGGGCCAATAGGTCGAAGCTAATGCAAGTCGTTGTCAACTTAGTAAACAAATGATTCTGACATCGTTAGCCGTTGGATTTACATCCAAGGACCGGCATACATCTTCAATCTCTCGTCTTCTTCCTTCAGCGCCGCCGGGACCACCTGCTCCCGCCTCCTGCTGCTAGCAGCTCTGCTTAGCAGGCTTCGCTGTGAAGCACTACCCCACCGCTGGCCAGGCCATCCCTCCATCCCTCCACACCTCCTGTTCTTCTCCACCGACTGCCGAACCACACCGCACCAGAACCAGTTAACCCTCGTACACCTCTCCGTCTGCGAATCTACTCCCACGTCTTCCCATATCCGGCTCGTTGCTGTCCGGGGCCTCGCCGTTGTCCACCACCTTGGATGCCCTCGGTGCGGAGTAGTCAACGTGGTCAATGAACGATATCCGTCGGAAGTAGAGTGTGCATGGAGAGGCTGACAGCTGGGTCCACGGCCGCGCGTAAGGAAATGCCTCCTTATTACGCGCAAAATAATGATTCCTCCACCTGACACCTAGGACCCACCAGAAGGGCCTCTGCATTTTGCGAAAAAAACGTTCCCCCCGCTGACAGGTCGGACCCACCAGCTATATCTTCATATGCAAGGAAGTGCCTCCTTATTACGCACAAAAAATGAATACCCCCTGCTAGCTGGGTCCCACCATAGTGGGAGGCTGACTTGTGGGCCTACTAAGTTGACGGGGACGGAGGGATTTGTCAACTTAGTCAATATGAACGATTCTAGCTCCAGTGACCGTACGATGTCCATCCAACGGTGGTAGTGCTTATTCAACCTCTGGTCTTGTTGCTCCAGCCACCCAAACCAGCGCCGGTCGTGTCGTGTGCTCCTGCTTCCCATGGCCGGCTGTGATGCCGCGGAGGCCTCACCGCCCCCTACTACTCCCACCGCTGGCCAGGCCATGCGGCGACGGCAGCCTCACATCGCAGCTGGACCAGTGAACCCTCGTACTCCTCTCTGCGTGCGCATCCACTGTCGCGTCTTCCCCGGCTACGTGTCGTCCCCTTCCTAGGCCTCGCCATCGTCCACCGCCCTGGTGCTCTCGCTGTGGCGTGGTCAACGTGGTCAAGGAACGACTTCCATCGGAAGAGTACTATACGTGGAGAGACTGACAGCTGGGTCCACGGCCGCAGCAAGGAAGTGCCTCCTTATTTCCCGGAAAATAATGATTCGTCCACTTGACAGCAGGGACCCACCGGACGGGCCACCGTATTTCACGAAAAAAAATGTTTCCCCCCTGACTGCTGGGACCCACCAGCTACATCTTCGCACGCAAGGAAGTGCGTCCATATTACAGGAAAAAAATGATTCTCCCCCATGACTGCTGGGACCCACCATCTAAATCTTCACACGCAAGGAAGTGCCTGACAGTCGGGACCCACCCGATCGAAGCGTACATAGCGTTGCCATTCTGGTCGCGAACATGTACGTACATACCGGTCGATGTAGAGGCGCGCACGTGTGGTAGTAGAGTCGCGCACGTGTGGTAGTAGAGGCGCACACATAGCATGTACACGTACGTACAGTGGCCAGGGTGCAAGAAAGTAAATACAGCCACGTACGTACATACGGGCGGGGTCTCGAACGCCTACTCGCGCATGCGTACGGCCAGGGCTCGTGTACACGGTTGTGGCTGGGTCGGAACGGAGAAACTGCGTCATCATCGTGTTCATGGGGAGGCAACGGAATGCGTCGTGTTCATCGGGAGGCAACGGAACGCGTGATGCTCATCCGGAGCCAACCGGCTTGGACGGAACAGCCGATGGAAACGAGGCCTGGCGTACCGCAGAACAGTGGAAATGGCCTTGTGTTTGACCGACCACGGTCGAAACAGGATCCTGTTCATCGGGAGGGGTCTGGCATACCGCAAAACGGAGGAGACGGACCTCCTACGGTCGAAACGGGGTCATGTTGATCGGGAGGGGTGTGGCGTACCGCAAAACGGAGGAAACAGACTTGTGTTGGAGCGCTACGGTCGAAACGGGGGTCCTGTTCATCGGGAGGGGTGTGGCGTACCGCAAAACGGGACTCCACGGGATACTGTTCATCTCCACCATCGACCTCCTCCTGCCTCCATGGGCTACTGTTCATCCACCGTCGACCTCCTCCAGCCTCCACCTGCGACTGTTCATCCACGGGCTCCTGTTCATCCAGCCTCCACCGCGCGCTCCTCCACCGGCTACTGTTCAACCAGCCCTCTCCACGGGGTCCTGTTCAACCACCCCTCCACGGGCTACTGTTCATCCAGCCCTCCACTGGCTACTGTTCAACCAGCCCTCCACGGGGTCCTGTTCATCCAGCGGCAACGGCCTCTACTACCATGGGTTCCTGTTCATCCAACCCCCACCGGGAACTGTTCATCCAAACCCCCCAACAACACTCATTGTTCATCCAGAGGTAGCATCTATCAGCTTCAGTTAGCAGCAGTAGCGAAGGAATCGCTCGATCGGGTTCAGCTAACAGCAAGGGAACGATCGATCGCTCGGGTTCAGTAACGCGTAGCCTACAGTGCAATCACTCGGGTTCAGTTAGATCCCAACTCCTCGCTCTGGTTCAGTTAGAGCCCAACGCCTCGCACACACGCACGTACGTACGAGAGAAATGTGCATCGCTCGGCCCCCGACCACCCACCGTAACCGGGAACTCCCCGATATTTTCCTCGCCCTCGCTTCTACCACAGTTTTTTCCGTCGTGGACGGCCCAAAGAATGTCATGCAGCTGTGTCTCCGGCCCACTCAGGATGAAAAGCCCATTTTCTGTCATGGTTTTTTGTCATAGAAGTAGGACCCCACCACATCTATGATGATACCGGGTTTTGTCACAATTATCGTCATAGAAGTGTCATAAGCATGACAGAATTTTTTTTCGTTCGGCCCTAAATGTCACGGATGTGTCTTTTTTTGTAGTGCCACCTTGTACTTCTCCTCAGCAAGCAACATCTCCATGATGTGGATGGAGTGCTCCACCCAGACCGGGTCGTTAGTGTACACCACCGAGAGGTCCATGAACCTTCTGTGGGTGTCCACCACGGCACGCATGGTGAACTGCTGCTTGTCGTCGGCAGCCGCTCGGATCACCATTGGAGCCGCGCAGGATACCCTCTAAGAATTTCTCATGGTGGGTGTGCTTCTTGCAATGGCGGGGCGCGATCGAAAGGTTGAAGAGACACAAGGGTTCAACGGCTGCTGTAATAAATGGGGGCCGGCTGGCCTGTAATCATCACGTCTTGTCACGACGTTCATAGCGGAGGATTCGAGTGCACGCTTTACAACCATGCACCGCACGCGTGGGCTCGAAGAGGCACCAAATGTATCGTCGATGAGCCTATTCCTGTGCTACCGCGCAGTTTACTGCGCAAGCTTCCCGCTCGGCTAGTTTGGCCACGCGTCGGCTAGAAGAGGGACAAATCATGGGCGTTTATTGGCAAAAAGCTTTGTGAAAACAAAGTGTGTGGAATGACTTCGGTCATAAGTTTACCCGTGGGTGATGAGGTCAAAGTTACATAGAAGGGTGATGATGGACACTCGAGTGCGATAATTAATTATGCACTCTACAGGGCACATGATGGAAGAAACCAACTATGTGCATTAATGTCGAAGATCGCAGTCGAGTTAGCTATACAGATCGTGTGCTATGAGATCGACAAGGTAAACAAATTCTACAATGGTTAACAAAATCTAAGACCAATAGTGCTACCAATATACGAGTCCCATACGATGCCATTTCAACAATTGTACCAGAAAAGCTCGAAATATTACAAGGTTCAAATTCCAGAGTTATATGGCTCAAATTCGAAGATTACAAGGTTCAAACTGATATTAGAAACGCAATTCAGCTCATCAGCTGCAAACGCTTGCGTTGATCCGCTAAACATGGATATCAGAGAGGTTCAAACTAATATTACCACTTCTAAGTCTGGTTTCGAAACCTCACAATTTTTGCAAAGGGGTCAGCCACTGAGAAGTCATGTATGGGGTTGACACGATGACTTCCGATTACTCTGTCATCTGAAGTTCCAAAATGAAATTCAGCATTTTTGGAGAATATTCCATTCTACCGCAGGCGCCGGCGCTGATCAATAAACCATTCATTTTTGCGAAATAAATTTAGGGCAAACCTCATTTCCTTCAGCATACTTGCTCTGAGAACAAAGAACCTGGCGAATATAATCTCCGGTAAGGTCCCTCGGTAGGAGTTCAAAGTAATTTCTGAGAGATGCAGATCTAGGCATTCGACGTGATTGTTATATTGTATCACATTATCCACCATTGGGCCTAATCTTATCTGCAAAAGAAGAAAACGTGTTAGTGCCTACATGCAGTTTTGAACATTACTACAGACCTATTTGGTTTGCAGGATTTGTAAGATGCACTAACATGCCATCTTCGATCTGACATGATTAACATGGGCATTTGATTACATTCTAGAAAAATGTAGCCTTCTTCACAAGAGGTTGGCGTGGATGAAAAGTTCCCTAAGAAAACTAGTACAGATGAATCCAAAGGAGAAATGCTTATTGATTGTAACCATATGGATCAAGCAACCGATATGTGGGGAGGGGGGCATGTATGTACTGAAATTCTCCAAAAGAATCCTACAGAAATCGTAGTACATCGTCATTGTAAACTTGGAAAAAGGTGTCACAAATTGAACTCCCTTATGGTTAACATTTAATAGGAATGGAACATCACCTCGATATATAGCTTCCCCATGCATGGAAAGCATCTCAGGAAACTGACAACTTGCTCCAGGTTGGGGCCGATAGATTCTAATGCCAAGATCTTCATTGTGCGCAGTTTCGGGGTCAAGCTTGTCAGAATCATTTTCTGAATGACAGATGAACAAACATCTTCAAAATTATAAATAATGTTAATTTGTAGAAGGAGAGGTAGAAGGCGGCTATTGTACATCAACCGGTGTGGATCCAATAACAAGTTCAGAGTATTTGTCAGACGAGTATCCCACCACTGTCAATTTCGGTGCAGAAATGGCATTGATTCTTGTTGGACCTTCTTGATCAACTACAAGTAATCTCTCAAGTGCAGGTGTGTCCTCAGTGACCATACCGTGGTACAAATCTTGTGATGTCTTCTGCCGCATCAAAGACACACACATAAATAGTCCGGAGAGTCATGGAGGTGATGTGGAAGGTACTCAACCCATTGATCGCCTGAAGACGAAGGTACTCGAGTGCAGTACAGCCATGGAGCAGGCGCTCCATGTCACCGTTTGAGAGGCAGATGACGACGAGCTCAACCTGCTTTAGTCATGGTAGAATAAGAGTGGGCACGTCATTAAGGGGGGCGAATGGCAGTTCCCGAACTTGGCAACGCGTAGCATGGGCGCGAGGAGGAGTGCGGGCGTTGGCAGTGACCACATATGCCCATCATCAAAAGTGAGCTCCTCGAGCTGATCTAGGGCGGGGGATTGGAACCAATCGTCAAGCTTGGCTCGGTCCTTCCTGTTGGAACGGAACTTGCCCATTCTAAGGCCTCTGGTTGGGCCAAGGTAACTGCCGAGGATCTTGGAGAACGCATCCAAGCTTTTGCGATAGCCATGGCAGAGCTCGTGGGTGTCGATGAGGTCGAGAGGGTTGGACTTCCATAGGGGGCGCCACCGCCGGCAAAGGACGGTTGTCCACATCCCATATTTGATTGGGAGGAGGGAGATGATGGCTGTCAACATATCATCGGGGAGGCTGCTGATGAAGTCTGGGCCTGATGGAGTCGCTTGCGGTTCTAGCATGCCCCGCCTCCGCTTGTTGGCAGACCCGTTCTCCATCTCTGGAGTCTCCTTGTCAGCGGCACTTTCTGATAGAAATGGGAGTATAGGGAATATTCAGTTAAAACATGGCAATAGAAAAGTGTATTGGTAACTAGAAGTTATTAGATATGAATACAGTAAGAAAAGGGAATAATAGTTGTTTGCTTAAATACTACACAATTCATTTGATATTGTTGGGTGAGTCAACATGCAGATAGTTGCAAAGAAAACTAACTTTGAATAAAGTCTGGACGGATGATATCGTCGGGGAAGTTACCATATATCTCATGACCAGACCCTTTTATGTGCAGTGCAATTCTAGTGCCAACTTGCAATTCATAAAACTTAGCAATTTCTCTCCAAAATCCAGTGCCAAAATAGGGGTCAACACGTTCATCAAGTCTTACAATAGCAACGATTATAAATCCATGGTTTGTGTGCAGTATGACATCCCTACAGTCTTGATTTATGTAAAGGGAAAGATTGTGCACTACGGATTCTGTTGCATAGCAAGGGACACACTGCGGAAAATGGTAGGATTGTTAAAGAAAATATGGTAACATGCAAATATGCGCCCAAATTGAAAGAACTGTACAACAGTCAAAATCTAAGAACAAAATTTTTAATTAAACAGATAGGGTAAACATGAAGTCATGGAAATATGAGAGTAATCGAAAGAACAATACATCATTAATTTTCCTAATATAGAAAGAAGAGGGGGGAAATCCCCTTTGACGTATATGGTGCATGTGTCACCTTTTATCCAAATGTAGTAATATTTAGAATATGTTCAGGAAAGTAGGCCATGCCAGCCGATTTAGGGTGAGATTGAACATACCGCGTGCATCCTCAAGTCATCTGGTACGGTAAGATGGAATTTCTGGCGGCAGCCGCAAGGTCCTGATGTGTCTGTGCACTGTACACTCTATGAACGGAAAAAAACCCTCAAATCAGCTCGAATAAAAATGAATTCACGGTGATTTCGGTCGAGTGATTAAAGGAGGCAGATGAACTGGGATAAGAGATGAGATAATATCTCATTTAATTAGTTACCTGGTTGTCCATGAGAAAGAACCGTCGATACGGAAAATTCCCCAACCGAGCGGAGCTGGGTTGACCACGAGCAGCGTCGACAAAGTCGATGACGATAGGCGGTGGCAAGCGGAAGTGGCGAAATGCGGTGGGCCTTGCCGGCAGCCTGGCGGCGGCGGCAGGCTTCGAGCTAAGTGTTTACCGCCGCGATAGGCGGTGCCATGCATAGACGCGGCGGAGCTTGTGCAGGTGTGAATGGGGACCGGAGGGGCGTGGCGGGCGGGGTGAGGGTTTTTGTGATGTGGGGATGGTAAGGGTTTTGTTTTTTGAATTGGGTGGTGAGGGTTTTCTGTCCCACCGAATTTTGGAGGCGACGGTTTGCTAGAGCCAACCGTGTGTGAATGACGCAACAGGCAAAATGAAAGTCATTGCACACGGTTCCAATTTTGGGAACCATGTGTGATTGATGTACTACCTCTGTCCTAGTTTATTAGTCCCCTTTGTAATTTTGAGCAAATATTTAACTAAGAAATGTTTATGCATGTTGCCAAAAATTATATCATTGAACACTCCGCTCAAATACCCATCCAACAATTTTTGCTGACCTACACTAACATTTTGTCAGTTAAATCTTTGGTCAAAATTTAACACAAATTACAAAGCGGACCAATAAACCAAGACGGAGGTAGATTCCATCAACCGAACTGATTGCATCCATATTCCACGGTTAGACATAAGTAAACATAGATTAAACATACTCAGACATAGATAATATGCATACATGTACACAAGCATAGTTCAATCATAAGTACATAGTTAAACCGTCATTAAGCATACTCAAGCGTACATACACTACAGGAATCAGCTACTTTGCCATCAGCCACGGCGGACGACAAAGGCATGAATGGCGAACGGCAAAGGTCTTTGCCGTCCGCCGCGGACGGCAAAAGTGGACGGCAAAGAAAGGTCCGGTAAAGAGCTACTTTGCCATCTGCTTTTGGTGGCTGACGGCAAAGGGGCCTTTGCCGTCAGCAGCTGACGGCAAAGAAAGCAGACGGCAATAATTATGTTGTTAGTCCGTTAGGTGGCTAACGGCACCCTTTGACATCCGCCGCTGATGGCAAAATTTGTCCGGCCTTTGCCGTCCGCCGAATGATGTCAGTTGGACGTCACTACACGGCAGGCCTTTGTGTTGGAAATATGCCCTAGAGGCAATAATAAAAGGATTATTATTATATTTCCTTGTTCATGATAATTGTCTTTTATTCATGCTATAATTGTATTATCCGGAAATTGTAATACACGTGTGAATACATAGAACACAATACGTCCCTAGTAAGCCTCTAGTTGACTAGCTCGTTGGTCAAAAGATAGTCATGGTTTCCTGACTATGGACATTAGATGTCGTTGACAACGGGATCACATCATTAGGAGAATGATGTGATGGACAAGACCCAATCCTAAGCATAGCAAAAGATCGTGTAGTTCGTTTTGCTAGACCTTTTCCAATGTCAAGTATCTTTTCCTTAGACCATGAGATCGTGTAACTCCCGGATACCGTAGGAGTGCTTTGGGTGTACCAAACGTCACAACGTGAATCGGGTGACTATAAAGGTACACTACGGTATCTCCGAAAGTGTCATTGGGTTGACACGGATCGAGACTGGATTTGTCACTCCGTATTACGGAGAGGTATCACTGGGCCCACTCGGTAGTGCATCATCATAATGAGCTCAAAGTGACCAAGTGTCTGGTCACGGGATCATGCATTATGGTACGAGTAAAGTGACTTGCCGGTAACGAGATTGAACGAGGTGTTGGGATACCGACGATCGAATCTCGGGCAAGTAACATACCGTCTGACAAAAGGAATAGTATACGGGGTTGCTTGAATCCTCGACATCGTGGTTCATCCGATGACATCATCTAGGAGTATGTGGCAGCCAACATGGGTATCCAGATCCCGCTATTGGTTATTGACAGGAGAGTCGTCTCGGTCATGTCTGCATGTCTTCCGAACTCGTAGGGTCTACACACTTAAGGTTCGGTGACGCTAGGGTTATTAGGAAGACTTGTATGTGATTACCGAATGTTGTTCGGAGTCCCGGATGAGATCCCGGACATCACGAGGAGTTCCGGAATGGTCCGGAGGTGAAGATTTATATATGGGAAGTTATGTCTGGACACCGGAAAGTTTCGGGGCATATCGGTATTGTACGGGGCCACCGGAGAGGTTCCGGGGGTCCACCGGGAGGGGCCACCCCTCTCGGAGGGCCTCATGGGCCACAAGGGGCAGGGAACCAGCCCCTGGAGGGCTGGGCGCCCCCCTTGGGCCCATGCGCCTAGGGTTGGGGGGGAACCCTAGTGGGGGCGCCCCCTTTGCTTGGGGGGCAAGCCCCCCTCCCTGGCCGCCGCCCCCCCTCTAGATCTCATCTAGAGGGGCCGGCCCCCCTTGCCCCTTCCCCTATAAATAGAGGGGTGAGGGGAGGGCTGCCAGACACATCCAAGGCGCAGCCCCTCCCCTCCCAAACACCTCTCCTCCTCCGTTGAGTGCTTGGCGAAGCCCTGTCGGAGTACTGCCTCTCCACCATCATCACGCTGTCGTGCTGTTGCTGGAGCCTTCTTCCTCAACCTCTCCTTTCCCCTTGCTGGATCAAGATGGAGGAGACGCCGTCCGTTTCGTAGGTGTGTTGAACGCGGAGGCGTTGTCCGTTCGGCACTTGGTCATCGGTGATTTGAATCACGGCGAGTACGACTCCATCATCACCGTTCCCTTGAACGCTTCCGCACGCGATCTACAAGTGGTATGTAGATGCAATCTCTCTCCCATGACTCGTTGCTTAGATGAACTCATAGATGGATCTTGGTGAAACCATAGGAAAAATTTTAATTTTCTGCAACGTTCCCCAACAGTGGCATCATGAGCTAGGTCTATGCGTAGTTCTCTATTGCACGAGTAGAACACAATTTTGTTGTGGGCGTAGATCTTGTCAACTTGTTTGCCGCTACTAGTCTTTTCTTGCTTCAGCGGTATTGTGGGATGAAGCGGCCCAGACCGACCTTACACGTAGGCTTACGTGAGACAGGTTCAACCGACTGACATGCACTAGTTGCATAAGGTGGCTAGCGGGTGTCTCTCCCTACTTTAGTTGGAGCGGATTAGATGAAAAGGGTCCTTATGAAGGGTAAATAGAAGTTGACAAAATCACGTTGTGGTTATTCGTAGGTAAGGAAACGTTCTTGCTAGAACCCAATTGTAGCCACGTAAAAGATGCAACAACAATTAGAGGACGTCTAACTTGTTTTTGCAGCAATTGTCATGTGATGTGATATGGCGAAGTTGTGATGAATGATGAATGATATATTGTGATGTATGAGATCATGTTCTTGTAATAGGAATCACGACTTGCATGTCGATGAGTATGACAACCGGCAGGAGCCATAGGAGTTGTCTAATTTTTGTATGACCTACGTGTCATTGAAGAACGCCATGTAAATTACTTTACTTTATTGCTAAACGTGTTAGCCATAGAAGTAGAAGTAGTCGTTCGCGTGACAACTTCATGAAGACACGATGATGGAGATCATGATGATGGAGATCATGGTGTCATGCCGGTGACAAGATGATCATGGAGCCCCGAAGATGGAGATCGAAGGAGCTATATGATATTGGCCATATCATGTCACTACTTTATATAATTGCATGTGATGTTTATTATGTTTATGCATCTTGTTTACTTAGAGCGACGGTAGTAAATAAGGTGATCCCTTATAATAATTTCAAGAATGTGTTCCCCTAAGCGTGCACCGTTGCTAAAGTTAAATGCTTTGAGCACCACGTGATGATCGGGTGTGATAGATCCTTACGTTCACATACAACGGGTGTAAGACAGTTTTACACATGCAAAACACTTAGGGTTAACTTGACGAGCCTAGCATGTACAGACATGGGCTCGGAACATGTCACGCCCAATATGCGACCCTATCCAAAAGGAATTCGAAGGTCCCACCAAGGATAGACCCGCATATTGAAACGCTTTTGCAAGGTGGATATCATTACATCAACATTACATAATAGGTAGGGATACATACATAAGGCACAAATGCCACAAGAATACATCAACATCATATACAAGAGATCAACATCCGACTACGAATGGAACATAAATGTAAACTCAAACAATATCCACCTGCTAGCCCGGGCTGCCGACCAGAACCTATCCCCTGATCGAAGAAGCGTAAGAAGAACTCCAAAACAGTAACACCGCTCTCGCGTCAAGATCATCGCATAACCTGTACACTGCAACTGTTGGTGTAGTAATCATGAGCCACGAGGACTCAAAGAATCCCATTACCATGGGTATCAAGACTAGCAAAGCTTAATGGGAAAGGAAGGGGTAAAGTGGTGAGGTTGCAGCAGCGACTAAGCATATATGGTGGCTAACATATGCAAATGAGAGCGAGAAGAGAAACAAAGGAACGGTCGTCAGCTAGTAATGATCAAGAAGTGATCACGAACTCCTACTTACGTCGAGACATAACCCGAAACCGTGTTCTCCTCTCGATCAACCCCGAAAATAGACACTCCACGATTACGCTTTACGGTTGGTGTATTTTAGAAGAGTTCGATTCAAGTTTACTACAACCGGACATTAACAAATTCCCATCTGCCACATAACCACGGGCACGGCTTTCGAAAGATTATACCCTGCAGGGGTGTCCCAACTTAGCCCATGATAAGCTCTCGCGATCAACGAAGGATATTCCTTCTCCCGGGAAGACCCGATCAGTCTCGGAATCCGGCTACAAGACATTTCGACGATAATAAAACAAGACCAGCAAAGCCGCCCGGATGTGCCGACAAATCCCGATAGGAGCTGCACATATCTCGTTCTCGTGGCACACCGGATGAGCAAGAAGATGGGTTGGCATAGACCCTGATTGCCCAGGGGGGCCGGACATCGCTCGGTTTGGATCAGCACTCAGAAGAGAACTGGCCCGGGGGGGCTAAAATAAAGATGACCCTCGGGCTCCGGAAACCCAAGGGAAAAAAGGGCATCGGTGAGGCAAATGGTAAAACCAATATTGGGCCTTCTTTGGAGGAGTCTTATTCAAAGCAAACTGTCAAGGGGTCCCATAAATCACCCAACCGCGTTAGGGACGCAAAATCCGGGAACATAATACCGATATGAAGGAAACTAGGGCGGCAAGAGTGGAACAAAACACCAGGCATAAGGCCGAGCCTTCCACCCTTTACCAAGTATATAGATGCATTAAAAATATAAGAGATATTGTGATATCCCAACATAAACATAATCCAACATGGAGCAAACTTCATCTTCACCTGCAACTAGCAACGCTATAAGAGGGGCTGAGAAAAAGCGGTAACATAGCCAAACAACGGTTTGCTAGGAAGGGTAACAAAGGTTAGAGGATGACATGGCAATTAGTGAGGCTTGAGCAACAAAAGATAGGTAGTGTGGCAAAGCGATAGAACGAAACAACTAGCATAGCAATGATAATAGTGAGATGCAGGGTAGCGGTCATCTTGCCTGAAATCCCACAAGGAAGAAGAACGAGTCCATGAAGAAGATGAAGCCACGAAGGCAGACCAAGCGTGAGCGAAGCGAATCCTCACGATCATAGCGAAGCAGGAACTATCGAGAAGAAGCACACAACATAGTAAACACACCACACATGAACAAGGCATGATGCACAAACAAGCATGATGCATGACAAGGCTACATGGAGCTACTCATGGCAAAATATGATGCAAACAAGAACAACACCTCAAAGCAAGTTTAAATGAGGCCGGAAACAACATATAACAATTCCGGTAAGTCCTCATATGCAAATTTTGAAATTGGTCCAAATCTGAATAAACCTTATGTTCAAGTTGTTAAACAGCAAGGTAAGATGCACCACGATGATCTACACGAAATTCTAGTCAAGTTACATATAAAGTTCATTTAATTCGGAGCTATGGCCTAGAAGATATGAGCAAAACAAGTTAAACATGGCATTGATGCAAAATGCATACAAACATCAAGCAAACACCTCAAAACATGGATGCAACATGATAATATGAAACTTCATGCAAAAACAAGCAAGTTTCATATAGAGCACACTCAAAAGCAGACAGCAGTTCAACACATACACATGAAACAAGATATAGCAACAATCTGCCCAAACAGCAACTAGGCATATTGCAAGCACCTAAACAACAAGCTACAGCATCTTAACATGAGAACAAAAGGCATGGACGTGATGTACAGGTAAAGCATGATAAAACATGAACACTGAGCTATCTCCAGAAATCACTAGAACATGCTCAAAATGACATGGCAAAATTGCAAATACTAACAGTTTCAGACTTTGCAGAAATAACATCAGGTTGCAATGTTTAGAGCTATCAAACAACATGTTACAGGAACTTATCATGGCAAACAAAGGCATGGAATGATACTACTAAATGCATAGAACAAAAATCCTTTAGTGACCATGAGCCAAAAAGGACCAGAAGATATGATGGCACCCAGGTAAACATGGCAAGTTACATGACAGATTCATACATGGCAGGAACAACAATAAGTAGGCATGTTGGTGAGCTTGAACCACTCACCACAGAGCAATAAATGGCATGGCAAGGCAACTCACAGTAAGAAGACATGTTTATGAAGCTAAAATGGCAAGAGGAAGTTCATAGACTGCATGGATCACTAACAACAATCATGGCAACATTGAACTTAATGTTAACAGGCTGACAGAAATATTATTTAGCAATTTTGGAGAAGATAACAACAAGTTACAGTAGGCTATAAATGCAACCATGGGCATGTATGTATATAGCATGACATGTATAACAAAACATACTTAGTGAATATCTCCAGATTATGCATAGAATGACTTGTAGCAGCAGGTTAACATAGCATCACGATATAGCAGTTTCAGACAAGCAAAATAGTAACAGCAAGTACCCTACTTCACGAGTTCGATGCACTGACTACAAGAATCACAAAAATACATGGATGGAATCACTGTCAAGATGGCATGACATAGTTCAAAACTCATGTAGAACTCATGATCATAGGATGCATACATCAAACATGGCAAAAATGACAAATCATCAAGTTATAACAGTTTCAGCAGGTTAACATCGTATAGCACTCTTGCAACAAAGATTCAGGCATCAAGATGAACTCAAATGAACATGACGCAATGGAAAGAAATGAATTACTCGTCGAGATGAACAATTTGGCATATTACACGCACAAAACGGAGCAGCATGCATGGAGATATGATACGATGAACATGGCATGATAATGTCAAAATATTTCGGGACGGGCAAAAAAACAACCTCCGAAAAATTTGGACGGGACGAAGCAGGATGAGGAGATCCGAACTCGGGCGCCGTTTGGATCGGCGGGCTGGTGGATCTGGTCCAGCCCGGCCAGATCCAGGACGAGGCGACGGCGGGCTCTCCGGCAAGGACGGCGCGGCGGCGGCACATCGGGCGGCGGGGACGACGGGCGGCGGCGGGCGCGCCGGAGGTGCGGCCCGACCGGGCGGGCGGAGAGGGACGGGCTCCGCTGGGCGGCGGAGGAGATCCGCGGAGGCGGCGGCGGCGCCCGTGGCCGAGGCAAGGAGGCGGCGGGCCGGGCTGGCCGAGGCGAGGCGGAGGTCGACGGCGGCGGGACCCGGCAGCGGAGCTGGAGCCGGCGCGCTGGGCCCGGTCAGCTCGGGCGGGCTGCCTTGGGCCATGCAAGTGGCGGCGGCGGGCGCCGAGGAGAGAGAAGGAGGGCGCGGGTGAGGTGGCGCGGTGGGATTAGGCGAGGCGGCGGAGCTGAGGTGGCGGCCTCCGATTCGTCGGAGCGACGTGGAGGCTCGACATGTCCGGCGGGGCTGGACATGTCCGGCGCGCGAGGGGAGCGGGGCTAGGGTTTGATCTGCGGAAATTTCGGGGGAGGGGTATTTATATAGGTAGAGGGAGCTAGGAGAGTCCAAATGAGGTGCGGTTTTCGGCCACGCGATCGTGATCGAACGACCGGGAGCATGGAGGGGAGTTTGCTGGGTTTTGGGCCACTTTGGAAGGGGTGTTGGGTGTTGGGGAACGTAGTAATTTCAAAAAATTTCCTACGCACACGCAAGATCATGGTGATGCATAGCAACGAGAGGGGAGAGTGTATGTCCACGTACCCTCGTGAGACCGTGGCGGAAGCGTTATAACAACGCGGTTGATGATGTAGTCGTGCGTCTTCACGATCCGACCGATCCAAGCACCGAGCGTCACGGCACCTCCGAGTTCTGCACACGTTCAGCTCGATGGCGATCCCGGACTTCGATCCAGCAAAGTGTCGGGATGAGTTCCGTCAACCGGCAGGCGTGGTGGCGATGATGATGCTCCACCGACGCAGGGCTTCGCCTAAGCTCATGACGATATGACTTCACCGGCGCGAGGGCTTCGCCTAAGCTCGCGACGATATGACTTCACCGGCGCGAGGCTTCGCCTAAGCTCATGACGATATGACCGAAGTGGAATATGGTGGAGGGGGGCACCGCACACGGCTAAGGAACGATCCGTAGATCAACTTGTGTATCCATGGGGTGCCCCCTGCCCCTGTATATAAAGGAGGGAGGGAGGAGGAGGCCGGCCCTAGGAGGAGGGCGCGCCAAGGGGAGTCCTACTCCCACCGGGAGTAGGACTCCTTCTTTCCTAGTCCAACTAGGAGAAGGGGAAAGGGGAAAGTGGAGAAGGAAGGGAGAGGGGCTGCGCCCAAACCCCTTGTCCAATTCGGACTGGGCTTGGGAGGCGCGCGCCACCTCCCGGCTCCTTCCCACTAAAGCCCATTAAGGCCCAATACTCTTTCCCGTATTCCCGTAACTCCCCGGTACTACGAAAAAATACCCGAATCACTCGGAACCTTTCCGAACTCCGAATATAGTCGTCCAATATATCGATCTTTACGTCTCGACCATTTCGAGACTCCTCGTCATGTCCCCGATCTCATCCGGGACTCCGAACTCCTTCGGTACATCAAAACTCATAAACTCATAATATAAGCATCATCGAAACCTTAAGCGTGCGGACCCTACGGGTTCGAGAACTATGTAGACATGACCTAGAACTATTCTCGGTCAATAACCAATAGCGGAACCTGGATACCCATATTGGTTCCTACATATTCTACGAAGATCTTTATCGGTCAAACCGCATAACGATATACGTTGTTCCCTTTGTCATCGGTATGTTACTTACCCGGGATTCGATCGTCGGTATCCAATACCTAGTTCAATCTCGTTCGTAAGTCTCTTTACTCGTTCGTAATACATCATCTCACAACTAACTCATTAGTTGCAATGCTTGCAAGGCTTATGTGATGTGTATTACCGAGAAGGCCCAGAGATACCTCTCCAGAGCAATCGGAGTGACAAAACCTAATCTCGAAATACGCCAACCCAACATGTACCTTTGGAGACACCTGTAATACTCCTTTATAATCACCCGATTACGTTGTGGACGTTTGGTAGTACCAAAGTGTTCCTCCGGTAAACGGAGTTGCATAATCTCGTAGTTACAGGAACATGTATAAGTCATGAAGAAAGCAATAGCAACATACTAAAGCGATCAAGTGCTAGGCTAACGGAATGGGTCATGTCAATCAGATCATTCTCCTAATGATGTGATCCCGTTAATCAAATGACAACTCATGTCTATGGTTAGGAAACATAACCATCTTTGATTAACGAGCTAGTCAAGTAGAGGCATACTAGTGACTATATGTTTGTCTATGTATTCACACATGTATTATGTTTCCGGTTAATACAATTCTAGCATGAATAATAAACATTTATCATGAAATAAGGAAATAAATAATAACTTTATTATTGCCTCTAGGGCATATTTCCTTCAGTCTCCCACTTGCACTAGAGTCAATAATCTAGTTCACATCATCATGTGATCTAACACCAATATTCACATCTGTATGTGATTAACACCCATAGTTCACATCGTCATGTGACCAACACCGAAGGGTTTACTAGAGTCGATAATCTAGTTCACATCGCTATGTGATTAACACCCAAAGAGTACTAAGGGATGATCATGTTTTGCTCGTGAGAGAAGCTTAGTCAGCAGATCTGTCATATTCAAAGCCGTATGTATTTTGCAAATATTCTATGTCTACAATGCTCTTGCACGGGCTACTCTAGCTAATTGCTCCCACTTACAATATGTATCCAGATTGAGACTTAGAGTCATCCGGATCAGTGTAAAAAGCTTGCATCGATGTAACTCTTTCTGACGGGCTCTTTTATCACCTCCATAATCGAGAAATATTTCCTTAGTCCTTGCTAAGGATGTTCTTGACCAATGTCCAAAGGATCTACTCCTAGATCACTATTGTACTTCCTTGCCAAATTCAGAGCAAGGTATACAATAGGTCAGTACATAGCATAGCATACTTTATAGAACCTATGGTGAGGCATAGGGAATGACTTTCATTCTCTTTTCTATTTTACTGCTGTGGTCGGGATTTGAGTCTTACTCAATTTCACACCTTTGCAACACAGGCAAGAACTTTTCTTTGACTGTTCCATTTGAACTATTTCAAAATCTTGACAAGGTATGTACTTATTGAAAAACTTATCAAGCGCTTTTGATCTATCTCAATAGATCTTGATGCTCAATTTGTACGCAGCTTCACCGTGGTCCTTCTTTGAAAAACTCCTTTCAAATACTCCTTTATGCTTTGCGAATAATTCTACATTATTTCCGATCAACAATATGTCATTCACATATACTTATCGTAAATCTTTGTAGTGCTCCCACTCACTTTCTTGTAAATACGGCTTCTCCAAAAGTCTCAGATAAAACCATATGCTTTGATCACACTATCAAAGCGTTTATTCCAACTCCGAGATGCTTGCACCGGTCCATAGATGGATCATTGGAGCTTGCACATTTTGTTAGCTCCTTTAGGATTGACAAAACCTTCTGGTTGCATCATATACAACTCTTCTTCAATAAATCCATTGAAGAAGGTAGTTTTGACATCCATTTGCCAGATTTCATAAAATGTGGCAATTGCTAACATGATTCGGACAGATTTTAAGCATCGCTACAGTTGAGAAAATCTCATTGTAGTCAACACTTTGAATTTGTCGAAAACCTTTTTGCGACAAGTCGAGCTTTGTAGTTAGTAACACTACTATCGACATCTGTCTTCCTCTTGAAGATCCATTTATTTAACTTGACTTGCTGATCGAGCAAGTCAATCAAAATCCATACTTTGTTCTCATATATGGATCCTATCTCAGATTTTATGGCCTCAAGCCATTTCGCGAATCTGGGCTCATCATCGCTTCCTCATAGTTCGTAGGTTCATCATGGTCTAGTAACATGACTTCCGAACACGATTACCGTACCACTCACAGTGCGGATTTTGCTCTGGAAGACCTACGAGGTTTGGTAGCAACTTGATCTAAAGTTTCATGATCATCATCATTAACTTCCTCACTAATTGGTGTAGGAATCACTGGAACTGATTTCTGTGATGAACTACTTTCCAATAAGGGAGAAGGTACAATTACCTCATCAAGTTCTACTTTCCTCCCATTCACTTCTTTCGAGAGAAACTTGTTCTCTAGAAAGGATCCATCTTAGCAATGAAAAACTTGCCTTCGGATCTGTGATAGAAGGTGTACCCAATAGTTACCTTTGGGTATTCTATGAAGACGCACTTCTCCGATTTGGGTTCGAGCTTATCGGTGAAAACTTTTTCACATAAGTATCACAACTCCAAACTTTTAAGAAAGCGACGACTTAGGTTTACTACTAAACCATAGTTCATACGGTGTCATCTCAACGGATTTAGATGGTGCCCTATTAAACGTGAATGCAGCTGTCTCTAATGCATAACCCCAAAAGCGATATTGGTAAATCGGTAAGAGACATCATTGATCGCACCATATCAAAATAAAAATACGGATTCGATGTTCGGACACACCATAACGTTGTGGTGTTCCGTGGCGTGAGCTGTGAAACTATTCCACTTTGTTTTAATTGAAGACCAAACTCGTAACTCAAATATTTATCTCCACGATCGGATCGCGAAACTTTATTTTCTTGTTACGATGATTTTCTACTTCACTCTGAAATTCTTTGAACTTTTCAACTATTTTAGACTTATGTTTCATCAAGAAGATATCGCATATCTGCTCAAATCATCTGTGAAGATCGTAAAATAATGATACTTGCCACGAGCATCAACACTCATTGAATCGCATACATCGGTATGTATTATTTCCAATCAGTAGCTTGTTCCATTGTTAGGAGAACGGAGTTTTAGTCATCTTGCCCAAAAGGCACGGTTACGCAAGCATCAAATGATTCATAATCAAGTGATTCCAAAAGTCCATCGACATGGAGTTTTCTTCATGCGCTTTACACCAATATGACCTAAACGGAAGTGCCACAAATAAGTTGCACTATCATTATTAACTTTGCATCTTTTGGTTTCAATATTATGAATATGTGTATCACTATGATCGAGATCCAATGAACCATTTTCATTGGGTGTGTAACCATATAAGTTTTTATTCATGTAAACAGAACAACAATTTATTCTCTTACTTAAATGAATAACCGTATTGCAATAAACATGATCAAATCATATTTATGCTCAACACCAAATAACACTTATTTAGGTTCCACACTAATCCCGAAAGTATAGGAGTGTGCGATGATGATCATATCAATATTGGAACTACTTCCAACACTCATCGTCACTTCCCTTCAACTAGTTTCTGCTCATTCTGCAACTCCCATTTCAAGTTACTACTCTTAGCAACTGAACCGATTATCAAATACCGAGGGGTTGCTACGAACACTAGTAAAATACACATCAATAATCTGTATATCAAATATACCTTTGTTCACTTTGCCATCCTTCTTATCCGCCAAATACTTGGGGTAGTTCCGCTTCTAGTGACCAGTTCCATTGCAGCAAAAGCACTTAGTCTCAGGCTTAGATCCAGACTTGGGCTTCTTCACTCGAGCAGCAACTTGCTTGCCGTTCTTCTTGAAGTTCCCCTTCTTCCCTTTGCCCTTTTCCTTGAGACTAGTGGTCTTGTCAATCATCAACACTTGATGCTCTTTCTTGATTTCTACCTTCGCCGATTTCAACATCACGAAGAGCTCGGGAATTGTTTTCGTCATCCCTTGCATACTATAGTTCATCACGAAGTTCTAGTAACTTAGTGTTGGTGACTAGAGAATTACATCAATCACTATCTTATCTGGAAGATTAACTCCCACTTGATTCAAGCGATTGAAGTACCCGGACAATGCGAGAACATGCTCACTAGTTGAGCGATTCTCTTCCATCTTTTAGCTATAGAACTTGTTGGAGATTTCATATCTCTCAACTCGGTATTTGCTTGAAATATTAACTTCAATTCTGGAACATCTCATATGGTCCATGACGTTCAAAACGTCTTTGAAGTCCCGATTCTAAGCTGTTAAGTATGGTGCACTAAACTATCAAGTAGTCATCATATTGAGCTAGCCAAACATTCATAACGCGTCTACATTTGCTCCTGCAATAGGTCTGTCACCTAGCGGTGCATTAAGGACATAATTCTTACGTGCAGCAATGAGGATAAACCTCGGATCACGGATCCAATCCGCATCATTGCTACTAACATTTTTCAATACAATTTTCTCTAGGAACACATATAAAAACATAGGGAAGCAACAACGCGAGCTATTGATCTACAACATAATTTGCAAAATACTACCAGGACTAAGTTCATGATAAATTTAAGTTCAATTAATCATATTACTTAAGAACTCCCACTTAGATAGACATCACTCTAATCTTCTAAGTGATTACGTGATCCATATCAACTAAACCATGTCCGATCATCACGTGAGATGGAGTAGTTTCAATGGTGAACATCACTATGTTGATCATATCTACTATATGATTCACGCTCGACCTTTCGGTCTCCGTGTTCCGAGGCCATATCTGTTATATGCTAGGCTCGTCAAGTTTAACCTGAGTATTCTGCGTGTGCAACTGTTTTGCACCCGTTGTATTTGAACGTAGAGCCTATCACACCCGATCATCACGTGGTGTCTCAGACGAAGAACTTTCACAACGGTGCATACTCAGGAGAACACTTCTTGATAATTTTAGTGAGAGATCATCTTATAATGCTACCGTCAATCAAAGCAAGATAAGATGCATAAAGGATAAACATCACATGCAATCAATATAAGTGATATGATATGGTCATCATCATCTTGTGCCTGTGATCTCCATCGCCAAGCACCGTCATGATCACCATCGTCACCGGTAGCGACACCTTGATCTCCATCGTAGCATCGTTGTCGTTTACGCCATCTATTGCTTTCTACGACTATCGCTACCGCTTAGTGATAAAGTAAAGCAATTACAGGCGTTGCATTTCATACAATAAAGCGACAACCATATGGCTCCAGCCAGTTGCCGATAACTTCGGTTACAAAACATGATCATCTCATACAATAAAATATAGCATCACGTCTTGACCATATCACATCACAACATGCCCTGCAAAAACAAGTTAGACGTCCTCTACTTTGTTGTTGCAAATTTTACGTGGCTGCTATGGGCTTAAGTAAGAACCAATCTCACCTACGCATCAAGACCACAACGATACTTCGTCAATTAGACTCCGTTGTAACCTTCTCAAGGACCGGGCGTAGCCACACTCGGTTCAACTAAAGTGAGAGAGACAGACACCCGCCAGCCACCTTTAAGCACGAGGTGCTCGTAGCAGTGAAACCAGTCTCGCGTAAGCGTCTGGCGTAATGTCGGTCCGGGCCGCTTCATCTCACAATACCGCTGAACCAAAGTATGACATGCTGGTAGGCAGTATGACTTGTATCGCCCACAACTCACTTGTGTTCTACTCGTGCAAAACATCAAACCATAAAAACCTAGGCTCGATGCCCTTTGTTGGGGAACGTAGTAATTTCAAAAATTTCCTACGCACACGCAAGATCATGGTGATGCATAGCAACGAGAGGGGAGAGTGTATGTCCACGTACCCTCGTAGACCGTAAGCGGAAGCGTTATAACAACGCGGTTGATGTAGTCGTACATCTTCACGATCCGACCGATCCAAGCACCGAACGTACGGCACCTCCGAGTTCTGCACACGTTCAGCTCGATGACGATCCCCGGACTTCGATCCAGCAAAGTGTCGGGGATGAGTTCCGTCAGCACGACGGCGTGGTGACGATGATGATGCTCCACCGACGCAGGGCTTCGCCTAAGCTCCGCGACGATATGACTTCACCGGCGCAGGGCTTCGCCTAAGCTCATGACGATATGACTTCACGGTAGCAGGCTTCGCCTAAGCTCCATGACGATATGACCGAAGTGGAATATGGTGGAGGGGGCACCGCACACGGCTAAGGAACGATCCGTAGATCAACTTGTGTGTCCATGGGGTGCCCCTGCCCCGTGATATAAAGGAGGGAGGAGGGAGGAGGCCGGCCCTAGGAGGAGGCGGCGCCAAGGGGAGTCCTACTCCCACGGGAGTAGGACTCCTTCTTTCCTAGTCCAACTAGGAGAAGGGGAAAGGGGAAAGTGGAGAAGGAAGGAGAGGGGGCTGCGCCCAAACCCCTTGTCCAATTCGGACTGGGCTTGGGAGGGCAGCGCCACCTGCTGGCTCCTTCCCACTAAAGCCCATTAAGGCCCAATACTCTTTCCCGTATTCCCGTAACTCCCCGGTACTCCGAAAAAATACCCGAATCACTCGGAACCTTTCCGAACTCCGAATATAATCGTCCAACATATCGATCTTTACGTCTCGACCATTTCGAGACTCCTCGTCATGTCCCCGATCTCATCCGGGACTCCGAACTCCTTCGGTACATCAAAACTCATAAACTCATAATATAAGCATCGCCGAAACCTTAAGCGTGCGGACCCTACGGGTTCGAGAACTATGTAGACATGACCTAGAACTATTCTCGGTCAATAACCAATAGCGGAACCTGGATACCCATATTGGTTCCTACATATTCTACGAAGATCTTTATCGGTCAAACCGCATAACGATATACGTTGTTCCCTTTGTCATCGGTATGTTACTTACCCGGATTCGATCGTCGGTATCCAATACCTAGTTCAATCTCGTTCTTGGTAAGTCTCTTTACTCGTTCCGTAATACATCATCTCACAACTAACTCATTAGTTGCAATGCTTGCAAGGCTTATGTGATGTGTATTACCGAGAAGGCCCAGAGATACCTCTCCGACAATCGGAGTGACAAAACCTAATCTCAAAATCGCCAACCCAACATGTACCTTTGGAGACACCTATAATACTCCTTTATAATCACCCGATTACGTTGTGACGTTTGGTAGTACCCAAAGTGTTCCTCCGTAAACGGAGTTGCATAATCTCATAGTTACAGGAACATGTATAAGTCATGAAGAAAGCAATAGCAACATACTAAACGATCAAGTGCTAGGCTAACGGAATGGGTCATGTCAATCAGATCATTCTCCTAATGATGTGATCCCGTTAATCAAATGACAACTCATGTCTATGGTTAGGAAACATAACCATCTTTGATTAACGAGCTAGTCAAGTAGAGGCATACTAGTGACTATATGTTTGTCTATGTATTCACACATGTATTATGTTTCCGGTTAATACAATTCTAGCATGAATAATAAACATTTATCATGAAATAAGGAAATAAATAATAACTTTATTATTGCCTCTAGGGCATATTTCCTTCATTGGGCTGCACAAAAGAGGCTTTTACGGTTACCCGGTTAACCGTTGGAGTACCAAACGACCTCCAAATGGCACGAAACTTGACAGGCGGTCTACCGGTGCTATACCAAGGCCGCTTGGCAAACCTCGGACCATTCCGAGAAAGTTTAGCACCCGCTCACAAGGAGAGACAAAAGGGGGATGCCGGGGGACACAGGAGTGCCGGATCGCAAAACGGACAACGGGGAAAATGCTCGGATGCATGAGACGAACATGTATGCAATGCAATGCACATGATGACATGATATGAAATGCAGATGATGACAAGACAAAATGCAACACGCAAGCAAATGACATGGCAACGACGGAAAAAAACTGGCGGACACCTGGCGCATCGAATCTGGGGCGTTACAGAACACAAGAGATTGAAAGGTCGAACATGAGTCGTATGGAAGATACGATCAATATGGAGATGTTCACAGATGATGACTAGTCCGTCTCACGTGATGATCGGACACGGCCTAGTCGACTCGGATCGTGTAACACTCAGATGACTAGAGGGATGTCAATCTGAGTGGGAGTTCAGTAAATATTTGATTAGATGAACTTAATTATCATGAACTTAGTCTAAAGTCTTTGCAAAATATGTCTTGTAGATTAAATGGCCAACGCTCATGTCAACATGAACTTCAACGCGTTCCTAGAGAAAACCAAGCTGAAAGATGATGGCAGCAACTATTCGGACTGGGTCCTAACCCGAGGATCACCCTCATAGCAGCCAAGAAACAATATGTCCTAGAAGCGCCGCTTAGGTGAAGCACCCATCCTGCAGAACCAAGACATTATGAATGCTTGGCAGTCTCGTGCTAATGATTACTCCCTCGTTCGATGTGGCATGCTTTACGACTTAGAACCGGGCTCCAAAAGCATTTTGAGCAACACGGAGCATATGAGATGTTCGAGGAGCTGAAAATGGTTTTCCAAGCTCATGCCCGGTCGAGAGATATGAAGTCTCCGACAAGTTCTATAGTTGTAAGATGGAGGAAAACAGTTCACAAGTGAGCACATACTCAAAATGACTGGGTTGCACAACCGCCTATCCCAGCTGGACATTAACCTCCCGGACGAGGCAGTCATTGACAGAATCCTTCAGTCGCTCCCACCAAGCTACAAGAGCTTTGTGATGAACTACAATATGCAGGGGATGGTGAAGACTATTCCTGAAGTATTCTCAATGTCAAGTCAGCAGAGGTTGAAATCAAGAAAGAACATCAAGTGTTGATGGTTAATAAAACCACTAAGTTCAAGAAGGGCAAGGGTAAGAAGAACTTCAAGAAGGACGGCAAGGATGTTGCCGCCCGGTAAGCAAGTTGCCGGGAAGAAGTCAAAGAATGGACCCAAGCCTGAGACAGAGTGCTTTTATTGCAAAGGGAAGGGCCACTGGAAGCGAAACTGCCCCAAATACTTAGCGGACAAGAAGGCCGGCAACACTAAAGGTAACTCCTGGATATTGATACCGGTGACGTTGCTCATATTTGTAACTCACAGCAGGAGTTGCGGAATAAACGGAGACTGGCGAAGGACGAGGTGATGATGCGCGTCGGGAATGGTTCCAAGGTCGATGTGATCGCCGTCGGCATGCTACCTCTACATTTACCTACGGGATTAAGTTTAAACCTCAATAACTGTTATTTAGTGCCAAGTTTGAGCATGAACATTGTATCAGGATCTCGTTTAATGCGAGATGGCTACTCATTTAAATCCGAGAATAATGGTTGTTCTATTTATATGAGAGATATGTTTTATGGTCATGTCTCGATGGTCAATGGTTTATTCTTAATGAATCTCGAGCGTAATATTACACGTATTCATAGTGTGAATACCAAAAGATGTAAAGTTGATAACGATAGTCCCACATACTTGTGGGTAATCGCCGCCTTGGTCACATTGGTGTCAAGCGCATGAAGAAGCTCCATCCTGATGGACTTTTAGAGTCTCTCGATTATGAATCATTTGACACATGCGAACCATGCCTCATGGGCAAAATGACCAAGACTCCATTCTCCGGGACAATGGAGCGAGCAACCAACTTATTGGAAATCATACATACCGATGTGTGCGGTCCAATGAGCGTTGAGGCTCATGGAGGATATCGTTATGTTCTCACTCTCACCGATGACTTGAGTAGATATGGGTATGTCTACTTGATGAAACACAAGTCTGAGACCTTTGAAAAGTTCAAGGAATTCCAGAATGAGGTAGAGAATCAACGTGACCGAAAAATAAAGTTCTTACGATCGGATCGTGGAGGAGAATATTTAAGTCACGAATTTGGTACACACTTAAGGAAATGTGGAATCGTTTCACAACTCACGCCGCTGGAACACCTCGGTGTAACGGTGTGTCCGAACGTCAGAATCGCACTCTATTGGATATGGTGCGATCTATGATGTCTCTTACCGATTTACCGCTATCATTTTGGGGATACGCTCTAGAGACAGCTACATTCACTTTAAATAGGGCACCGTCTAAATCCGTTGAGACGACACCGTATGAATTATGGTTTGGGAAGAAACCTAAGTCGCGTTTCTAAAAGTTTGGGGATGCGATGCTTATGTCAAGAAACTTCAACCCGAAAAGCTCGAACCCAAGTCGAAAAATGCGTCTTCATAGAATACCCTAAGGAAACCATTGGGTATACCTTCTACCTTAGATCCGA
This sequence comes from Aegilops bicornis, assembly GCA_021605145.1. Lineage (NCBI taxonomy): Eukaryota > Viridiplantae > Streptophyta > Magnoliopsida > Poales > Poaceae > Aegilops > Aegilops bicornis. The sequence continues at coordinate 522,591,522 of CM038672.1, forward strand.
AGGCAAGATCTTTGTTGCCAAGAACGGATCCTTTCTCGGAAAAGAGTTTCTATCGAAAGGAGTAAGTGGGGGAAAGTAGAACTCGATGAAGTACTACCTCTTGAACCGGAAAGTAGTGCAGCTCAGAAAATGTTCCTGTGGTGCCTACACCTCTTGGAGAGGAAATTAATGATGATGATCAAGGTACTTCGGATCAAGTTGCTACTGAACTTCAGAGGTCCACAAGGACACGCTCCACACCGTGAGTGGTATGGCAACCCTGTCTCCGGAAATCATGTTGTTAGACAACGGTGAACCTTCGAACTATGAAGAAGCAATGGCGGGCCCAGATTCCAACAAACGGCTTGAAGCCATGCAATCCGAGATAGGAGCCATGTATGAAAACAAAGTATGGACTTTGACACACTTGCCCGATGATCGGCGAGCGATAGAAAACAAATGGATCTTTAAGAAGAAGACGGACGCGGATGGTAATGTCACCATCTATAAAGCTCGAATTGTCGCTAAGGGTTATCGGCAAGTTCAAGGGATTGACTATGATGAGACTTTCTCTCCGTGAGCGAAGCTTAAGTCCGTCCGAATCATGTTAGCAATTGCCGCATACTATGATTATGAGATATGGCAGATGGACGTCAAAACAGCATTCCTTAACGGTTATCTTAAGGAAGAGCTGTATATGATGCAGCCGGAAGGTTTTGTCGATCCAAAGAATGCTAACAAAGTATGCAAGCTCCAACGATCCATTTATGGGCTGGTGCAAGCATCTCGGAGTTGGAACATTCGGTTTGATGAGATGATCAAAGCGTTTGGGTTTATGCAGACTTATGGAGAAGCCTGCGTTTACAAGAAAGTGAGTGGGAGCTCAGAAAGCATTTCTCGTATTATATGTAGATGACATACTTTTGATGGGAAATGATATAGAACTCTTGGACAGCATTAAGGCCTACTTGAATAAAAGTTTTTCAATGAAGTACCTTGGAGAAGCTGCTTACATATTAGGCATCAAGATCTATAGGGATAGATCGAGACGCCTCATAGGTCTTTCACAAAGCACATACCTTGATAAGATTTTGAAGAAGTTCAAATGGATCAGTCCAAGAAAGGGTTCTTGCCTCAGATCGCAAGGTGTGAGATTGAGCTCGGCTCAATGCCCCACCACGGCAAAAGATAAAGAAGAGATGAGTGTCATCCCCTATGCATCAGCCATAGGTTCTATTATGTTTGCCATGTTGTGTACCAGACCTGATGTAAACCTTGCCGTAAGTTTGGTAGGAAGGTACCAAAGTAATCCCGGCAAGGAACACTAGACAACGGTCAAGAATATCCTGAAGTACCTGAAAAGGACAAAGGACATGTTTCGTTTATGGAGGTGACGAAGAGCTCATCGTAAAGGGTTACGCCGACGCTTAGCTTCGACACGCATCCGATGACTCTAAGTCACAAACCGGATACGTGTATATGTTGAATGGTGGGGCGAAGCTGGTGCGGCAAGCAGAAAGGCCGTATGGCGGGATCTACATGTGAAGCGGAGTACATGGCAGCCTCGAGGCAGCGCATGAAGCAATTTGGGTGAAGGAGTTCATCACCGACCTAGGAGTCATACCCAATGCGTCGGGGCCGATCAAACTCTTCCGTGACAACACCGGAGCTATTGCCCTTGCCAAGGAGCCCGTGTTTCACAAGAAGACCAGCACATCAAGCGCCGCTTCAACTCCATCCGTGAAAATGTTCAAGATGGAGACATAGAAATTTGTAAGTGCATACGGATCTGAATGTCGCAGATCCGCTGACTAAACCTCTTCCATGGGCAAAACATGATCAACACCGTAACTCTATGGGTGTTCGATTCATCACAATGTAACTACATTATTGACTCTAGTGCAAGTGGAGACTGTTGGAAATATGCCCTAGAGGCAATAATAAAAGGATTATTATTATATTTCCTTGTTCATGATAATTGTCTTTTATTCATGCTATAATTGTATTATCCGGAAATCGTAATACACGTGTGAATACATAGAACACAATACGTCCCTAGTAAGCCTCTAGTTGACTAGCTCGCTGGTCAATAGATAGTCATGGTTTCCTGACTATGGACATTAGATGTCGTTGACAACGGGATCACATCATTAGGAGAATGATGTGATGGACAAGACCCAATCCTAAGCATAGCACAAGATCGTGTAGTTCGTTTTGCTAGAGCTTTTCCTATGTCAAGTATCTTTTCCTTAGACCATGAGATCGTGTAACTCCCGGATACCATAGGAGTGCTTTGGGTGTACCAAACGTCACAACGTAATCGGGTGACTATAAAGGTACACTACAGGTATCTCCGAAAGTGTCTGCTGGGTTGACACGGATCGAGATCGATTTGTCACTCCAGACACGGAGAGGTATCACCGGCCCACTCGGTAGTGCATCATCATAATGAGCTCAAAGTGACCGAGTGTCTGGTCACGGGATCATGCATTATGGTACGAGTAAAGTGACTTGCCGTTAACGAGATTGAACGAGGTATTGGGATACCGACGATCGAATCGGAGGCAAGTAACATACCGTCTGACAAAAGGAATAGTATACGGGGTTGCTTGAATCCTCGACATCGTGGTTCATCCGATGAGATCATCGAGGAGTATGTGGGAGCCAACATGGGTATCCAGATCCCGTTGTTGGTTATTGACAGGAGAGTCGTCTCGGTCATGTCTGCATGTCTCCCGAACCCGTACGGTCTACACACTTAAGGTTCGGTGACGCTAGGGTTATTAGGAAGACTTGTTTGTGATTACCGAATGTTGTTCGGAGTCCTGGATGAGATCCCGGACATCACGAGGAGTTCCGGAATGGTCCGAGGTGAAGATTTATATATGGGAAGTTGTCATACGGACAACGGAAAGTTTCGGGGGCATATCGGTATTGTACCGGGGCCACCGGAGAGGTTCCGGGGGTCCACCCCTCTCGGAGGGCCTCATGGGCCACAAGGGGCAGGGAACCAGCCCCTGGAGGGCTGGGCGCCCCCCCCTTGGGCCCATGCGCCTAGGGTTGGGGGGAACCCTAGTGGGGGGCGCCCCCCCTTTGCTTGGGGGGCAAGCCCCCCTCCCTGGCCGCCGCCCCCCCTCTAGATCTCATCTAGAGGGGCCGGCCCCCCTTGCCCCTTCCCCTATAAATAGAGGGGTGAGGGGAGGGCTGCAAAACACATCCAAGGCGCAGCCCTCCCTCCCCAACACCTCTCCTCCTCCGCTGAGTGCTTGGCGAAGCCACAGCCGAGTATCGCCTCTCCACCATCATCACGCCGTCGTCTGCTGCTGGAGCCTTCTTCCTCAACCTCTCCTTTCCCTTGCTGGATCAAGAAGGAGGAGACGTCATCCGTTCCAGACGCGTGTGTTGAACGCGGAGGCGTTGTCCGTTCGGCACTTGGTCATCGGTGATTTGAATCACGGCGAGTACGACTCCATCATCACCGTTCCCTTGAACGCTTCCGCACGCGATCTACAAGTGGTATATAGATGCAATCTCTCTCCCATGACTCATTGCTTAGATGAACTCATAGATGGATCTTGGTAAAACCATAGGAAAATTTTTAATTTTCTCCAACGTTCCCCAACACTTTGCCGTCCGCGGCTGTAGGCAAAGTGTCCAGATGCACGGATGGCAAATCTCCTTCTTTGCCATCTCTGTCATTGATTTACAGTATGTTCAGCAATTCATATTCATATGTATAGCCCATGCATATATCACAAATATCTAACATAGACCACAGGAAAAAAAGAACATCACAAGATCATCCATAAAAACATATATATCGCATTACAACTTGTATCACAAAGTAAGACGAGATCACACAAGTGTCGACAAATAAGATCACAAAGGTTGGCCTCCACATAACACAAAACTTAGGTGAGCACCATGGGATCTAGCAGCAACAACACCTAACCCATCGGATGGACACCGCAGTCCGCACCCAACTCCACAAGCACACTACATACTGATTTGTGACCGCTGACGGTGATGCAACCACCACAACCAAAATTAAAAAGGCAAGGGAGGTGGGTGGTCCAGGTTGTTGTCTCCACGTCACTGTGTTTGCCATCTCTAAATGCCAAAAGGTCCAGGTTGTGGTCATCAGCCTTCTTCATGCCATCAAGATGATCACCATTGCCTTCCGCACCCCGTCATCATCGGGCTGATTTGCTCACGCTCGTCCTCCTACTCCATCTGCATGGACAAGAGCAAGTTAGTTGAATGGCATGCACGATAAAAGTGCAAGGCATATATATTCATCTAAATTAATTGTACTATAGTACAGATATATATTCATCTAAATTAATTGTACTACAGTACAGATTTTGCATGGATGGGTTTGACTTCAACAGAGACTGAAGGAAGAGCATTTTCCCCTCCCAATCCAAAACCTCAGTACAAGTACAGCTCTAAGAGAAGGAACTGTGGTACAACAAGAGGCGCTCCAAATCAATCTAAATCTCAGTTTCTTTATTTACCTAAGAACAAGACAACCATAACTTCTTCCAAGCAAGCAGTTATCATACTATCAGCTAAAAGAAAAACAAAGGAAGATCACGTGTCACTTTCATGGAAAACATCAGAAGTACTCCCTCCGTTCCGAAATAATTGTCGTCGGGAGTTCCTCTCCGACCAGGTGAAAACGCACAAAAGTACAGAAATAGCCCTCGTTTGAAAACAGATCGTCTTCCTCCTCCATCCGCGAGGCAGCACCCCTTATAAGAGAAGAGAAAAAGGAGTGAGAAGCAAGAATTCAGTTAATTTTAATTAACTGGAAAAGGATTTAGTTAATTTTTACTCCTACACTAAATCTGGAATACTCCTACAGATCAGTACATTATTTATCAATGGAGAATGAAAACTGAACTCACCATTACTCATTAATACAACTTTTTGGTAGCAAAGTAGATTGACAGCTTAACTACTCAAGCAGCGATACAAATGGGAAAATGGGGCTAAGGGATGAACATGATGGAGTATATATTGATTATATGGCTACTGGAGATGAGAAGACTTCAAGAAGAGGAACAAATGCCTCTAAATAAAGCACTAGTAAGAAAAGCCCGACTGGTAGTGACACTGGAACTAGTAATGTGAGAAAGTAAAGGTCTAGCTAGTGGTTTGTATGAACTACTCCATTTAGATTTGTGTAGATTCATTTAGTTGACAACATAAAAGCAAAATGGAGTAGTTCGACTACACAAAATGAAATACATAAGGCCTCAAAGAAGAACGCAGCTCACTTCAACTAAACTAAACTGAACTTATTTAGCTATTGAAGAAATAAGCAATGATCGAAGCAACTAAACTGCAGCTTATAAGGAGGAGTAGCAAGCAGTGACTGAAATCAAGATACGTCGAGGTTAACATTGACAAACCATCGCAACTTTTCCTTATTACTCCAAAGAAACTACCGAAAACTAATCAATCTTTTCACTTGAATCAACTCATCGCAACCAAATTCAAAGTGAATTAAGTATGCGTAGATACAAGTACTACCATCAGAGAGAAACTAATGCAACCAAACTGAATTAAGTATGCAGAGATACAGGAGTACAACTAACTGAATCTTTTCACTGAATTAAGAGTGGGCGAGGAACATCTCGTGCACCCTCCGGGGAAGAAGAAGAGGCGAGTGCAGCTGGCTCCTCCCTCATGCACCAGCCCCGCACGAACGCCGCACCAGCTCAAGATGCTCATCTGCCATTGCAGCCAGCAAGATCAAAAACATGTCGTCGTCAGAAAAAAAAAGAGGCATCTCAATCCAATGGGAATATGGGATCACTTACTCACGACATAGTGTGTGTTCCTTGTACTCCTTGCTTCTTTTCCCTGACACAAGCAAACCAAATGAAATGAGATCTTATTTATTTACAATCAAATCAAAACAAGGAAGCAAGGAAAGGTGAAGATGGGCTGCACTTTAGTTTACTTCATTTCATTTCGCATAAGCAAACCAAAAGTAAGTTTATTTTTGTCATTGGATTGATGAATTGCAGCAACAGGGTCCTCTCGTGTAAATTAACATGAAGAGAAGATGAAACTAATCGATTATTATCCTGGAGTACCAATTTCCTGACCATACTAGTCTTGCACATATTTAAACAAGCTAGGCAATTTGACTCGACGGTGTATACAAACAAAAAGGAAGTGTTCACATAGCAGATTTAGGTGGAAACAAAATCACAGGACAGCTTAAAGCTAGCCACCATGGTAACTCTCTCTCACACACACAGCAGAGCAAACTCCAAACTGAAATGCAGTTCTCACAAAAGAAAAAGAGAGGGAGGATGGCAAGTGAGGCTCACCATTGCATTGCAGTTGAAGTAGGACTTGCTAGTGATTTTGAATCGGCGCCCACACCACGTGGTGCTCAGTCTCCCATCGCCACCGTATGGTCTCGAGCTGGGTGAGCTCGGCCTCCACCACCCCTGTCGCTGTCAGGTCTGCTGCCGGACGGCGAGCACCCGGCAGCCAGTGAAGCTCACATCGGCGTCACGGGCTTGGCGATCCGACAAAAAGTCACGAGAATGTATAAATTCATAGCCCGGCAGCTCCCGAAGTTCAGATAGCTGAATTTATTCGCCACTGTAGAGGAAGCTCTTGTCGTGGAGGCCGACGAGGAGTGTGGACGATCGGAGCTGCCCGCCGCCGCCACCGTCTCGCCGAGCTCCCGCTCCCGCACCACGATATCCACCCTGGCCTCCTCCTCCTGCTGCTCCAGCACGGATTGAGCACTGCTGCCCACGGATCGAGCACCGCCGCCCATGAATCAAGCACCACCGCCCACGAATCGAGCACCCCGGCTGCTAAAAATGTCACCTTTGACCGACGAGAGGGAGGAGCGGCCGGCCGGAGGAGGGGATTGGGCCGGGGAGAGCTGGAAGCTCGGTGGTGGTGCGGCGGCATCCTAGTGGCGCTGGGTGGCGTGGTTGCCGGAGGAAGGAGGCGATTGGGACGGGGAGAGCTGGAAGCCTGGTGGCAGTGCGGCGGCCCCGGTGGCGCTGGGTGGCGTGGTCGCTGGAGGAAGAGGCGTCTGGCGCGCTGCGTGTGTGGCGTCGATGTCGCTGGGCGGCGACGGCGCGAGAGGCGAGGTCTGCGACGCGACGCTCGAGGAGGAGGCGGCGGGCGGCGGCGGCCTTGGTGGTGAGGAGGCGGGACTCTCATGGGCGAGGAGAGAAACCGGTCAGTGGAGATGGTGAGCAGGGAGAGGTGGCCTCGGGGAGGAGAGCTGGGCGGTGGGGAACAGCGGGGATCGCCGAAATCTGGCGGCGGCGTGGGGTGGAGAAAGGGGATCGAGGAAGATGAGAGAGATGGGATCCAACGTGGGTGTGTGTTCGCGTGGGTTGGGTGTGTGTGCATCGTGGGTGGGGCCCGAGGCTGTGTGGGTCGTGGGTGGGTGTGTGCCGGGGGCGGCCGTTAGATACGTTACGTTATTTTCTTTGTCGTCTGCTTTCGGGCTCTTTGTCGTCCGCTAGCAGACGGCAAAGAAAGTGGCCGTTAGTTTTTTCGTTAGTGGGTGCCACCTTCCTCTTTGCCGTCAGCCAGCGGACGGCAAAGAAATGGCAGATGGCAAAGACCTTCTTTGTCGTCTGCCATTTGTTTGCCGTCAGCTTCTTGGTAGTTGACGGCAAAGAATTGGCAGACGGCAAATTCCCTGATTCCACTAGTGATAGTTCGATCCCACATCTCATCTCACATGCCGGCACGATCCTGAAGCTTCTCTAGGTACCCGGAGTACGCGTCGTGTGCCACCCTGCAAGAATAATTATGCTTGAAGGAGCCAACGGCCCGTTCTCTTGCATGCACCAGAACACTTAGATACACGTCATGAAGCTTGTGCTTGCAAAATGGGCATCGATAGCCGCCGTTCCAGGTCTTGTTATGCATTCCCACATAAAGCTCCCTCAGGATTTGCCTCTTGTACCTCCTCTGGACATCTTCATCCTTGTTGTCCACATCGTTAGACAACACCTATATAAATAGTAAAACAAATTTGGCATCAAATCAATGATTACATGCAGTGAAGTAGGATTAGGAATTTATGGCTATTTATTTATACATATCCTGGTTTGAATTTTTAAGCACAGTCGTCTATGTACAGACCAATCTTGAAGAAAATAATGGCACAGACATATGTAGGTCATTCAAAATCAATTGTCAAGTCCTGGCTAGGAATTATTAGCACGAACACTAACCCTAGTTGGATTACTAGCAGAAATCATTTGCACAGATGAAACAACTAATCACTTATCACTTGTACCATTCAAACAATCAATACACTACATGGATCTAACGAAACTTAATCAGATTTCGTGGATTGGGAGAACATAACCATAGGATTTCTATTCCAAAAAGGGGGAGGCAGGAGTAACCAGAGAAACCCTATGACTAACCAGTTGTCCGTTGTCGTCGGAGTTGTCGCCGGAGTGGCCGTCAGAGTCATCACCGGGGTCGTCACCAGAGTCGGTGTGGAACTTCGCCTCCGATTGTGGAAGTTCGACGCCGTCGACGATGTCAGGGTGCAGCGATAACTCGTCGGCGGTGACGGCAACCTGTGTCTCCATCTCCACGTCGTGCTCCGGTGCTTTAGCATCCCCGGTGTCGCCGCTCCCTCTGATGGGGCGCTTCGGCAGCATCCTCATGCACTGACGGCTTTGAGGACTGAGAGCGGCGTCGAGGATGCAAGAGCAGAGAGAGGATTGTGTGTGTGGCGAGGATTGGGGTGCGGCCACTCGGTCGCACCATTAATATGGAGTAGTAGGAGTTGTGGGATAGAGGCGGGCGGCGGTCACACCGATGGCTCGCCTCCCGGTGAGCCTGCGCACCGGACTGTTGGCATGCCTACCAAATTTTCAGACAGCTACTCGCACGCCTCCTGATGACACTGTGCAGCGAGCACACCTCCGTCAATTCACACACCTGCACGCACACCTCCCGGTCTGCCTGCGTGGCGGACTACTCGCATGCGTCCCGTCAACTCACGCCTGCTCGTACGGCACATGGGTCGCGTGGCGGCACATATATTTTTTTTCTATTTGGATGATTAATGCTGCCGTTTTATTACTTAACCGAAGCATGGCACGTATCCATTGTTGGTCTAACACTCACAGTTCGAATAAATAATCCGTTTGGGATATTGCTTCCCAATTATTAATAATCTCCCATTTGTAATTAGATTACATCAAAACTGGTCTCAAATTTGACAAAAAAATGTACAATGCCACATTGTATTGGTGTCCATATGACAACACGATAAGTTTCATGAACTTCAAATAAGTTTTGGATGTACTAGAATTTAAAAATCAAGTTCTCAATGTTTAAAATTTGTTGCAGGGGGAGTAAACATGCACCTAGTGAGACACATGTATTTTTGCAATCCATTTAGGTGCACTGTCACGTGTGCATGTAGCTCAAATTTGATTTTTGCACATTATACCTGTAGAAAATCAATCAATTAATGTACTAAAACGTCTTAATGATCTCTATGATTTTTTTAAAATTAAAACGTCCCTCCTTTGCTAACATATGTTCACCGCGGGATAATTAATTTAACATGCATCGTAGTTGTGGTGGATTCGTGGTGTGTGTGTGTGTGTGTGGGTTGGTGTGTGCGTCTGGGGGTGGCGGGTGGCTCACAGTACACTATGAGTTGTGAGCCACCGTGTGGGTTGGCCGTTTTGTTAGGCAGGCCGGTGCAACATCAGAGTCACGAATTCGTTATTTAAAACATTACACAACCCTATCATACATACATGTATTGGCCACATGCAGTCGATGGTTGTCCTACACGACACTCGATACTTGCGTGTGACGCTTTCTGTGGGCCCACGAGGTCGTCGTCCATGACTTTGACAAACAGCCAGCAGTGAGGTTAATTTGACCAGCAAGGTAGAATCTTTTTTGTTTATGTTATGGTGGTATATAGTACGCATCGAAGAGATGGGAGGGGACTAGCATATATACTATATTTACGTGGCCGTGAACAAGTACACCTCACTCGGTGTCGGGACTTTTCGGTTTTCGAGGCATGTGCCACATCAAAATTGTGAAATTGGCTATTCAAACATCACACAACACCTCTTTGGGCCACATGCATGCACGCGGTGGTTATCCTAGCTAGGACACTCACGTGTGACGCTTCCATCTATGGGCCCACGAGGTCGTCGTCGATGCATATGCATGCATCACTTTGACCTACATCGGGAGAGGTTAATTAATTTCACCATCGACGAGGATTCTTTTGGGTTGTACATATTATGGCAGGAGCATATAGTATACGGTGAAGTGGGGGGAAGGGGACTGTCGGTGTCAAAACCGGCCGATCTCGGGTAGGGGGTCCCGAACTGTGCGTCTAGGCGGATGGTAACAGGAGACAAGGGACACGATGTTTTTACCCAGGTTCGGGCCCTCTTGATGGAGGTAAAACCCTACTCCTGCTTGATTAATATTGATGATATGGGTAGTACAAGAGTAGATCTACCACGAGATCGTAGAGGCTAAACCCTAGAAGCTAGCCTATGGTATGATTGTTGTTCGCCTCTACGGACTAAAACCCTCCGGTTTATATAGACACCGGAAAGGGCTAGGGTTACACAGTAGTCGGTTACAATGGGAGGAGATCTACATATCCAGACGCCAAGCTTGCCTTCCACGCCAAGGAAAGTCCCATACGGACACGGGACGAAGTCTTCAATCTTGTATCTTCATAGTCCAGAGTCCGCCAAAGGCTATAGTCCAGCTATCCGGACACCCCTAATCCAGACTCCTCAAGAGTCTCCAACCAGGCTTCAATGACGATGAGTCCGGCGCGCAGATTGTCTTCGGCATTGCAAGGCATGTTCTTCTCCAAATTATGTGCACCTGTTGAATAGTGTCCGGCTTCTCGTGAATATTGTGCTCCTTGGCCTCCACGCCCAATAATGGTCGTCTTCCACGTGTCAAACAAATGCGAAAAGCCAGGGTGTTTTTACATTTACCCCCCTAGCTGCGCAAATGAGCTGCCTATAAAAGAGACGAGGATTCAGATCCGAATCACACCATCTTCCCTTCGCGAGCATTCATCGGAGCACATCCGTCAGAAATCCATTCCATCATGGCCAGTCAACGTAGCTCCTCCTCTCGCCCTCCCAGCCCTCAGCCTGGAGATTGGGAGAGATGTTCCGTCCCACACAGCGAGCTAGTGACGCTCCAAACCAAGGGATTTCTTCCCCCAGCCTTCATGGTCCCGGTTCGAGCCGGACTCGCCACCTATAATGGCGGAAAGAAGGCGGAGAGCGTCCCCAATCCCTCCAAAGGAGAGCGGGTATGCCTTGTCCCTTATTTAGTAAGAGGGCTCGGATTTCCAATTCATCCGTTTCTCCGGGGGCTCCTGGAGTTCTACGGCCCCCAGTTGCACAACCTTACGCCTGCCTCCATTTTGCATATTGCGGGCTTCGTAGCCCTTTGCGAGCTGTTTTTGGGCATCAAAGCTCATTTCGCGCTGTGGAAGAAGTTGTCCTGCCTTGTGCCCCGTTCTCAGGAGGGGACGATATATCAAGTGAGCGGAGCCGAACTATGGCGCGTCGCCGGGACCGGATATCTATCCGGAACCCCAAGGAAGGCGTCCAAGACCGCCTTCGTAATGGTTTTATATAGAAGATGTCCCCTGCCGGACCCTATTCGGATCGGCCTCCCCGAGTTCAATAATGCTCCCTTGAAGAAGTGCCTAAGTCAAGGCGTCCACGGAGCCCTCGTGAGGGAAAATGACAAGGACGCCCTTTACGATGAGCCGGATAAGGTTGTTAGCTCATTCCGGACCGACCATGATCGGGTCATGGCCACATGCATTATGCGGGGGTGCAGCCGCTTCAAAGATAGAGGCCACCCCATGTGGGATTTCAACGGGAGGATGATGCCACCGCTGCGGCCGTAAGGGGCCGGATCGGTTGTTGCTCGACGAAGGCCTTGTCCGCATTGTACAAGGGAGAAGAGGAGGAGTTCCTCCGTCAATCCACAGGACGGATTTTCTATGTACAATCCTCCAAGCTGGGTAAGTGGACACTTCTTTTTGCCCATCTGTTCCATATTCCCATAGTTAAGTACCTTATCTTGTGATTTCGACGCAGGAATTCGCCGGGCCGTGAAGGATATAACAACCCTCCTCCACAACCCGAGGATCCGGACATATCCGTGGAGCTGATCGATGGGGTATTTTACAACCTGAGCATCGACAATGCCTTGGTCGCCATTACGGCCGATTACCCCGGAATTCTTCCAGCCTCACAGGTAACTGAGACCGAAGTCCCAATACTTTGAAAATGATCCATCCGTGCTTATTTTTTATCACCGTATACCAATGGTGTTTTGCAGGGGGGGGGGGGCCTTGAGGCGGAAGGCCAAGCCTACGGTGGCTAGCCAACAAGGGGCAGCAAGGCCCAACAGGTTGAAAAGAAGTGCGGTCCTGATTGAGACGCCAGCGCAACAGTATGACGTGCCATCTGATTCCCAGGTTTTATTCCCGGAAGGCATACTAACGCTCGTGCTCTCTTCAGGAAAAACAGCGCTCGCCGGACTATATCGTGAGAGGTTGCCAATCGAGCCTCCACCAGCCAGGCTCCAAAGCCAGGTCGAGAAGTGGAGGCAAACACGAGGCGTGCATCGGACGCTCCTCTGATAGAGGATGCCGACAGACTGTATGCCACCAATTCCAAGGTGGAGAGTGCCATGAATCACAAAGGCCGCCGACAGTTCTTCAGGACGACATGTTTCTCCCAAGAGGCATTGGATGCCTTCAATTCGGGAGATGCGCACCTCCGTGCCGCTCAAAATGGTCTAGCCAGAGCCACAGAGCAGTATGTAAAAGACATACGGGTGAGAAAAATTGATGGTTATATATGCCAGTAGCCCTGAGACTTGAAACAGTTAGAATAACTGATTTAAGGATCATTTGTTATGCAGGATCTTACAAAAAAGAATACCCAACTGTCCCAGGAGCTGGAAGAGTGCAAGGCCCAACTTGAGGCCAAGCACTAGCCCGCAGGGGAGGCCAAGGAGACCCCTCCGTAATGTACGCTTCGAAAGATAAGTATGTTGTGAAGTGCGGCGTGTGTGTAAATCTGACAATATCATTGCAGATGGCGCCGGAGTAGATCCGGACAAGCAACAACTATTGCGCCGGTTAAAGGCCGGCAAGAGCATGCTTACGAGGGTGAGGCAGGAGAAGAATAACCTCCAAGATGCCAACACCCGGCTGGGCGAGGAACTAAAGGATGTTCGTGCCCAGCTGTCAGACTCCGTGAAGGAGAATCGACGGCTTCGACGCGGCATTTTTAGTAAGTGCTTGAATGAACTTTGAAAAAGAGTTCGGCGAGGAAGTCGACTAATGAAAGTTATGTCTCAGAGGTATGCTCACAGTGTCGCCCCGCAGAGGAAATGGCCGGTTCTATGGGTGACCTTCTTCCCGAGCTCTTACAACTGCATGAACGAGTTTGGCGGTGTGATGAAAGGCGTCGCCAGTGCCTTGTGGCCATCTCTGTCTCCCCTGCCTCAAGGCCTTGGAGAGCTTGCAGAGAGGCTTAAGGGAGCGCGGCGTATCGGCCTGCCATCAAGGCGCCAGGGAGGCCTGGGCCATGGTGAAGACGCTGTACACGGTTGCTGACCCAAACCACATGGCCGAGGTCGGACTGTGGGGCCGATGGGAAGGAGATCCCCGTGAGCTTAGTGTACGGCCAAGTAGAGTTGGTCATTAATATTCCCAACAGGATCAGTCAACTAGACAGCCTGTTGGATGGTATTGAAGAGGAATATGCCCAGTCAAATTGACTATGTAATTTAAGATGACATGTAAAATGCCTTCTAGCCGGATTGTAGATCGTTTGTCATGGCGGACCTTTTTGCTTCAACCTCGGGACCCGACAGTCCGGAGTGTGTCTGAATACCCTCTTGGTTATGTAGGAACCGGGGCATGCATGGAGACCAAGCGTAGGGGTCATTAGTGCTTGAACAGACAAGTTCCCAACTAGTTATGTTATATTACATGGTTAGTAAGAAACATCTTCCACGGAGAATAGTTCCGTTAGGGGTTCCTTTCCCTGGGAGGCATGCCCTAAAGTGCATGTCCGATCATAAAAAGCGTAAAAGCATCTGGGGCAGATAAATAAACAAGTGAAAATCATCTTTAGTTCACCGACCGAATATTCTCTTAAGAACGCTTAGCTTTGGCTTCACCCGGTCTGAGGTACACATCCGCTGACCCGACAAGAATAATCGCAGAGGTGCTCCCTTTACCGCCTAGCCGAACAATTGGGAATGTAGGGGTAAGCACAGAGCCAGCAACCCAGCTTGGCCAAAACTTAAGTCATATCGATGCATATAATGGTGAATAAAAGGTACATGCGGAAGTGTGACACATGTGTTGGGCATGAAGCCCGTATAAATAAGCTTCTGTTAAAGGAGCCCCCAGGTATAATGAGCGTGGATAGCGTGTCATGTGTGTGCGAACAATGCGCGAATGAGCCTTTAAAGGCTGTAAGAGAAAAGGAGAGAGAAGGAGAGAAATATAAGACAGCTAATGTGTAAAAAGTAGACAGAGGAAGGAGAAGAACTCAGAATCCGGCGCTAGGCATAGAATCTTCGGAGACGGGCTGCGTTCCATGGATTCGGCTCGAGTCGGTTATCCGATGCATCTCGCAGACAGTACGCTCCGCCGGTCAGGACTTGGTCGATAATAAAGGGACCTTCCCATTTGGGCTTGAGTTTGTCCTTTTTCTTGTCCGGCAGGCATAGAACTAACTCGCCAACATTGTAAGTTTTGGCCCGTACTTCTCTGCTTTGATATCTTCGAGCCTGCTGTTGATAGAATGCGGAACGGGCTTTTGCCATGTCACACTCCTCCTCCAAGGCGCCCAACTGTCCCCGCCGATCGAGCTCGGCTTCTCTTTCTTCGCATACGCGCACGCCGAGGTGAGTCATGAATTATGTCGCAGGCGTAACTGCCTCTGCGCCGTATACCATAAAGAATGGTGTGAATCCGGTGGTGCGATTCGCGTGGTCCACAACCCCCGTGAGTATGGAGTCGAGCTCCTCTACCCAAAGGCGTGTTAGATTCCTTGAGGGACCGCACTAATCTGGGTTTGATGCCGCTCATGATTAGACCATTGGCTCGCTCGACTTGACCGTTAGTTTGAGGGTGATAGATCAAGCATAGTCGAGCTTGATGCCCATGTTTTTGCACCGTAGTTTGACCTCGTCGGCCGTGAAGTTCGTGCCGTTATCGCGATGATGTCTTTGTGGGGGCGTCGTAATCGGTATACGACCCACGATATGAAGTCTATCACGGTCCGGATTCGCCGTCTTAACAAGGCTTGGCCTCTATCCATTTGGTGAATTTATCCACCATGACCAATAGGTATTTTTGCTTGTGGGTTCCTCCTTTAAGGGTCCAACCATGTCAATCCCCTGCACCGCGAAGGGCCAGTGTGATGGGTATAGTTTGAGGGCGGTGGGTGGCACGTGGCTTTGATTAGCAAAGAGCTGGCAACCGACGCATCGTTGGACTAAGTCCCGAGCATCCGCCCGGGCCGTTACCAATAAAATCATGTACGAAAGGCCTTGCTTACAAGGGCCCGGGCTGCGAGGTGGTGCCCGCCCGAGTCCGCATGAATTTCAGCCGTAAGATTCCGCCTTCCTCTTGGGAGATACACCTTTGAAGGACTCGGTGATGCTTTTTTATAAAGCTCTCCCTCATGGACTTTATAGGCTTTAGATCGCCGCACTATGCAGCGATGCCTCGCTTTTGGTCCTCGGGAAGTTCCAGCCTGGTTAGGTAAGCTAGGAATGGTTCCGTCCACGGGCAATGACTGCCATTATTATGTGGGCTGAAGATGTTACTTGCTGGCGTGAGCCTCACATTGTGTCGTAATGTTCAAGGTCGAGGCGGTCTTTGTTGGGTCCGGGCTGTTATTTCCGGACTCCCCTTACCATAATACGGATGGCTTGAACAGCCTCTCTAAGAAGATATTGGGGGGCGGCATCGCGCTTTGCGCCAATGCATGCCAAGACATCTGCTGCCTGATTGTTTTCCCGAGCTATATGGTGAAATTCGAGCCCTTCGAACTGGGCTGACATTTTTAGGACGGTGTTGCGATAAGCTGCCATTTTCGGATCCTTGGAATCAAAGTCTCCATTTATTTGGGATATAGCGAGGTTCGAATCCCCGCGCACCTCTGGGCGTTGAATGCCCATGGATACTGCCATCCGGAGATCATGTAGAAGGGCCTTGTATTCGGCTGCGTTGTTGGAGTCCGTATACATTATCTGGAGTACGTATTGAATCAGATCTCCTGTTGGGGACATCGAGCGATGCCAGCCCCGGACCAGCCAACATTTTGGAGCCGTCAAGTGCATGATCCAGTTGGAATATGTGTCGACTCTTTAGGGAGTTCGCTTCAGTCCATTCGGCAATGAAGTCGGCCAAAACTTGCGACTTAATGGCTCGCCGTGGCTTATAGGTTATGTCGAATGGGAGGAGCTCAATGGCCCATTTGGCAATCCGCCCGTCAGCGTCAGCGGTTGTTTATAATGTCGTTAAGAGGTACTTCGGAGGCTACTGTTATCGAACACTCTTGAAAGTAGTGTCGCAGCTTCCGGATGCCATAAACACCGCGTCGCTATCTTTTGATAATGCGGATACCGTGACTTGCATGGAGTGAGGACAAGGGACACGTAGTAAACTGGTTTTGAAGGAAACTTGTGTCCGTCCGTTTCTCGTTCGACAACGAGCACCGCGCTTACAACTTGATGAGTTGCGGCGATGTATAATAGCATTGGCTCGCCCATGTTGGGTGCGGCCAGGACCGGGTTTGTTGCCAATATGGCTTTTATTTCTTCGAAGTCCGGCCGTAAGCGTGCATCCGCCCACTTGAAGTGTTCGTGCGCGGAGGAGGCGATAGAGGGTAATGCCTTTTCTCCCAAACGGGAGATAAAGCGGCTTGGAGCCGCCACGCATCCAAATAATTTTGTATTTGTTTGAGGTCCTTTGGGATATCCAATTGTGATAGAGCTCGGATCTTGGCTGGGTTTGCTTCAATTCCTCTACCGGATACAATGAAGCCCAAGAGCTTTCCGGCTGGTACGCCGAAAATGCATTTTTCCGAGTTAAGCTTGATGTCATATGTTCGAAGATTATCGAATGTGAGCCTCAAGTCGTCTACTAGAATTTCGACATGCTTGGTTTTGACGACCACATCATCTACGTATGCCTCCACTGTTTTGTCGATCTGGTTTGCCAAACATGTCTGAATCATGCGTTGATATGTTGGCCGGCGGTTTTGAGCCCAAAGGGCATTGTGTTGAAGCAGAATGGGCCGTATGGGGTGATAAATGCCGTTGCGGCTTGGTCAGGCTCTGCCATCTTGATTTGATGGTAGCCGGAGTATGCGTCGAGGAAACACAATGAATCGTGTCTTGTGGTAGCATCGATAATTTGATCGATGCGGGGGAGGGGGAAGGGATCCTTTGGGCAAGCCTTGTTGAGGTCCTTGAAATCGACGCATAGGCGCCAGGATTTGTCCTTCTTTGCTACCATCACCAGGTTTGCTAGCTAGTCCGGATGTTTTATATCTCTGATGAATCCAGCCTCCAATAGTTTGGCTAGCTCCTCTCCCATGGCTTGTCTCTTAGGTTCGGAGAAACGCCGAAGAGCCTGTTTGACTGGCTTGAATCCTTTTAGGATGTTTAGGCTGTGCTCGGCCAGCCGGCGTGGGATTCCTGGCATGTCTGAAGGGTGCCAGGCAAAAATGTCCCAATTTTCGCGTAGGAATTCTTGTAGTGCGGCATCTACATCAGGGTTTAATTGTGCCCCGATGGAGGCCGTTTTTGTAGGGTCCGTTGGGTGGACTTGGAATTTGACTATTTCGTCCGCTGGTTTAAAGGAGGTGGACTTGGATCTTTTATCGAGTATCACATCGTCCCTGTTCACCGTGGAGCGCAGCGCAGTCAGTTCCTCGGCCGCTAGGGCTTCGGATAGTGCCTCAAGGGCCAGTGCGGCTGTCTTATTTTCAGCGCGGAGTGCTATGTCCGGGTCACTAGCAAGAGTGATGATTCCGTTGGGCCCGGGCATTTTGAGCTTCATGTACCCGTAATGGGGTATAGCTTGAAAAATTGTGAATGCCTCTCGCCCTAATAGAGCGTGGTATCCGCTGCTGAATGGGGCCACTTGGAACGTGACCTCCTCGGACCTGTAATTATCCTAAGATGCCGAACACCACATCCAAAGTGTGATTTTTCCCTGCGGCAAAGACGCTTCCTGACTGGGTATTATTCCTCTAAAGGTTGTGCTGCTTCGCTCAATGCGGCTCCAGTCTATTTCCATTTTTCGAAGGATTTCCTCATAAATGAGGTTCAATCCGCTGCCAACGTCCATGAGTACCTTGGTAAGGCGAAAGCCGTCCACTATTGGACTGAGGACCAATGCTGCTGGTGCTCGAGCTGTTCGGAATTTAGGTTCATCACTGGCATTAAAGGTAATAGCCGTGTCACTCCATGGATTTATTGTTGCTACTTGGTAGACTTCAGCAAGTCTGCGGAGTGTTCGTTTTCGCATATTGTTTGATGCGAAAGTCTCGAAGACTGTTAATACCGTCTTGGTATCCTGGGCTGGTGCTCTGTGGATCTTTGGGGTTAGAAGCTCTTCGCCACTTTTGGCCACCGCCGGAGTATCCAACATGCTCTAAGGCTATGAGTTGGTGTGGCGCCCTCCGTACTATGAATTTTACAGGTCCGTTGAGCCATCCCTCCAAAGACGGTTCCATGCCCCATAGGAGTTTTTGTTTTTGGTGTTTAACCCGGGTGATTGGCGATAATGCACCCTTTTATTTGGACTGGTTTGTATTCGTAATGGATTGTCCCAAAATCTTACTTGGTTTTCCAGCGCTTTCCATCGTGACAAGATTTTCGTACTATGGACGCCAAGTTAGCAAAGCGTGTAATTTCACCAGCGACCTATGGCGTTGAGGATTCCCTTGTCCATGCAATTATTGCGTAAGAATGAAATTGCGTCTTCCTCATGCAGTCCTTTATCCTGTTCATAACCAGGAGGAATCGCCCAAGAATGATGTACTATTTCCTCGGGCTCTTGCCTAATTTTGGATAGATCGCCTATGTTCGGGTGGGTGGGTGGAATTAGATCCAAACCTCACCCAAGCTGAGGCTCAAGGGCCAAGGAGTTTCCAAACTCGAAGCTTGGATTCTTGGATGTTGTCCAAATGAATCTAGCCCGTTGCCTGATTCTAAGTTCAGGTCTTGAGTGTCGCCCTCCTCCGCGGGTATCCGGCTTGGAGGGATCGGGAATCGGACATAGCTAGTCCTTAAGATAGATGAAAGGTCGCCGCATTGTTCCTCCACCACAAAGAACGTGATGGGTGACCGGGAGAGTTAATCTCTCGAGATCGGGTTTAGGCCCAATCGATCGTAGTCATAGCGACTCCCAGGGCGGCGATGCGATCCAGGAGCTCGTTTAAGGAAGAGAGCTCCGTCGGATCTAACTGCTCGGCGAGTTCCGAGTTGACGTGAAGATTGCTTCCGATGACCCGAGAAGTCATCGTCGGCGCGGCGGCCGAACAGGCGGTCATAAGAAAACTGCCTAGCCGGAGAGTTTGGCCGATAGCCAAAGCTCCTTTAGCAACAGTGTCGTCTTTAAAGACGGGATGAGGCATCCTTCCCGATGGCAACGGCACAGAGGAACTCTCATTAAAAGCACCAATGTCAGTGTCAAAACCGGCGGATCTCGGGTAGGGGGTCCCGAACTGTGCGTCCAGGCGGATGGTAACAGGAGACAAGGGACACGATGTTTTTATCCAGGTTTGGACCCTCTCGATGGAGGTAAAACCCTACTCCTTCTTGATTAATATTGATGATATGGGTAGTACAAGAGTAGATCTACCACGAGATCAGAGAGGCTAAACCCTAGAAGCTAGCCTATGGTATGATTGTTGTTCGTCCTACGGACTAAAAACCCTCCGGTTTATATAGACACCGGAGAGGGCTAGGGTTACACAGAGTCGGTTACAATGGGAGGAGATCTACATATCCGTATCGCCAAGCTTGCCTTCCACGCCAAGGAAAGTCCCATCCGGACACGGGACAAAGTCTTCAATCTTGTATCTTCATAGTCCAGGAGTCCGGCGAAAGGCTATAGTCCGGCTATCCGGACACCCCCTAATCCAGGACTCCCTCAGGGACCATCATATGTAGTGTGCTTCATGAACCTCGCTATGTGTGGGTGCACAGTTTACGGTTTTTGAGGCATGCGGCACATCAAAGTTGTGCATTTTTGGTATTCAACATATATATGTTTGGCCCACATGCAAAGCGGTGGTGGTTGTCCTCTCGCACCCACTTAAGCGGTTATCAGGGATATCGATGCTTTCCATCTGTGGGCCCGCTTGGTCCATCACTACTTTTTGCCTAACAACACAAGAGAGGTTAATTTGACTTAGGAGGGGGTTATTTTTTTTTGCTTGTAATACGGTATATATATAGGTCATGCTCTGGGATGACACGCATGATACAGTCTGAGCACACACACATGCATGTGTACGCATGAATCCCTCCCATCGAGTCGAAGTGGCTAGTACAACGACACCTCATGAACCGATTGCTCTGTGTGGGGAGCTAGTGCATGATTTCTGACGCACGCGCCACATCAATGTTTTGAAATGGTATTCAAACATGCATGCATGCATCACCTCCATACATATGCATGTAGTGGTTGCCTTCGAATGGTACACTCCCTCGTGCGGTTATCGGCGACAAGCCTATATATTTGTGGGCCCACATGGACATCCATGATCACCTTGACCAACAACAAGATAGGTTACCATGGCGGATTCTTCATTTGGTTCGTGTTATCGTAGTATAGGTCATGGTGAGATTCAGACCTAATTAAGTTTGAGCGCATATACTATGCACGCATGCATGCATGAATCCCCGTCGTTGGCTTGAAGTGTGGTGTAACATACATATGCATCATCAACCTAACCCTCACTCACTGTGGGGATTTCTAGTTCAAAATCACGGTGCCACATCAAAATTGTTCCATTGTTACTCAATACACACCCCTCCAAACATATGTTTGGGCCACACGCATGCAGTGGTTGTGTTCGAGGATTAGCTACTTGCATGATATTGGCGAGCTAGCCCATCTCCGGGGTTACATGGACGCCCATCACTTTGGCCAACAACAAGAGAGAGGTTGTACGACCAAAGTGGATTATTCTTGGTCCATTGTACGATCCATCTTGGTGAGAGATGCCTCTCTGGCCCGACGACTGAAAGTGTGTGTGTGGGGGGGGGCTGCTACTTTGCACTTTGCTAGCTGAACCTTGTTTGGGGGGAGGGCATGCATTCATAGCTTAGGATTCCCTTCGTGGCGACACGAGGGGGGTGCTGCTAACTGCTACTTCGCACTTTGCTAGGTGAACCTCGGTTGGGGGGCATGCATTCATAGCTTAGGATTCCCTTCGTGCCGACACGAGGGAGGGGGCCTGCTAGCTACTTTGCAGTTTGGTAGGTGAACCTCGGTTGGGTGGGCATGCATTCATAGCTCAGGATTCCCTTTGTGCCGACACCAGGGAGGGGGGCTGCTAGCTACTTCGCACTTTGCTAGGTGAACCTCGATTGGGGGGTATGCATTCATAGCTTAGGATTCCCTTCGTGCCGACACGAGGGAGGGCGGGCTGCTAGCTAAGGATTCCCTTCATAGCTTAGGATTCCCTTCATAGCTTCGGATTCCCTTCATAGCTTAGGATTCCCTTCGTGCCCCGGCATTTCACTCCCGCGTTGAGGGGTATGCATTCATAGCTTAGGATTCCCTTCGTTCTTAGGATTCCCTTCATAGCTTAGAATTCCCTTCGTGCCGACACATGGTTGTTAACCCCGGCATTTCACTCCCGCATTTGACTCCCGCGTAGTAAAATTTCAGTACCCGTGTCATTTCCTCAAACAACCCCCGCCCCCCCTCCACACACACACACACACACCAAAACCTCCTCGGGCGTGCGCACACACACACACACTCCCTCGCTCGAAACCCTAGCAAGGTCTCCGCCGTTGCCGCAAGGCCTCCCTCGTTAACATTTGCCGGTTTGCCCATGCAGCTTACCCACCGATCTCCATACTGAGGCCGCCCTGAGTTTCTTAGATGACGCCTACCAAATGCCCCCTTTCCCACAGATCCCCATCCGCCACTCCAGAGCATGGCAACCTAAGCCCAGCTACGCTTCCCGTGGAGCTCGAGGAGCGACTGGCCCAAAAGAGGTGTATCGCGGTCTCTTCGCCCGACGTCGCCGAGGAAGCTGACGACCATTACTGGCGGTAGGCACTCAAGCAGCAGGCTAGAGTATGCGGGCATGTCTCAGCCACCGGCTACGACATCGAGGTCATCGACAGCAATGGCCTGAGGTGGGCTATGTCATAGGTTAAGTCGCCCGCCCCCAGCCCCTCGGGTTCAACCACCGTCGATCTCATCCATGGCCACGCCGCTGAACTCCTCTGGCTCGCTGTCAACAATTTGCCATCCTACATCTCCATCAAGCCCCTTTTTGTCATTTCTGAAGGACATGTTCTGCGACACTGACTTGGGATCCACAGCTTCCAAGTCAGACCTCATCGACGGTGACCACGAGGAGGGCGCCCTCTTCGGCTCTTCCAAGGGGAAAGAGCCCATCTGCTCTTCCAAGGGGAAAGAGCCCATCTGCTCTTCCAAGGGGAAAGCGCCTGTCTGCGACATCAGGGAGGGCACCCTACATCCATGCTCTTCCAAGGGGAAGGAGCCCATCTGCGACAACATGGAGCGCATCCAGGGTCCATGCTCTTCCCACGGGAACGAGCCCATCTGTGACAAGTGAGGAAACCCATGATTTGTTTTGCCGTGCCTCTTCACAGGGGGGAACCCATGATTTGTTTTGTCGAGTCCCTTTTGTAGTGTAGTGAGAATATGTCCGGTTTTAATTGTTATATCTAGTTGTTTGCAATATGCCTTGTTTATTCAGTTGTTCACAATGTGATGCTCTATATGTGCAATTATTTACTATGCATTACATTTCATCAATCCAGTTTTAAACATACCGATAGGAATGCATATATTTGCTTGTTGTTAAGCCTGTTATAGCTAGCACATCCCTCTTTTTAAGTTTTTTGATTTTTTGGTTGTTTGTAGTTAGCATATGTCCAGTTTCAAATGCTATCTTTGCTTGTTTGTAGTATGCCTTGTTTATTCCAGTTATTCACAACGTGATGTTCTATATGTGCAAGTATGAACTGT
The DNA here is from genome assembly GCA_021605145.1 of Aegilops bicornis. Classification (NCBI taxonomy): domain Eukaryota; kingdom Viridiplantae; phylum Streptophyta; class Magnoliopsida; order Poales; family Poaceae; genus Aegilops; species Aegilops bicornis. The sequence goes on from CM038672.1 coordinate 522,614,842, forward strand.
GCAGTTCAATTTCATCACTACCAGTTTCAACAATACCACTATGAATGACTACATTTGGTTGCTGCATCTTGTAGTTAACACGCCTTTCCATTTTTATTTAACAATAACCAAAGGTACTTAGACCGGCACAATACCAGTTTGAATGACTATGTTTGCTTGTTGTTAAATGTTAGGCCTATTGTAGTTAACACACCTTTCCACTTGTCTTGCTTTACTAGCATGCTTAAACATGCACACTAAAGCTATCTTTTGGAGATTATTATGTCTGCCATGGATAATTTTGGTTGATGTTTAGCCTGTTGTGCTTAACATGCTTCTTGATGTACCTTCACAGGACAATTTTGGGAACGACTGCTATTTTCCATCGAGGTTAGTTTCATCCCATGGCTTATAAATGCTCACTGTTCAGGATATCGGTAGCTGGTTCCATATAGGCCGGGGGCTGATAAGGCACTAATCGGTGAATCAGACTTTTAACTGAATATATCTGCAACCCATTTATCGTTAGGTTAACTAGGACATATGTAATATATCTGAGGCTACATAGCAACATGCATTGTACTTAATGTCTAAATATGCAATCCTAGGCTACATAGCAACAAGGAAGAGTGTTACGTTAATGTTCTGATGATGTCTAGATATACGTAGAAGAGCAGCAAGAAAGCAACAACAACAACAACAACAACAACAACAACAACAACAACAACAACAACAACAACAACAACAACAACAACAACAACAACAACAACAACAACAACAACAACAACAACAACAACAACAACAACAACAACAACAACAACAACAACAACAACAACAACAACAACAACAACAACAACAACAACAACAACAACAACAACAACAACAACAACAACAACAACAACAACAACAACAACAACAACAACAACAACAACAACAACAACAACAACAACAACAACAACAACAACAACAACAACAACAACAACAACAACAACAACAACAACAACAACAACAACAACAACAACAACAACAACAACAACAACAACAACAACAACAACAACAACAACAACAAAAATAACAACACAGCCCTGTTTGGATACTCAACTTAGCTAGAGGTTAGAGTTAGTTTCTAGCTCATGGCTAACCCTGAACTAACTCCATCCAAAGAGTTGTTTGGATGGCAGGGCTAGATTGACAATGAATGCACTAGGAGAACTAGCTCCAATTAGCACCTCTTGGGTTGGATAGTTCTTTTGGGTGGGTTATGAAGGAAATATGCCCTAGAAGAAATAATAAAGTTGTTATTTATATTTCCTTATATCATGATAAATGTTTGTTATTCATGCTAGAATTGTATTAACTGGAAACTTGGTACATGTGTGAATACATAGACAAACAGAGTGTCCCTAGTGTGCCTCTACTTGACTAGCTCATTACTAAAAGATGGTTAAGTTTCTTGACCATAGACATGTGTTGTCATTTGATCAATAGCCTTGGTGAAGGAAACCAGATTTCACAAGAGAACCAAACACATCAAGAGACGCTTCAATTCCATCCGCGATTAAGTCAAGGAGGGAGACACAGAGATTTGCAAAATACATATGGATCTGAATGTTGCAGACCCATTGACTAAGCCTCTTCCACGAGCAAAACATGATCAGCACCAAGACTCCATGGGTGTTAGAATCATTACTATGTAATCTAGATTATTGACTCTAGTACAAGTGGGAGACTCAATCAAATATGCCCTAGAGGCAATAATAAAGTTTTTATTTATATTTCCTTATATCATGATAACTGTTTATTATTCATGCTAGAATTGTATTAACCAGAAACTTAGTACATGTGTGAATACATAGACAAATAGAGTGTCCCTAGTGTGCCTCTACTTGACTAGCTCGTTAATCGAAGATGGTTAAGTTTCGACCATAGACATGTGTTGTCATTTGATCAACGGGATCACATAATTAGAGAATGATGTGATGGACAAGATCCATCTGTTAGCTTAGCATTATGATCGTTTAGTTTTATTGATATTGCATTCTTCATGACTTATACATATTCCCCTGACTATGAGATTATGCAACTCCCATATACCAGAGGAACACTTTGTGTGCTATCAAATCTCACAACGTAACTGGTTGATTATAAAGATACTCTACAGGTGTCTCCGAAGGTGTTTGTTGAGTTGGCATAGATCAAGATTAGGATTTGTCACTCCGTGTATCGGAGAGGTATCTCTAGGCCCTCTCGGTAATGCACATCACTATAAGCCTTGCAAGCAATGTGACTAATGACTTAGTTACGGAATGATGCATTATGGAACGAGTAAAGATACTTGTCGGTAACGAGATTGAACTAGGTATGATGATACCGACGATCGGATCTCGGGCAAGTAACATACCGATGACAAAGGGAATGACGTACGTTGTTATGCAATTTGACCGATAAAGATCTTCGTAGAATATGTAGGAGCCAATATGAGCATCCAGGTTCCGCTATTGGTTATTGACCGGAGATGTGTCTCGGTCATGTCTACATAGTTCTCGAACCCGTAGGGTCCGCACACTTAACGTTCGATGACGATTTGTATTATGAGTTATGCGTTTTGGTGACCGAAGTTTGTTCGGAGTCCCGGATGAGATCACGAACATGACGAGGAGTCTCGAAATGGTCGAGAGGTAAAGATTCATATATTGGAAGTTTGTATTCAGACATCGCAATGGTTACGAGTGATTCGAGTATTTTACCGGAGTACCGAGGGGTTACCGGAACCCCCCGGGGAAGTAATTGGGCCTTATTGGGCCAAAGGGGAGAAGAGGAGGCAGGCCAAGAGAGGAGGCGCGCCCCCCATGGAGTCCGAATTGGACTAGGGGAGGGGGCGGCGCCCCCCTGCCCTTTCCTACTCCCTCTCCCTTTCCCTCTTTACCACTCAAGAAAAGGAAAGGGGAATCCTACTAGGACTTGGGAGTCCTAGTAGGACCCCAAGTCCTAGTAGGATTCCCCACACTTGGCGTGCCCCTAGGCCGGCCGCCTCCTCCCCTCCTCCTTTATATATGGGGGCGGGGGGCACCCCATATACACAACAGTTGTTCCTTAGCCGTGTGCGGTGCTCCCCTCCATAGTTTACCACCTCGGTCATATTGTCGTAGTGCTTAGGTGAAGCCCTGCGCGGATCACATCACCAACACCGTCGCCACGCCGTCGTGCTGACGGAACTCTCCCTCGACCCTCTACTGGATCAAGAGCTCGAGGGACGTCATCATGCTGAACATGTGCTGAACACGGAGGTGCCGTATGTTAGGTACTTGGATCGGTTGGATCGTGAAGACGTTCGACTACATCAACCGCGTTACATAATGCTTCCACTTTCGGTCTACGAGGGTACATGGACACACTCTCATGTCTCGTTGCTATGCTTCCCCTATATAGATCTTGCGTGATCATAGGAATTTTTTTTGAATTACTATGTTCCCCGGAGTTATAGATGCAACTAGCTCAAACTAGCCCTCATGTTTAGATATACTTTAGGGCTATTTGAGCCCTGAACTAGCTCAAACTAACTATAACCCATGGATACAGCAGCAGTTAATCAGCCGATAATTTGTAAGAATGCACTAAACTCCTTCCGGCCCATAATATAAGATGTTAATTCATCTAATATGTGAATATATTGGATGTTATAAGATATTATAAAAGAGTGTTGTACTACATCATTGTGCAATTGCTGTTTAGATTCTAATATTAAGTTGGTGCTTTTAGGTACATATGTCATTGGTAAAGATCCGCGCTTCAACCCTTTCTGCATATGGGGCAATGAGATATCGATGAACCAGCATCAAGTGAGGAAGCTGATAAAGATTGTTAGTAAAATGGGTCCAAAGATGGCAATTAAACTATTTGTTTACACTTTATCCAAGACAATAGCGAACTGCAGGATGGTAAGTAAGAACTCTGCAGCCTTCTTTTTACTACCCATAATGAGTTGTGTTAGATGAAAATGTCTGAATCTTTTTCCTTTGCGGTGATTGTCAAAGAAGTTTAATCAAGATTACCTCTCAAACTACATGATTGGTGGGCATGCAAAGGTTAAAGTATTTATACCAGAACACGATGATTATCTAGATGTTTTCATGAAGATCGTGAAGGATGGGCGGTCGGCCATCACAAGGGGTTGGACTAGAGTCGTGTGTGCCTTCTGCATGGAGGAGGGCACAATATGAGCATTCCGCTTCACCTTGTTCAGCAACCAGAATGTATTTCGCATCTTTCTTTACCGTCTTTAATAGTACAAGTATACAACTGTGGTTCATCATTCTTTATTTGGTTCTTATGTAATTCTTGAACATATGTACCTATGAATCGAATAATGCATTGGTTGTTTGAACCTGATGGATATGAATAAAGCTGTAGCATACATTCAAATTCAAATTCGGTACAATTTGAAATAGCAGCAATTAAATTACGGCGAAATTAAGCCCTCCAGGTCGTTATGGCACACACGGTTGGTAAAACACAAACGTTTGCGATATACACCATAATCCGAGATGGTTCACAGAGAGGAAACGTGTGCAAGCATGCACACAGTTGCTGTTTGCAAAGCGTGTGCGATGTCAGACAATATCACAAACGGTGCGGGCAAACTAAACATTTGTGTTAGTTGCCTTATCGTACACGATTCGCAACCATGAACTGTTTCTGATGAAGTATGCATCGTAATCGTTGCACCACAGAATAGCGTGTGTGATAGTTGTCGTGTACGACGATGTTACGATGGTCCGACGTTTTGTAATTTTGTCCGACACTCGTACGAAGATTAGCTAATCTTCTTAATAGTGAACCATTTGTGATGGGCCGCGCATCATACACGTTCTATGATAGTGAAACGTTTGTGATGGGCCACGCATCATAAATGTAGCACCACAAAATACCGACTGCGATGGCAATGCGAGCAGAAACGAGTAGGAGTACTGTAGGGTCCCTATCGATGGTTTCTGGGTCATGTGGGAAGGACCCCCCTATCACCATCACTCACTAGGCGACAGTTCCAAATGCCGTCACGGAAAGGGGTTAAAACCCGTTTGTATAGCATCGACGCATATCAGTGTATATGATTCACATTCGACCTTTCGGTCTCAGTGTTCCGAGGCCATATTTGTATATGCTAGGCTCGTCAAGTTTAACCTGAGTATTCTGCACATGCAAAACAGTCTTACACTCATTGTATGTGAACGTAGAGCTTATCACACCCGATCATCATGTGGTGTCTCGGCACGACATTTAACTGTCATAGCAGTGCATACTCGGGGAGAACACTTATACCTTGAAATTTAGTGAGGGGTCATCTTATAATGCTACCGGCGTACTAAGCAAAATAAGATGCATAAAAGATAAACATCACATGCAATCAAAATATGTCACATGATATGGCCATCATCATCTTGTGCCTTTGATCTCCATCTCCAAAGCACCATCATGATCTCCATCGTCACCGGCTTGACACCTTGATCTCCATCGTAGCGTCGTTGTCGTCTCACGAACTATTGCTTCTACAACTATCACTACCGCATAGTGGTAAAGTAAAGCAATTACATGGCGATTGCATTTCATACAATAAAGCGACAACCATAAGGCTCTTGCCAGTTGCCGATAACTTTTACAAAACATGATCATCTCATACAATAACTTATATCACATCATGTCTTGACCATATCACATCACAACATGCCCTGCAAAAACAAGTTAGACGTCCTCTACTTTGTTGTTGCAAGTTTTTACATGGCTGCTACGGGCTTCTAGTAAGAACCGTTCTTACCTACGCATCAAAACCACAACGATTTTTCGTCAAGTGTGCTGTTTTAACCTTCAGCGAGGACCGGACGTAGTCAAATTCGATTCAACTAAAGTTAGAGAAACAGACACCTGCCAGCCACCTTTATGCAAAACAAGTTGCATGTCTGTCGGTCGAACCGGTCTCATGAACGTGTTCATGTAAGGTTGGTATGGGGCGCTTCATCCAACAATACCACCGAATCAAAATAAGACGTTGGTGGTAAGAAGTATGACTATTATCTCCCACAACTCTTTGTGTTCTACTCGTGCATATCATCTACGCATAGACCAGGCTCGGATGCCACTGTAGGGGAACGTAGCATGCAATTTCAAAAAAAATCCTACGATGACGCAAGATCTATCTAGGTGATTCATAGCAACGAGAGGGGGAGAGTGTGTCCATGTACCCGAAAGCAAAAGCCTTAGTTTAACACGGTTGATGTAGTCGAACGTCTTCACGATGCAACCGATCAAGTACAGAACATATGGCACCTCCAAGTTCAGCACACGTTCAGCTTGTTGACGTCCCTGAAACTCTTGATCCAGCAGAGGGTCGAGGGAGAGTTTCAACAGCACGATGGTGTGGTGACGGTGATGGTGACGTGATCTGTGCAGGGCTTTGCCTAAGCACTACGTGAATATGACCGGAGGAGTAAACCTTGGAGAGAGACGCCGCACATGGCTTGGAACAATTGGTGTGTCTCCAAGGGGTGCCCTGCCCACATATATAGAGGAGGGAGAGGGAGGAGGCCGGCCCTAGGGGGGGAACCAAGAGGGGGGAGTCCTACTAGGACTCCTAGTCCTAGTAGGATTCGCCCCCCCCCCCCCACTTATTCCTTCTCATGGAGGGGGAAAAGGGGGAAGGAGAGGGAAGAGGAGCAGGAAAGGGGGGCATGCCCCCTCCCCTAGTTAATTCAGACTCCCTATGGGAGGGGGGCGTGGCCACTCCTTGTGGGATGCCTCCTCTCTCCCCTATGGCCCATGTAGGCCCATTACTCCGATAAATATCCGAAACGTCCCGAAACTGTCCAAATACTATCGTCCAATATATCAATCTTTACCTCTCGACCATTTCGAGACTCCTCGTCATGTCCGTGATCTCATCCGGGATCTCGAAAAATCTTCGGTCACCAAAACACATAACTCATAATACAAATTTCCATCGAACGTTAAGCTTGCGGACCCTACGGGTTCGAGAACTATGTAGACATGACTGAGACACATATCAGATCAATAACCAACAGCGGAACCTGGATGCTCATATTGGTTCCTACATATTCTATGAAGATCTTTATCGGTCAAAGTGCAATAACAACATATGTCATTCCCTTTGTCATCGGTTGTGATGTCGCTTGAAGCTACGTCGGTATTTCCCCAAAGAGGAAGGGATGATGCAGCACAGCGGCGGTAGGTATTTCCCTCAGATACGAAACCAAGGTTATCGAACCAGTAGGAGAACCAAGCAACAAAAAGTAAACAACCCTGCACATAGATAACAAATCCTTGCAACCCGGCGTGTTAAAGGGGTTGTCAATCCCTTTCGGGGTACGACGCCTCAAGTGGCAAACGGACGTGAGATAAATTTGTAGTAAATTGATAGATCGAACGCCAAATAAAATAATTAAGGAAAAATTGCAGCAAGGTATTTTTGGTTTAATAGATCTGAAAATAAATTCAAGAGAAAACTAGATCGCAAAGGCAAACATATGAGAAAGAAGACCCGGGGGCCGTAGGTTTCACTAGTGGCTTCTCTCGAGAAAAATAGCAAACGGTGGGTGAAAAAATTACTGTTGGGTAATTGATAGAACTTCAAATAATTATGACGATATCCAAGCAATGATCATTATATAGGCATCACGTCCAATATTAGTAGACCGACTCCTGCCTGCATCTACTACTATTACTCCACACATCGACCACTATCCAGCATGCATCTAGTGTATTAAGTTCATGGATAAATGGAGTAATGCAATAAGAACGATGACATGATGTAGACAAGATCTATATGTGTAGAGATAGACCCCATCGTTTTATCCGTAGTAGCAACGATACATATGTGTCGTTTCCCTTTCTGTCACTGGGATCAAGCACCTTATGACCAAACCCACTACAAAGCACCTCTTCCCATTGCAAGAAAAATAAATCAAGTTGGCCAAGAAAAACCTAAATATCGGAGAAGAAATACGAGGCTATAACCAATCATGCATATAAGAGATCAAAGAAACTCAAATAACTTTCATGGATATAAAATTATAGATCAGATCATAAACTCAAAGTTCATCAGATCCCAACAAACACACCGCAAAAGAGTTACATCATATGGATCTCAAAGAGACCATCGTATTGAGAATCCAGCGAGAGAGAGAAAGCCATCTAGCTACTAAATACGGACCCGAAGGTCTACAAAGAACTACTCACGCATCATCGGAGAGGCACCAATGGAGGTGGTGAACCCCATCCGAGATGGTGTCTAGATTGGATCTAGTGGTTCTGGACTCTGCGGCAGCTGGATGAATATATCGTTGTCTGTTCTAGGGTTTCTGGAATATTGGGGTATTTATAGAGCAAAGAGGCGGTCCGGGGGCACCCGAGCTGGGCACAACCCACACCAGGGCGCCCGTGGGTGTAACATCCCAAAATTCTAAATTTTGGAATGTTATAATAAATAGATAGATTTGCTTGTTTGTTTGATTGTTGTGTGATTGATTGATTGAGTGTGAGTGAAATTCGAACTTTTTGAAAGTTAAATGAGAGGGAATAAAAGGACTTTCCCAAACTTTCATTTTGCTTTTATGATCTCCATGAATTCAAATTATTTTCAAATACAAAACCCTAGAGAGAAGATGACACGACTTCTTCCATTATTTAAATGAAAAAGAGTAGTTGAAAATATTTGAATTTCATTTGAAAATATTTCAAATTCAGCAAACTTTAAGCAACTCAATGATTTTCATGAGAGAAGATAAAATGACTTCTTAAAAACAAATGAAATATGAGTTGGAAGTTTAAAAGGATCAATTTCAAAGTCCCTTTGAAATTATTTTCAAATTTGGAGTTATTTGGGTTTTATTCAAATTATTTTTTTCTCCAAAAATATAATATATGGAAATTAGGGTAAAATGATTCCCTACATCAGAAAATTGGAGAGACATAAATTTTTATTAATTTTGGTATTTTTAAAATGACTTTTGTTGGATTTTATTAGAGCAGTAGCACTGTTTGGATTATTTAAATTAGTGTGAATTTTATTTGATGCTAGAAAAATGTTCATATTGTAGGAAATCTTTTTCTGAAAATTTTGATATATTATATGCCTATAGTATATTTTTATTTTGTGGTTTATTCTATTTTTTAGTTGTTTTCTAGAAAATGTTTTAAAAAAACTTCCCTCCACCAAACTGGGCCGGCCCAGCTCCTGCCAGGCCAAGGCCCAGCCTAGCGCGCCGCCTCGCTCCCGTCCCCGACCGGGACTCCTCCCGAGTCCGACGCCGCGCCGCCATGGAAGCCATGCCGCCTCCGGCCTCCCCTTGCCCCTCCTCCACGCCACCTCCTCCCCTCCCTATAAATCCGGAGCCCCGGGCCCCGTTTCCCTCTCTGTCGGCGCCGCCTTCTCCCGCATCTCACGCCGCCGGCGACATCCACCGAGCTCCGCCTGAAGCCGCCTCTCTCGCCGCCGACGACCACCGCCGTCGCCACCACCGCACCCGCCGCCCAGCGCCGCCCCTCCCCGACGCCTTCGCCGCCTCCCGCGACGCCCGGAGCCACCGTCCCCGAGTTCACCGGAGCCGCCCGCCGTCCGCCGTTCGCCGTCCCATTTCGCCGGCGGTTTTCTCCGCCTAAAACACCGAGCCGGTATAATCCGTAAACCCGCCCGGTTTTTCTAGTTTAGATCGTTTAATTTTTTTTTAGGTTAAGTTATTTTGCGAACATTCACTGGTTAGGTATACTCGGCGAACAACTTTCGTTCGTTAGCGTTCTGTACCGAGCGTTCTCTTTTTAGTTTTTCTTTTTCTGATATTTTTCAGTCAGGGACCTGTTAGTAGTTAGTTCTTTTATAGTTTAGTCCATGTTCTTCAAACGGTCACAACTTTTTGTCCGTTTATCCAAATCGAACGAAACCAACGCCCACTTCTTCATTATGATCTTCTCTATCCAGTAATCCAACTCAAACATGTTTTTGAAAGTTTAAAATTTGAATTAGATCAGATTTGAATTTGAACTTTGTTTGATCATAACTTGAGTTTCGTAACTCCGATTTAGTTGGTTCTTTTTGCAAATCGAAGCTCTTGACATAAACTTTTTGATAAGGCCAAATTCACATAATTTTGGTACTGTTAGAAATTGTTTTATGTTGAAAGAGTTTTTGCTTGGTTTTGATGTTTTCCGAATTGTTTTCTTCGTTCTTTCCGATCTTTTGAGTGATTGCTTATGTGTGGTTACTATTGCTTGCTTACGATAGATTGACCGGAGTGTGATGAGTAGAACTATCAAAAGTTTTGAGTGCGAATGATCTTCATCAACATTGCAGGCAAGTTCACACTTTGATCATACCCTTTTCCATACCCAGTTTTTATGCATTAGATCAATCCTCAAACATTGCATGGTTAGGATCTAATTAAACTGTGGGCTTGGGAAAGTAGTTGAGGTAGTACCTATTACCTTTTTTATTATCAAACCCTTGGGAGTTACTTCTATGTTTGCTTATGATGCCATGCTATGCTAGTAGACGTGGATTGGATGAGTGTATCCATGACAGATGTGAGATTGTTAATTAATGGTTTACTTAAGGTGGCAACTTAAACACACATCTGGGTGGATTGAGGTACCTGGGTATTCCAGGATTGCCTATTTCTTTTGGACCGCCACCCAGGCTCAAAGGGATCATGAGATTATTCATGCTAGAAACTTCCGTGTGCAGCCACAAGCTATTATGGGCTCTAGCATAGTTGACTAAGTCGTGCGAACTCTTACAGTGGTAGACTAGCAGATGTAGAGGGATGTAGGTGTAACTGTCTACACGTTCATAAGGTGCTAGCGCTTCTGAAAGACTATGTCTCGGTCATCCGTTTCTCAAACACCGTGTAGTGCGAGAATCCCAGCGGAGGAGATCGAGTCTTGTGGGGAAAAGTGCACAAACCTCTGCAGAGTGTAACAAACTAATCATGGTTAGCTGTGTCCCCGGTTATGGACATCTTGAGTATCTACTACTTGGATTATCATGTGAATCTCATCATGTTACTTTAAATAATTTTGTTGGGTTAATGATGATATTTTTAATTGGGATTGAGAATGCTGTCAACCATTCTCAATGTTTAACAACCACCATGATAGTTAAATAAAATTTATTCCTTTGCGGAGGGAAAATTGGCTTTTCACAAAAAACATTATAACCATAGAGCTTTTCCACCAGCCAAATATGCATGTAGTGATAGCCTTTATTCATCATTATCCTATGGTGTGAATTTGCCAGTACATTCAATGTACTGACCCTTTGTGGCTGCAACGTCTGATCTTACGACGAGTAAGTGATACGTTAGGGTTATGATTTCTACACTCAACTTTGTCGTTGTTGTTGATGGGAATCCACAACCTTGTTACTTCCGCTATTTGGATTGAGGTAATATTATTTACGTTATTTATACATGTGATTTACCTTTGTTATAAATCCTCGAGTACTGTGTGTGTCAGCATACCGATCCAGGGATGACACTTAAGCACAGAGACTTGATCCATTCGTGTCGGGTCGCTACAAGATGGTATCAAAGCACATGTTGACTGTAGGACGTGACCCCTAGAAACTGGCAAGCCCATAGGAAGGATTTTCTCTAAAACTTTCTTTTTCAAAAAGATCTTTTACCTCTCTTCTCTTCTGAGCTTATTCAAAAAATTCCTTTCAGTGAGACTATACCTCTTTCCCCTTTTGACCACTCGAAGATTCAGCTGATGGATCACTCCAAGAAGTACAAGATATCGGACAACTAAGACTACTTTGGAATAAAGAGGATTTTTACCGTGCATTACAATGACGGAAACTACAACGGTGAAGACTCCAAAGACTAGGAGAATTTGAAGGCTTTGAAGAATTTCTAGATTTCTATGACCTAGGAAGGCACCTCTTATGGAACTTGGCAGACTATGGAAGCTGTCAATACCCGAGATTAAGGTGTATCGAAGAAAGACCAGAACATGGAGCATCCGAACTCAAAGTTTTGTCAAGGAAACCCCAATGCAGGAGATATCAACTATGGAGAGATAGCTCATGGAAATGACAAGAGCAGAAACACGGCTATCCATGATGTTATCGCCCGTTTATGCTATTGTCACCGTGCTGAGTTAAGCACGCATATGCATGGAAGGATTGGATGGTAGAAGGCTGATTGAGCACCTATAAGCAAGATGAAGTTTTAACTTAGCTGGTGTATCACCAGGATCTGGAGTGTTACATCAAGAAGTTAAGATGGACCTACAAGAAGCAGTATTTGATAAGGAAGCGTTTCGTTAAGAACTCAGGACCCAGAAGCTGAAAGTAGCCAAGCTAGAGGAGCCAAACCTTGAGACATCAAAGATTCGTCAGGAACTGAAGGATAGTAGGATCATGGTTCATGCCAAGGATGTTGAAACCCAGAATTTTGGAACGCAACTCCAGAAATATTAAAGGACGTCATGATAGACTTTGCGACAACAGAGATGATCTAGCAAAAGAACTTGTGTAAGACAAGCATGATCGGAAGAAGCCATCGGAGACATGAACAAGACTTGAAGAGTTTGGTGACGTTGAAGATTTATTGACCTTAGAAGACCAAAACCCCTTTGTACCTACGTTAGATGCGACGTTTGTGAGCTGTCATTTGTTTGTTGTTTTTTCGACAGCCACAATAAAACCTGTCTTTTCAAAACTATTGTTTGTACTGTGTGCATCCCTCTCGATCTCTCTTATCCCACCCCAAACCCATGGACCCAAATAGAGGATGAATGGAGATGAGCTTGTATTATCTGGACCAATGAGTCAATTGGAGATAGACCAATGGATTCAGAACATGGAGGATCACATGAAGAATAACCCTATAGTCAGAAAGGATATGGCCCAGCATGCTCTTCCGTTCTTTGAAAGAGGTGCTGCTACCTGGTGGAGGATGTACCAAACCATCAATGGATGGCAAGGAGTAACCACTTGGGAAGAATTTAAGTTGACTCTGCTAAAGTCTCGGCTTGTGTCCCAGAAGTTGAAGCCTTATGGAAAAGATATGGAGAAAGTCCATGCAAGCTTTGTGGAGAAATAGGACACAACCATAAAGAACACCAGGATGAATACCCTCATAAGTGGGGGATTACCAAAGGAGTTAGCCGAGGATCTCAGGGAACTTCGGTTGGAGATTGTTCCCAAAGGTTTTGTTGCAGCAATGGAAGTTTAGTCTACATTGTTGGGAAAGATCCGTGAAGCTCAGAAGGATGACAAAGAGATTGCTGAGTTAAAAGAGAGGATGAGCAAAGGAAAGGCCAAAGGTTTTAGTAAGGATGAGCACGACACCTTATGGTTTGAGGATAGTGTATATGTACCCAATAATGCAGAGATCGGGAAGTTAATACTTCAGGAGGCTCATGACTCACCATACTCGATTCGGCCTGGAAACACCAAGATGTATTTGGATTTGAAGGAGCGTTTCTGGTGGACTGGTATGAAGAAGGATATTGCGGAGTATGTAGTCGTAGGTGATGTATGCCAGAGAGAGTAAGAGCAGAGCATCAGAAGCCAGCAGGATTACTACAGCCTATGTCGATAACTGAATGGAAGTAGGATAAGCTTGGCATGGATTTCATTACCGTATTTCCCAGAACCCGAATGGGACATGATTCTATCTGGGTAGTAGTTGATTTGCCTGACCAAAGTGGCTCACTTTATCCCAGTGAAAACCACCTATACAAGTGAAAAGTTGGCCAAGATATATTTGACCAGGATCGTATGTTTGCATGGAGTTCCGAGGACCATCGTATCAGGAGGAACACAGTTTATCTCAAAGTTTTGGAATCAGCTGTACCAGACTTTGGGTACTAGGCTAGAGTTCAGTACAACCTTTCTTCCGCAGACAGATGGATAAATCGAGAGAGTCAATCAGATTCTGGAGGACATGTTGAGAGCGTGTGTGCTAGATTTTGGATCTAGCAGTGAGGATAATCTACCTTACGTGGACTTCTCATACAACAACAGTTACCCAGCCAGTTTGAAGATGGCCCCTTTTTAAGCTTTGTATGGGAGAAGGAGCCAGACACCATTGATGTGGGATGAAGTTGGAGACCGTCAGTTGTTTGGACCAAATGTGATCAAGGAGTCAGAAGAGAATGTTAAGTGGATTCGAGATAGATCAAGGTAGCTCACCCAGTGTAAGAGTTATGCAGACTCAAAAATGCAAGGAGGTAGTCTATGAAATTGGAGACAAAGCATGTCTTCGTGTGTCCCCTCTGTGAGGAGTTAAACGATTAGAGTTAAGGGACAGTTAGCCCCGAGATTTGTAGGACCATACCGAGTTTTGGAGCGTATGGGAGAAGTGGCCAACAAGTTGGAGTCACCCGAAGGACTGTCAGGAGTTCATGATGTGTTTCACGTTTCCCAGTTGAAGAAGTGACATGCAGAGATGGCCAATATTCCCCTGTAAGTACGCTTGACCCTGGAAAGGATAATGATGTTCCACGAAGTGGAGTATGGACTTCATAAGTATAAGTTTTTACCTCGGTATGTGGGATATCCCACAAGGATGAAGAGATGAATTACCATTGGATATAAAGGAGGTATGATGTCGGAAATATGGATCAATGGAAATTCCATGATGAGTCTGAGTAATCATGTCCTAGTTTGGTGCAAATAGAAGGCAGGAAGACAGTACAATTAGATGGATTTAAGAATACTAGGAAGTTGGAAGTTGGAATAATGATCAGAAGCCCGAGGATAAGTTCAAGGACTACAAGTGATGAGATGGGCCATAACCCACAGGGGCCAGGACCTGCCAAGAAGCAAGCACACACTTGCTGAAGGAAAAACCCTGGAAGAAGTTACGACCTTATCGATAGACGATCTTATAAGAGTTTACGCAAAATCTGAGAGTTGTGAAGGAACGATAGATGTTTGTTTGGCTTGCATAATCAATGGATTTTTCCAAACTCAGTTCGTCGACAAGAGAAATTCTGCAATGCTTGTGAGGATGACCAAGTGTTAGAATGCGAGATTCGCTAAACCATGTACAAGGTAATGATTTGGGTGCGGGATGGATTGATCACCATACTGACTTACTCTTATTATTCGCCTTGCTATATGGGATGGTAAATCTGAGTGACTTACCTATAGTAGAGAGACGATGATCAAAACCTTGTTTGAACCTTAGAATGGTATAAGTATTTTCCCTTGTACACGACAGTTGTTGCCAATCGTAGGTTATACGGTGAGGATCAACCAGACCCATTTCCTGTAGGAGGAACCCTAAATTGTTGACCACCATGAGATATCGATAGTTAGTATTGGCGCCAGACCCGTCAACTAAGAAGACCCAATCTCGGAATAACCTTACCAAGAGGAAAAAGGACATAAGAATTGAGAAAAGGTTATGCCACTACCGGAAGAGCCAGAGAAGGAATTGTCTTTAAGATCTGAGAAGAACGACATTGTCAAGAATAAGGATGGAGTATAAGAGTTTTGATGGAACCGTAACCATGCTTCTAAGGGTGGTAGCACCCCAGACCCCGGAGACGATCGATGGATTTTGAAGACCCCCAAACCTAACCTATTTCTTTCTAGTCTCTCCAAATCTCGAGGACGAGATTCATTTTAAGGGTGGTAGGTTTGTAACATCCCAAAATTCTAAATTTTGGAATGTTATAATAAATAGATAGATTTGCTTGTTTGTTTGATTGTTCTGTGATTGATTGACTGAATGTGAGTGAAATTCAAACTTTTTGAAAGTTAAATGAGAGGGAATAAAAGGACTTTCCCAAACTTTCATTTTGCTTTTATGATCTCCATGAATTCAAATTCTTTTCAAATACAAAACCCTAGAGAGAAGATGACATGACTTCTTCCATTATTTAAATGAAAAAGGATTGTTGAAAATATTTGAATTTCATTTGAAAATATTTCAAATTCAGAAAACTTTAAGCAACTCAATGATTTGCATGAGAGAAGATAAAATGACTTCTTCCAAACAAATAAAATATGAGTTGGAAGTTTAAAAGGATCAATTTCAAAGTCCCCTTGAAATTATTTTCAAATTTGGAGTTATTTGGGTTTTATTCAAATTATTTTTTTCTCCAAAAATATAATATATGGAAATTAGGGTAAAATGATTCCCTACATCAGAAAAACTGGAGAGAAATAAATTTGAATTAATTTTGGTTTTTTTAAAATGACTTTTGTTGGATTTTATTAGAGCAGAAGCACTGTTTGGATTATTTAAATTAGTGTGAATTTTATTTGATGCTAGAAAAATGTTCATATTGTAGGAAATCTTTTTCTGAAATTTCTGATATATTATATGCCTATTGTATATTTTTATTTTGTGGTTTATTCTATTCTTTTGTTGTTTTATGGAAAATGTTTAAAAAAAACTTCCCTCCTTTGGCCCGGCCCGGCTCACTGCCAGTTAAGGCCTTGACCAATAGCCGCCTCTCTCCCGTCCCTGACAGGGACTCCTCCCGAGTCCACCGCCGCACCGCCATGGAAGCTGTGCTGCCTCCGGCCTCCCCTTGCCCCTCCTCCACGCCACCACCTCCCTTCCCTATAAATCCGGAGCCCCGGGCCCCGTTTCCCTCTCTGCCAGCGCCGCCTTCTCCCGCATCTCGCGCCGCTGGCGAGATCCGCCGAGCTCCGGCCGAAGCCGCCTCTCTCGCCGCTGACGACCACCGTCGTCGCCACCACCGCACCCGCCGTCCAGCGCCGCCCTCCCCGACGCCTTCGCCGCCTCCCACGACGCCCGGAGCCACCGTCCCCGAGTCCACCGGAGCCGCCCGCCGTCCGCCGTTCGCCGTCCCGTTTCGCCGGCGGTTTTCTCCGCCTAAAACGCCGAGTCGGTATAACCCGTAAACCCGCCCGGTTTTTCTAGTTTAGATCGGTTAATATTTTTTTAGGTTAAGTTATTTTGTGAACATTCACTGGTTCGGTATACTCAGCGAACGACTTTCGTTCGTTAGCGTTCTGTAACGAGTGTTCGCTTTTTAGTTTTTCTTTTTCTGATATTTTTAAGTCAGGGACCTGTTAGTAGTTAGTTCTTTTACAGTTTAGTCCATGTTCTTCAAACGGTCACAACTTTTTGTCCGTTTATCCAAATCGAACGAAACCAACGCCCACTTCTTCGTTACGATCTCCTCTATCTAGTAATCCAACTCAAACATGTTTTTGAAAGTTTAAAATTTGAATTAGATCAGATTTGAATTTGAACTTTGTTTGATCATAACTTGAGTTTTGTAACTCCGATTTAGTTGGTTCTTTTTGCAAATCGAAGCTCTTGACCTAAACTTTCTGATAAGGCAAAATTCACATAATTTTGGTACTGTTAGAAATTGTTTTATGTTGCAAGAGCTATTTGCTTGGTTTTGATGTTTTCCGAATTGTTTTCTTCGTTCTTTCCGATCTTTTGAGTGATTGCTTATGTGTGGTTACTATTGCTTGCTTACGATAGATTGACCGGAGTGTGACGAGTAGAACTATCAAGAGTTTTGAGTGCGAATCATCTTCATCAACATTGCAGGCAAGTTCACACTTTGATCATACCCTTTTCCATACCCAGTTTTTATGCATTAGATCAATCCTCAAACATTGCATGATTAGGATCTAATTAAACTGTGGGCTTGGGAAAGTAGTTGAGCTAGTACCTATTACCTGTTTTATTATCAAACCCTTGGGAGTTACTTCTACGTTTGCTTATTATGCCATGCTATGCTAGTAGACGTGGATTGGGTGAGTGTATCCATGACAGATTTGAGATTGTTAATTAATGGTTTACTTAAGGTGGCAACTTAAACACACATCCTGGTGGATTGAGGTACCAGGTATTCCAGATTGCCTATTTCTTTTGGACCGCCACCCAGGCTCAAAGGGATCATGAGATTATCCATGCTAGAAACTTCCGTGTGCAGCCACAAGCTATTATGGGCTCTAGCATAGTTGACTAAGTCGTGCGAACTCTTACAGTGGTAGACTAGTAGATGTAGAGGGATGTAGGTGTAACTGTCTACCCGTTCATAAGGTGCTAGCGCTTCTGAAAGACTATGTCTCGGTCATCCGTTTCTCAAACACCGTGTAGTGCGAGAATCCCAACAGAGGAGATCGAGTCTTGTGGGGAAAAGTGCACAAACCTCTGCAGAGTGTAACAAACTAATATGGTTAGCCGTGTCCCTGGTTATGGACATCTTGAGTATCTAGTACTTGGATTATCATGTGAATCTCATCATGTTACTCTAAATAATTTTGTTGGGTGAATGATGATATTTTTAATTGGGATTGAGAATGCTGTCAACCATTCTCAATGTTTAACAACCACCATGATAGTTAAATAAAATTTATTCCTTTGTAGTAGGGAAAAATTGGCTTTTCGCAAAAAACATTATAACCATAGAGCTTTTCCACCAGCCAAATATGCATTTAGTGATAGCCTTTATTCACCATTATCCTATGGTGTGAATTTGCGAGTACATTCAATGTACTGACCCTTTGCGTCTGCAACGTCTCATGTTGCAGGATCTTACGACGAGTAAGTGATACGTTAGGGTTACGATTTCTACACTCAACTTTGTCGTTGGTGTTGATGGGAATCCACAACCTTGTTACTTCCGCCATTTGGATTGAGGTAATAGTATTTACGTTATTTATAAATGTTATTTACCTCTTTTATAAATCCTCGAGTACTGTGTGTGTCAGCATACCGATCCAGGGATGACACTTAAGCACAGAGACTTGATCCATTCGGGTCGGGCCGCTACAGTGGGCCTCCTGGCGCTCCCTGGTGGGTTGTGGCCCCCTCGGGGCACCCCTAGGCACAGCCAGGGCCCATTGTGTTCCTTCTGGCCCATAAAAATTCTCCGTAAAGTTTCGGGGCATTTGGACTCCCTCTGATATTGATTTTTCTACGATGTAAAAAACATGGAAAAAACAGCAACTGGCACTTGGCACTATCTCAACAGGTTAGTACCATAAAATGATATAAAATGACTATAAATGATTGTAAAACATCCAAGATTGATAATATAACAACATGGAACAATCAAAAGTTATAGATATATTGGCGACGTATCAGCATCCCCAAGCTTAACTCCTACTCGTCCTCGAGTAGGTATGTGATAAAAACAGAATTTTTGATGTGTAATGCTGCCTAACATGTCATATCGTATTTCTTTTCTTTATTGCATGGGCATTTGGACTTTTAGTTGTTCAAAGCAATAGTCTAGTTTTGACATGATAATTTAGATACTCAAGCATATTAACAAGCAACCATGTCTTTCGAAATATCAACGCTAAAATAAGTTATCCCTAGCCCATCATGCTCAGCCATTGGTCCATTCATGAAACACACTCGAATATTAGCTACACCCAATACTTAAGTACGACCATATTACCTCCTAGTTGGTGCTTTTATAAGAGAAGATGGAGACTCAAAATAAAAATTGCTTAAAGTAAAAGAAAGGCCCTTCGCAGAGGGAAGTAGGGATTTGTAGAGGTGCCAGATCTCAAAGCGAAAAACTTAGAGATAAAAACATTTCGGGAGGGGTATCCATTCCACCAATGAAAACAAATTAGAGTTTTGAACACTTTCCATGCTAGATATATCATAGGCGGTTCCCAAATAGGAAATAAAGTTTATTCCTTTTTCCACCATACTTTCACTTTCCATGGCTAGCCGTATCCATGGTTGCCCTCCATACCAACACTTTCCAAGGAATTTATTATTTGACAACATAAAGTAAATTCAATTTTTTTGCATTTCGAGATTGGGCATCCCTATACCTTTGCCGTACTCTTAGGCAATGATAAGTGAATAAACACTCATCGTGAGAATAACACATCTAGCATGGAAAATATTAGCCACCCTTCACCGCTCCGCGAGCGAAACAACATACAAGAGAGAAGTTTATTTTGAAAATTAGATATGGCACATACAAATTTATTTAGGACGGCAAAAGAATACCGCATATAAGTAGATATAGTGGACTCATATGGCAAAACTGGTTTAAGGGTTTCTGGATGCACAAGTAGAGATCATACTTAGTGCAAAATAAAGGCTAGCAAAAGATTGAGAAGCGACCAACCAAGAAACAGATAATCTCATAAGCAAGCATTAAGCATAAATAACACCGAATAATGCACCACAAGTAGGATATAATTTCATTGCATGACTATTGACTTTCGTACTTGCATAGGGAATCACAAACCTTAACACCAATATTCTTACTAAAGCATAAGTACTCACCAACATAACTCACATATCACATCATCATATCTAAAAAATATTACTAAGAGTCAAGTTTATTTTGTCCAATGATCTTCAAGAAAGTTTTTATTATATCTTTCTTGGATATCTATCACTTTGGGACCAATTTTCATGTGTTGCTTTTCATAAGCTCAAATAAATATAAGTGAAGGTCATGAGCATATTTCTTTTTAATTATTTCTCTCATAATAATTTAAGTGAAGCAAGAGAGAATTTCTAAAAAAATTACTAACTCTCAAATAAATCTAAGTGAAGCAAGAGAGAATTTCTTCAAAAATACTAAGCACACCGTGCTCAAAAAGATATAAGTGAAGCACTAGAGCAAGTCCATTGCTCAAAAAAATTGAAGTGAAGCATAGAGAGCAATTCTAACAAGTCATGACATTATTTTGGCTCTCTCAAATAGGTGTGTCCAGCAAGGATTTATGACTTAAAACACAAAATAAAACAAGAAAATACTCATATCATACAAGACGCTCCAAGCAAAACTCATATCATGTGACGAATAAAAATATAGTTTCGAGTAAAATACCGATGGTCGTTAGAAGAAAGAGGGGATGCCACTCGGGGGCATCCCCAAGCTTAGTTGATTGCTCATTTTTGGATAATAGCTTGGGATTCCGGGGCATCCCCAAGCTTAGGCTCTTCTATCCTTCCTTCATCCATCGTAAGATAACCCAAAACTTGAAAACTTCAATCACACAAAACTCAACAAAACCTCCGTGAGATCCCTTAGTGTAAGAAAGCAAACCACTACTATAAGTGTTGTATCAAACCAATTCATATTTTGTTTTTGTATTATATCTATTGTATTCCAACTTTTCTATGGCAAAAAGTCATCAAAGAAAACCATAGAGCCATCAAAATAAGCACACAATACAAAGAAAACAGAATCTGTCAAAACAGAACAGTCTGTAGCAATCTGACTTAGACGAAAACTACTGGAACTCCAAAAATTCTGAAAAAATAGGACGAACTGAGAAATTTGTATATTAATATTATGCAAAAAGAATCAGGGCAAAAGCACTTTCTGATAAAAATGAGAATTATTTTCGTGAGCGCAAAGTTTCTGTCTTTTTCAGCAAGATCAAACAACTATCACCCAAGAAGATCCTATCGGTTCTACTTGGCACAAACACTAATTAAAACACAAAAAACACAATCATAATAGTATCATAATTGTGCTAACACTCAAGAACAGAAAGCAAAAAGCAAAAATAAAATTTATTCATTGGGTTGCCTCCCAACAAGCGCTATAGTTTTACACCCTTAGCTAGACATAAAGCAAGGATCTAAGTTTTGTCATCTTTGGTTCGAGATCCATAAGATGCCATCATGATTGATTAATAAGGTGTCTTAATTCTAGTTCTAGGAAAGTTTTCCATACCCTTCCTCAAAGGAAATTGGAACTTAATATTGCCTTCTTTCATATCAATCATGGCACCGAGAATAGTCGTGAAAACGGTCTACCAAGAATAATTGGACAAGACGGATTGCAATCAATATCAAGAACAATAAAATGTATGGGCACATAATTCCTATTTGCAAGAATAAGAACATCATTAATTCTTCCCATAGGATTTTTAATAGTAGAATCCGCCAAGTGCAAATTCAAAGAACATTCTTCAAGATTAGTAAGACCAAGCACATCACATAAAGATTTCGGAATTGTAGAAACACTAGCACCAAAGTCACACAAAGCAAAAAACTCATAATTTTTTATCTTGACTTTGATATTAGGTTCCCATTCATCATGCAATTTTCTAGGAATTGAAAATTCTCATTCCAATTTTTCTTCAAGAGCTTTCACCATAGCATCAACAATATGTTTAGTAAAAGCCTTATTTTGTTCATAAGCATGGGGTGAATTTATCATGGAATGCAATAAATAAATACAATCAATAAAAGTGAAACTATCATAATTAAAGTCTTTGTAATCCAAAAGAGTGGGCACATCACTAGTTAAAGTTTTGACCTCTCCAAACCCACTTTCATCAATTTTCTCAACAAGATTTTCACCCTCCGAAATATTGGGACGCCTTCTACCTAAAGTTGACTCTTCTCTAGTCCCTTTTTCATCAATATTAACTTTACTAAACAAGGAATCAATATAAGAAACACCAATCATTTTAATATCTTCATCACTTTTGCGAGAGAAATCACTAGAAAACGCCTTCTCTAAAAATTCTCTTTTAGCTCTAAGCATAGTGGTTCTTTTCTTACGTTCATCCATAGAAACATAATGAGCTTTAATTGATTCATCTACTTTAGGCACAAAAATTTTCATCTTGATATTTTCCACATCATGAGCAATTCTATCAACACTTCTAGACAAATCATCAATCTTACTCAACTTTTTTCTATGGAAGTGTTGAAAAGTTTTTGTGTATTGATAAATTCTTTAATATTATTCTCAAGATCAGAGGTGTTCATATTATTATTATAAGATTGATTTCCATAGGAATTACCATAATTATTAGAGGAATTATTAGGAAAAGTCCTAGGATTAAAATTACCTCTATAAGCATTGTTATTGAAATTATTTCGAGAGTAAAATTCACATCTATGGCATCACTATTTTGCTCAATCCAAGTAGACAAAGGCATATCATTAAAATCAATAGGAGCACTTTTAATAGCAACCAATTTCATAAGAGCATCAACTGTTTCACTCAAAGAAGATATTTCTTCAAACGAATTAACTTTTTTACTAGTAGGAGCCCTTTCAGTATGCCATTATGAATAATTTGCCATAATATTATCAAGCAATTTGGTGGATTCACCCAAAGTAATTTCCATAAAAGTACCAGTCGCGGCAGAATCTAAAACATTACGAGAAACAAAATTCAACCCCGCATAAAAAATTTGTATGATCATGTAAAGATTTAATCCATGAATTGGGCAATTCCTTAGCATCATTTTCATCCTTTGCCAAAATTGTGCAACATGCTCATGTTCAAGTTGCTTCAAACTCATGATCTGGGTTCTAAGGGAAATAATTTTTGCAGCAGTAAAATACTTAGTGATAAAAGCATCTTTGCACTTATTCCAAGAATCGGCACTATTGCGAGGCAAAGAAGAGAACCCAACTTTTGCAGAATCACGCAAAGAAAATGGAAATAATTTCATCTTCACCACATCATTGTCCACATCTTTTTTCTTTTGCATATCGCATAATTCCATGAAGGTATTAAGATGGGACGCGACATCCTCATTAGGAGTACCGGAAAATTGATCTTTCATAACAAGATTCAAGAAAGCAGTATTAATATCACAAGACTCCGCACAAGCGGCGGGAGGAGCAATCAGAGTGCCAATAAAATAATTGGTGTTGGTATTTGAGAAATCACATAACTTGGTGTTATCTTGAGTCATAATGACTACACAACAAGATTGCACTAAAAAAACAGATCTGGCAAGCAAACGGCGAACGAAAAAGAGAGGCGAATAAAACGGCAAATTTTGTGAAGTGAGGGAGAGGAAAACGAGAGGCAAATGGCAAATAATTTAAATTGCGAGGAGATGAGATTTGTGATTAGGAACCTGGTATATGTTGAAGATCCTCCCTGGCAACGGCGCCAAAAATTCCTTTTGATGTCACTTGAAGCTACATCGGTATTTCCCCAGAGAGGAATGGATGATGCAGCACAGCGGCGGTAGGTATTTCCCTCAAATATGAAACCAAGGTTATCGAACCAGTAGGAGAACCAAGCAACACGACATAAACATCCGCTGCACATAGATAACAAATCGTCGCAACCCGGCGTGTTAAAGGGGTTGTCAATCCCTGTCGGGGTACGGCGCCACAAGTGGCAAACGGACGTGAGATAAATTTGTAGTAAATTGATAGATCGAACACCAAATAAAATAAATAAGGAAAAATTGCAGCAAGGCGTTTTTGTATTTTTGGTTTAATAGATCTGAAAATAAATGCAAGAGAAAACTAGATCACAAAGGCAAATATATGAGAGAGAAGACCGGGGGCAGTAGGTTTCACTAGTGGCTTCTCTCGAGAAAAATAGCAAACGGTGGGTGAACAAATTACTGTTGGGCAACTGATAGAACTTCAAATAATTATGACGATATCCAGGCAATGATCATTATATAGGCATCACGTCCAAGATTAGTAGACCGACTCCTGCCTGCATCTAGTACTATTACTCCACACATCGACCGCTATCCAGCATGCATCTAGTGCATTAAGTTCATGGAGAAACAGAGTAATGCAATAAGAACAATGACATGATGTCACAGCCCTAGAGCTTGCTTGCAACTAGTGGCATTGCATCCATGCATCATGTTTAATTTTCATGAAATTTGAAATGGGGATGACCAAGCCCTAGCACCAAAGCAATTCAAATAGGTTCAACTAAGAAATATTTTTCAATGAACCCAAATGGCCTTCAAAATGTTCACCATTTTTGGAAAATCTTTGAAGCTTGATAACGGAGATGTTGCACATTTTTCCATGACATTTGGATTTTTGAATTAAATCATATAGTATTTGCATTTGGGCATTTAATGCTAATAAATAGTTTAAATGTTCAAATAATCATAAACTGAAATGTTTGTTGTTGGAAATATTCCAAACAGTGACATTGACCAGTTTCATGATTTTTGGAAATGCACTGGCATTTTTATTAAAGCCAAACATAATTACAGAAAATAGAAAATGGAAATAAAAGAGAGAAGCTCAGCCACTTACCCGGACCTATCTGGCAGCCCACCTCGCTGGCCCAGCTGGTGGCCCAGCCCACCAGCCACTGCCTCCCACCTCTCGCCAAGAGGATTTAGAGGCGTGTGGCCGACGTGCTGCATGCCACGGCCACCTCCACCTGCCCGCTTCACACCCCCGACGCCTCTGACGCCTCCCGAGCGCCCACGCACCCCTCGACCTCTCTCACCTCACCGTGGCCTCGTCTCCTTCTCTCCTGCTCCTCTCTCCCACCGAGCGAGCTCATGGCGCCGATCGCGTGCACTTGCCACAGCCACCCTCCCCCTCTATGCATCCCTGAGCTCCGCCCTGACCCCGGGGAGCTACCCCCCCGACGCACGCGACCAGAGGAGGTCCCAATCGACCGGAGCATCGTCGTCCCCATCTCCGGTGCCCGGAGATCGCCGTCGTCAATTGCCGTCAGAAGCTTCCCCGAGCCACCGAGATCCTCTCCCGACCCCTTGTGAGCTCCGCCTTCTTCTCCCCTGTTCCCCGTGCCCGTTAGCACCCTCTAGCCACCCTAATCACCGGAGCCGATTGCTCCTCGCCGCCGGCGATGGCGTAGCTGTGGCCACAACCGCGCAAGCTCGCTTCCGAGCACACCACCGCCCTCACCGCACTCGCAGGAGCGCAAAACGCCACCCCACGCGCCTCGCCGTGCTCCCTAGCACCGTGTTCGACCTCGGCCGAACTCCGTGACCCGCCTAGATCGTCGCGGCACCATTTCCGCCGCCCGAGCTCAATCGACTCCACCAAGAGCTGCTCGACCCCAGCTCCACCTAGATGCCTTCCGCGGCCCATTTGGTCGCGGAATGGCCAAATCCACTTCCACCGCCTGTCGGGCTCACGGCGACTAAACGCCGGCAAATGGCGTTGACTTTGACCACGGGTGGGCCTGGTTGACTCTGTTGAGTCAATGACAGTGGGGCCCAAATTTCGTTAACTAATCAGGTTTAGTTCTAATTAATATTTTGCTAAACGAATTATGCTGACACGCGGGACCCACTGCCAGGTTTGACCCGGACCGTGTACCGTTGACCCGCTGACGTCACACTGACGTCAGGCTAACGCAGTAATACCTTTTCTGGATTTATAGGAAATTTCAGAAAATACCCCAAACTTCTAAAATTCATAGAAATTCAACCGTAACTCCAATTTAAATAATTTATATATGAAAAATGATCAGAAAATATGAAGAATCTGTTTATGCCATGATCATGCATGTTTGAACAAATTAACCTCAATTGAATAGGATGAATCATGATTAGGGCAATTTATGAAATAACATTTGGAGTTGGAATTTGTTCTTGTTTGAGTTCCACTTCAATTAACTTGGCTAGGTATTGCATTAGGTGAATTCAGTACCTTAACATGACATGTCATTAATGTGAATGTGCATTGCATTGATTGTGTTCTCTCTTGTTTGCTGGTAATTGTCTCCTCTCAGTAGACGACGTACCGACGATGAATTCGATGACACCGATGAAGAACTATATTATCTTCAGAAGTGCCAGGCAAGCAAAACCCCCTTGTTCATTCCGATATAATCCCTCCTGCTCTATTTTACTGCATTAGGACAACAACGACTCATGTGTTACTTGTTGCGGTAGCTGAACCCCTTTATCCTCTGCATGACCTGTCATTCCACAGAAATTAGATGAAACACACTAGCAAGAGTAGGAGTTGTTTGAGCAATGATGTGCCTACTCATTCATGCTTGTTTGTCATGCCTGCTATTGCTTAGAGTTGTGTCAGTCCGATTCATCGGGATGAATTGGAGGTGCGTGAACATGTCCTCTTGTGTGAGAGCTAAGTGTGTGAACACGATTTGGTAAAGGTAGCGGTGAGAGGCCATGTAGGAGTACATGGTGGGTTGTCTCATTGAAGCCGTCCTTAGGAACTGAGTTACGTGTTTGTGATCCATGAACAGTTACTACCACACATTGGGCTCGGCGCTCCAAGCCCTCTCGACTTATTAATCAACTTGATCTCTGTCCGGGAGTTGCAACTAGTTTCTGGTGTTTGTAGGTAGTGTTAGTAGTCTACCAAGTGGCACCGCAGTGGTGTCGGGAGGCTGATCGTACCCACGGACACCTATGGGGCTGGAGCAGGCCCCTTGTGGTTCGGAGGGGGCGGAGATCGCACGAAGAGCGGATCGAGGCGATGCACACGAGCGGTTTACCCAGCTTGGAGCTCTCCGGAGAGATAAAACTCCTCTGCTGCTTGTTTGATCTATTGTGTTCTTGCTAGGGAGCAATGCAGGCTACAAAACCTAGCGTAAGTGTCTCTGGTCTCGAGTGGGTCGAATGAACCGAACGAGCCAAACCTGCCGAAACCTGGCGGAACCTGGCGGAACCTTTTCTACGTTGCACTCGGGCCTCCTTTTATATGCTTAGGGGGTCTCCGACAGGTGGCAACATAGGCGGGGTACAAATGTAAAACAGGAGTTGGTACACCTACTTGAGCGATTATGCGATTGCAAAATACCTAACTCGACGGCAAGGGACAAAAGCAATAAATGCCCGTCGTTGTCGCCCAAACAAAGGTAACAGAGACCGTCAGTGCGCCTTCGCCGCCACGATGGCGAGCCTGTCGGCCGCTTATCGCTGCTCTCCGCTGGCTGCACAGCCGCTCGACACGCCGCATGGAGCGGTCCGTGGCGACACGTCATGGGTGAGCTGGAGCGGAGGCGGAGAAGTTGCATGCATGGCAAGCGCCTTGCCGCGCCGAATCCTGTCGCGCCGTGAGGCTTGTCGCTCATCGGGCCTTCCCGCAAGCTCCTCTTGCCGGGCCTTGTCTCCTAAGGTGCCTTGGGTGGTCTTCCCGGCAAGCTCCTCTTGCCGGGCCTTGTCTCCTGTGTGCCTTGGCTTGAATACTCTTTGCTCTTGAATGGCTCCAAAGGAACCACGGGGACCTTGGCGGTCACCCGGTAAGCCCGCCATGAGGGCTGCAACTGCCCGTGCACAAGTTCGGGATACTAGGGTACCCCTACTCTAGTACACCGGCAGAGCCCCGGCCTGGGCCATACACGGTGCCGAAAGGCCTGTTGGGCCAGGCCCAACAGGGCACGGGCATCGCGCAGCCCCCCAGTAAGTATATGGTTTACTTCCTGCTGTTAGGCGTGCATGGGTGCCCTTTCTTTGCCGATATCTCGATCGCTGATTTGTGTAGGAGCAGAGCGGCCTTACCAGGAGTGCCCTGAAGCCGCTCCTGACATGCCTTCTGCTTCGACTACACCGCCAAGGGAGGATTCCCCAGCAAGGGAGCGTTCTCCGGCAAGGGGCAGTACCAGCGATCCCCTGGTGGCGGAGACCATGACTGCAGACCCTAGCACAGGTAATCCTCTTGCTTGAAAACTTCCCTTGTGTTCTTCTTCTTCTGATTTTCTTTTTGAATATTTGCTTGACTTTTCTTCATTTTCTGGTCGCCAGATCCATCCGCCACAGAGCCAATGGAGACCGAGGTCGCCGGCGAGGAGGACGCGCGCGGCAATACTGACGACGCCGCTGCCATCGGAGAAGAAGTCAAGGCCGACGAGCCGCCGCGAAGAGGCCGCCAAAGCCGCCGCCGCAGGCCGGGCGAGGTCCGGCGATCGTGACCGACGGCCCTGAGGTCACAGGAGCGCCAGCGCCACGCCGATCACTGATCCTCGGCAGCTGCGGCAGCATCCTTTGCTTCCTTGAGAGCCCCGGCGGTCGGCGTAGATTAGGCCGCCCGCTTTCTTTTTCTTGCTGCTAGTCATGTTATGAGAACAATCTATTAGAGCTGCAACAAGCTATCTTGTAATATAACTCTATTTCGGATAGCAATTGCTATGTTATTTCCTTTACTTGATTCCTTCCTTTGTATGTTTTTGCCCTACGCTCTTAGGGAACTTGTCGGTAGCAGCACACAGGCATGGCCGAGTCTTGAGACGTCGGCGACTTCTTTGGCGGTCTTCTACCGACAAGAAACCTTGTCGCGACTAGTCGCAGCTCACTTAAGTTGTTGAGCGGACTCGAAACAAAGTAAGGCGCAATCGCAGCTCACTTAAGTTGTTGAGCGGACTCGAAACAAAGTAAGGGCGCAATCGCAGCTCACTTAAGTTGTTGAGCGGACTCGAAACAAAGTAAGGGCGCAACTAGCTACGAGTTGGTTCCTCCGCGCACAGGTTTTCCATACAAAGTACGGTCGTTCGAGGAAGATAACTTAAAAATTTTAAAAATGATTGCTCAAACTTTAGCAACTTAGCTTTTCTGTCGTTTGCTTCCCGGTAAGGCTAGACTTCCTTGAGCGACGCTTGGTCCACACCATTATCTTCTCCTTTCCCCGCAAACTTGTGGGCGAGGAACCTTCCTTTTTTGAGAAAGAGAAAGAAGAGAAAATAAAGATATGGAGCCTTATGGCTCGTTATTGCTTACCGGGGTAGGTGCTGCACAAAGTGTCGATAACGCATGCAAAATAGATGTAGAAAGCATGAAATTGACAAGATGTGCGGCACATTAGCTTATGCACGAGTCTGCATACCGGCTTTGTACAAGGGATTACATGCAACATCGACAAGACTTGTACAAAAGGTGGTTGCGGAACAGGTTCCGGCAACCGCGCTTCTACGGGTAAAACTTACGAAGATGCTCAATGTTCCAGGAGTTGCTCACCGAATGCCATCTTCGGTCTCAAGGCGGACAGCGCCAGGCCTAGTGACTCGTTTCACCCGTAAGGGCCTTCCCACTTCAAGGCCAACTTGTTGGAATTCTTGGCGGACTGAACGCTACCAAGGACAAGGTCGCCTTCCTCGAGACTTCGCATTAACTTTGCGGCTATGGTAGCGGTGCAAAGCTTGTCTGGTATCGAGCAGCTCAGACAAGATCCTGAAGACGATCCTCCTCAAGGAGCAGCGCGTCATCTTGTCGCAACTGCTCTTGCTCAAGCTCATCATAGGCGAGCACTCGAGGTGATCCGTATACGAGTTCCGTGGGGAGAACTGCCTCTGCTCCATAGACTAGAGCGAAAGGTGTCTGGCCAGTGGCTCGATTTGGTGTCGTCCTAATCGACCAAAGAACCACCGGCACATCTGCTGCTGCGGGAACATCTGCTTCCACGGCGAGAACCTGCGGCTCAGCCGGAGCTTGACGTTCCCCGGCAAGCTTGCCGGAGCAAAACTTGTCGGGAGCGTCTGCTTCAACGGAACAAACCCTAGGGCTTGCCGGAGCAGACTGCTCCTCAGCACTTGCCGGTGGAGCTCGATGGTGCGTCCTCGACGGTAGCGCAGCACTCCGAAGAGGTGCGATTGCAGGAGTGGGCATCAGAGATCTCGCAGGTCTTGGAGCATCTGCTTCAACGGAACAAACCCTAGGGCTTGCCGGAGTAGATCGCTCCTCGGCACTTGCGGTGGAGCTCGATGGTGCGTCCTCAGCGGTGGCGCAGCACTCCAAGAGGTGCGCTTGCCGGAGTGGGCATCGAGCTCCCGCCGACTTGGAGCGTCTGCTTCAACGGAACAAACCCTAGGGCTTGCCGGAGCAGATCGCTCCTCAGCACTTGCCGGTGGAGCTCGATGGTGCGTCCTCGGCAGTAGCGCAGCACTCCGAAGAGGTGCGCTTGCCGGAGTGGGCATCGAGCTATACGGACTTGAGCGTCTGCTTCAGCGGAACAAACCCTAGGGCTTGCCGAGCAGATCGCTTCTCGGCACTTGCCGGTGGAGCTCGATGGTGCGTCCTCGACGGTAGCGCGGACCAAGAGGTGCGCTTGCCGGAGTGGGCATCGAGCTCCTGCCGGACTTGGAGCGTCTGCTTCAATGGAACAAACCCTAGGGCTTGCCGGAGCAGATCGCTCCTCAGCACTCGCCGGTGGAGCTCGATGGTGCGTCCTCGACGGTAGCGCAGCACTCCGAAGAGGTGCGCTTGCCGGAGTGGGCATCAGAGCTCTACCGGACTTGGAGCGTCTGCTTCAACGGAACAAACCCTAGGGCTTGCCGGAGCAGACTGCTTCTCAGCACTTGCCGGTGGAGCTCGATGGTGCGTCCTCGACGGTAGCGCAGCACTCCGAAGAGGTGCGCTTGCCGGAGTGGGCATCAGAGCTCCTGCCGACTTGGAGCGTCTGCTTCAACGGAACAAACCCTAGGGCTTGCCGGAGCAGACTGCTCCTCAGCACTTGCCGGTGGAGCTCGATGGTGCGTCCTCGACGGTAGCGCAGCACTCAGAAGAGGTGCGCTTGCCGGAGTGGGCATCAGAGCTCTTGCCGGACTTGGTCTTCTTCTTCACCGCCGGTTTTTCTTTGCCGGGGCGGTCTCCTCACTATCAGATCCTCCCGCTTCAATATTCTCTCCGGGAGTCTCCTCCTTCCTCAAGACGTGCACACTTGTCGGCCAGGCATATAGCTCACTCACGTCTCGATCTTGCACATCGCCATCTCCTCCCGCATCCTGCGGTTTCGCACGCTCGATGGAACGCACCGACATCATGGCCGGTGGACATCTGGGATGTTGTCTTTGTCTGTGGTGAACTTCAATGTACTTGCACAGGGGCTCTCCTTCCTTCCGGGCGCAGCAGATGAAGGTCACTTTCTTGGCCATGGGGCTTGTGGCACCAGAAGGCGCCGACAAACCGATGGCATAGATCTGCCCAAGAGGATATGGAGTTGTCCGGCAAGTGCATGAGCCAGGATCTGACATTGGGCTTGAGCACCAACGGGAAGTAGTTGGCCAGGATCTTGTCGTCTCGCCCCCCGGCAGCTTGCACCGTGATGGTGTAGATGCTGAGGAACTCCGACGGATGCGTCTTGCCGTCGTACTTCTCTGGTACGTCTGGCTTGACATTTTTCTGGCTGGGCCACTGGACTTGCAGCAGCTCGCGAGTGAACGCAGGGCAACCTACCGCGTACGGCAAGTCGCCTGGCCCCTCCGGCACGCGCATGTCGACAGAAGGCCCAGCGCGCTTGTCGGACTGACGTCGCGCTTCTCTTCGGCGCTCAATGCGAGTTCGAGCGTCCTCTTGTTGTCGCTCATGAAGAACTTGGCGCTGATCGCGGCGAGCTCGCGGATCCGACGACGCAGTGGAGTCGCTGTCGAGGTGGATCCGGTGAGTCGGCGATCTTGGCCTTCTTGGCGGAGAGTGCACGGTGGTTGCACCTCTGACAGTCTCGTCGCCACCGGCTCGTGCCTTGTCGTCTCGCCGCGGCAATGATTGCGTTGGTTGCCGTGGAGCGTCGCCGTTGGCAAAGCCGATGAGGCTCTGGATAGTGGCCCTCCACTCGTCGACCTTGTCGGCCGCTGGAGGGTAGTCGAGGAGCAGCTGAGCTCTCGCCAGAGCTTCTGTTGGAGTAGTGGGTGGCATTGGAGAACGGTGCGAGGAGCAGGACACGCTCGGACTTCTAACTACGTTAGAAGGAGCAGCGCCCCGTCCGGGCGACCATATCTCGCTCGTGCCAGCATGCTGGCGCGCATGCTGGTCTTGAGGGTCTCGATCCAACGAACGTATGGCGTTGTGAACGCCATGACGTTGTTGGTCCCGCGCCTCCTAAGATGGGCACGGGGGATGCGCGGACGCCGAGGTTTGCGGAGCCTTGTCCTTGGACTTGGCGACGTCGCGAGCACCTTCGTCGGCGCCCGTTTCTCCGCCAGCGTCTGCCCCACCACCCGTTTGCTGCGGTGAGGGTGGGTACGACGCGGACGGCTCTGCTGCTGCCGAAGCCTTCTTCTTCGGTGGCATGTTGAGGAAGATGTTGATGACGCTGCTCGTGTGAACACTGGATCAGATCCACACGGCCTCGACGCCTTCTACCGGGCGCGCGCCAAAGATGTCGGGAGGCTGATCGTACCCACGGACACCTATGGGGCGGGCGAGCATGCCCCTTGTGGTTCGGAGGGCGGAGATCGCACGAAGAGCGGATCGAGGCGATGCACACGAGCAGTTTACCCAGCTTCGGAGCTCTCCGGAGAGATAAAACTCCTACTGCTGCTTGTTTGATCTATTGTGTTCTTGCTAGGGAGCAATGCAGGCTACAAAACCTAGCGTAAGTGTCTCTGGTCTCGAGTGGGTCGAATGAACCGAACGAGCCGAACCTGCCGAAACCTGGCGGAACCGGGCGGAACCTGACGGAACCTGGCGGAACCTTTTCTACGTTGCACTCGGGCCTCCTTTTATATGCTCAAGGGGTCTCCGACAGGTGGCAACATAGGCGGGGTACAAATGTAAAAACAGGAGTTGGTACACCTACTTGAGCGATTATGCGATGCAAAATACCTAACTCGACGGCAAGGGACAAAAGCAATAAATGCCCGTCGTTGTCGCCCAAACAAAGGTAACAGAGACCGTCAGTGCGCCCGCTTCGCCACGATGGCGAGCCTGTCAAGACCGCTTATCGCTGCTCTCCGCTGGCTGCACTGACCGCCGCCGACAGCGCATGGAACGGTCCCGTGGCGACACGTCGCTGGGTGAGCTGGAGCGGAGGCGGAGAGAAGTTGCATGCCACGGCAAGCGCCTTGCTGCGGCCGAATCCTTGTCGCGCCCGAAGGCTTGTCGCTCACCGGGCCTTCCCGGCAAGCTCCTCTTGCCGGGGCCTTGTCTCCTAGGTGCCTTGGGTGGCCTTCCCGGCAAGCTCCTCTTGCCGGGGCCTTGTCTCCCAGGTGCCTTGGCTTGAATACTTTGCTCTTGAATGGCTCCAAAGGAACCACGGGGGACCTTGGCGGTCACCCGGTAAGCCCTGCCGCGGAGGGCTGCAACTGCCCGTGCACAAGTTCGGGATACTAGGGTACCCCTACTCTAGTACACCGACAGGTGGGCTTGGGACAGACTAGGCACAGTGGCACGGTGTACCAAGTGGCACCCGGTTGGTGGGCTTGGGAACCCTGCTCATATCGTTTGGGGCCATGAGCGACACCCCAGCCGGATCTCCTTGCGGATGGAACCCGAATAGGCGATAAACCTGGACGAGAGACTTGTGTGGTTAGTCAGGTCGTGGCCGACTCCCTCGCCCGGATTCCGCTTGAAGGTTGCCGAGGTACATGACGTGTCTGAGGCGATAAGTGGTGAAAGCGTGTGTGAAGAAGTACACCTGCGGGGTTATCATTATCTATTCGAATAGCCGGATTCCTCGGATATGGAAACTTGGACCCCTTGCATAGTTCATAGACAAGTGAAAGTGGATACTCTAAAATGCGCAAGATAAGCGTGAGTGCTATGGATGGCATTCTCGTAGGGAGACGGGAGCGGATCCATAGTGGTGTATTGATATGGTGAATATGTGGACTCGTGTGCACCACCTCAAAAGAGTTACTTGGCAAATGTAGTTCAGGATAGCCACCGAGTCAAAGCTGGCTTGCTGCAGTCAAACTCCACCACCCCCTTTGATGATAATTATGCATATGTAGTTAGTTCTGATGTAAGTCTTGCTGAGTACATTTGTACTCACGTTTGCTTATTTTATGTTTTGCAGAGAGACGTCGGTCTCGCTAGTAGCTCCGCGTGGACTTCGACGTTTAGCTTGTTACCTCAGCTACGATCTTGTGCCCTCGGCAGGATCTGGTAGATAGTCAGGCTTCTCAGCCTTTTTCATTTGTAGAAGTCTGTACTCAGACATGTTAATCTTCCGCTTGTGCTTTGACTTGTATGCTTCGAGTGTTGGGTCATGAGACCCATGTTTGTAATATCTCGCTCCTCGGAGCCTAATGAATAAATATTTGAGTCGTAGAGTTATGTTGTGATGCCATGTTGTATTTAGACATATTGAGCATATTGTGTGTATGTTTGAAATGCTTGGTATGTGTGGGACCCGACAATCTAGTTGTTTATCCTTGGCAGCCTCTCATATGGGGAAATGTAGTCTAGTGCTTCCTGAGCGATAGTAGTCCGCTTCTGACCCCTGCTCACCGAGTCCTGCTAGCCCAGCACTACCGCTTGGACACTTGATCGCGGCATGTGTTTCACTTCGTTCCTATGTCTGTCCCCTCAGGGAAATGTCACGCGGTGATATTCGGAGTCCTGCCTAGCCTGCTACAGCCCGGGATACCAGAGTCCTGTTAGCCCAGTGCTACAGCCCGAATTCATACGTTGATGACCGACATGCTCGATGTGATTCATGTATGCCTGTCCCCATGGGTTAGCGCCGCTTTGGGTTCACGACTAGCCATGTCGGCCCGGGTTCTCTGTCATATGGATGCTAGCGACACTATCATATACGTGAGCCAAAAGTAGCAAACGGTCCCGGGCCATGGTAAGGCGACACCCGTGGGAATACCGTGCGTGAGGCCGCAAAGTGATATGAGGTGTTATAGGCTAGATCGGTGTGACCTAGAATCGGGGTCCTGACAGCTTTGGTATCAGAGCCTGACTGCCTGTAGGATTACCAAGCCAAACTGGTCGAAGTTGTGTCTAGAAATGCTTTAGTTATGTAAGGGAATTGATTGGGGAAGGGAACGTAAGGCTCTTTTTACTCCTTATACCTCATGGCCTTCTGATCTGAGTCATCCTCTTCTCTTCTACGGGGTTTAAGAACTAGGCTTCTCATCTATCTATTAGGATGACGTGTTACTAATCCATAGACCTTTAAGATTGTTGGTTTTAAGCCCCAGTTCGGTTCCTACTATTTCTGTATGATAACCGTTGATCTCGGAACCTTGATATTGTCATGTTGAGTGGTTATGCCACCATTTTTGCAGGATGTCTCAAATCATTTTGAGCATTTACAGCCGTTATCTTTGTCGAGTCATCTCGTGTCTCTAAATAGTCCGATGCATTTGCAAATCCTTTCCTTCCGTTCCCGATGTCCTTTTTGGTCAGAATAAGCACACTAATCGGTAAGTTGAGGTACTTTGTTGCCTCGGCATAGATGTTGGAGCTATTATTATGACCCTAGGTGTTTAGGAAGTCACCTAGCAATTTAGCAATGCTTTTGTATCCCCAAAGGTGATGATTCGACCATTATTCTTGAGAGCATCCCGTGATGCCATTTAGTAGTAGGCATTCTACTCCTGGGTTTCTGAACCCGAGATTCACCCTACTTCATGTTGTTAGTATTTGCTAGTTCCTTTAGGATATTAGTAACTTTGCGATAGTCCTCAAGGTCCATGGTATTTCCTTCTTCCAAATACCATGAACTAGTTAAGGCAGAAATTCTTTGAATTAAAAGATCACAATCAGAGTACTCTTGAGGAGTTCTCCATTCATAATTGTGACTCTGCCAGTTCTACCTTCTCCGTATGGGTTATCCGGAAGAAATGTTGAGCTTTGCTCGACATACTAATCTATGCATCCACAACTCAGAAAATTATATGTTCCTTTGAGTTGCTCTCTTTAGTTGTATCCCGACCATCCTCTATCAGTTGATAACCAAGAGTATGTGTGCATTCGTTTATCATGTCTATTATCCTTGTGGTCCGTCAAGCCATTCTATGCCGGAATGACTTGGAGAAACAAACTCCAGTACCTCATCCATATCTAGGATTGGGTCAAAGCAGTTGTATTCCGCAGGTCAAAATGTCATCCCGCTTTTGATTCTGTTCTATCCCGAAGCATTACCCACTTTATGTCAGGAACGTCATGAGAATTGCACCTTCTCTTATGAATTCTTGACGCAGTGATACTTCTCGCCATCATTATTCATTCCTCGGTCCCGAGTTGATGTAACCGGATTGCCGACAAGTGAATTGTGATGTGTGAAATCAATACTCCGAGCAACTCGTTGCTTGGCAGCTAATGGACAATATTCCCATTCTTAGCGTGTTGGTTATTAAATCATCATCCTAAGATTAATCGTGCTACCTAGTCCTTAGTTCTGGTGCACTCTACGATCTATGAGTTAGGATCTTGTTAAGTCCTCACTCATTCGATCATATCGTCTTGCCCTCAAAAGCGAGATTGTTCTCGAGCTTAGTAACATACCGGTGGTTCGTGACTTTCCAAATATCTTCTTGGAAGTGTTACCGGGTTGTTTCCTGACTGTTATGTTGAGCTCGTGATCAAGTTGTTTTCTTGTGAACCACCCTTTCTCCAAGAATCTGTGTTGGATACCCCTGAGCTAGTTGGTTAAGCCAAACAACAACTTGGAGAGTTGGAAGATAAAAGCTTGCCTAACTTAGTTCGTTCCAAAGGGATATTCTTGTGTAGTGTGTGTTGAAGAAAGATGATATCTTCATCGATTGGTCTCTGTGATCGATTCTTTGGACCTATTGTCTTATCAATCCTTTGATTTGAGTGTGGGCTATCGTCAAATCAAGTTAGAACCAACGATATTCGTAATGTTGTCTTACTCGTGGTTGATCCCTTGAGCATATACCATTACATCTTTCGGTCTGACCAATACTATCACCGTGTTCACATGATGGCGGAAGTCCAGTGATATGGAAATTCCGATGAGTTGTTGTTGAGCCCATCAGCAGCATGTTGTCTCCCCCATGAGTCATGTTGAACATCAACCTAGTGTTGAAAACTTTGTAAGCAATGCCTTCGTGTTCCGTTCATGAAGCTTATGCTTGGATGGAAGAAGTGATTTCCTCAATTCATGTGCTTTAGGTGTAAGTTGCCGCCATGAATTTGAGAAAGGTTTGTTTTGTTTCCTTTGGAATCATCCCAAGTCCATCATGCACGCAAAGTATTCCATGGTCTCGATAGACTGATCATCTTCATTCCATATGAATTCCATAGCACACTAAGCCACTGATTGACTTGTTCTAGGAAAAGGAGTTAAGTGCTAATCCATAGTAATGCACAAGACTTCATCATCCTCGATGATGGTTCCCAACCTGAACTCGGTAGTGTTTTATTATAAGACTACTAGGTGGTAATGCTTGTCTAGGACAACGTGTTCACCTGTTAGTAGCGTAACCAGCTCATGTTTTGGAGCTTGCTATCGTAGTTCATTCGAGAATCTCGCAACATCTTCCCGTCGATTTATGTTGCAAACTTTCATTTTTCTTTCTAGACTCGATGAGTCCGGAATATCCTAACACCAACCAGATCTGAATCTCAGTGATATGATGGTTGGAACATTCCCAACAGTTGCATGTTGTTCCCAACAAGACCGCCATTGCGCCCAATTTCCATGGGCTGCCCTCTCAAGAATTGATATCTAGGATCATCCTCAAAAGTGGACTTACCATGGGTCCCATCCATTTCCGTGATAAGCAAAATCATCCATTGCGTTGTCTTCAACAAGGTAGTCCACATCATCCATTCTAGTCCTGGTATGCCATTCCTTGCACTCCACCAAACGATCTTTGTGAATTGCCTTAGGCTGGTATGAAGAGTTTCAATGATCTCTGATTCAGAAGTAATTCTTTTTGCCACTTAAGGGAATAGTTCCTCGCGTCACCTCCCCTGGGGTGCCCCGTTATTGAATCATGGTAAATATTTCCTCGCCACCTTGACACCATGCACCATCCTTCTAAGCGTGGAATTGTTGCCCACCAATCAAACCCCGTCGTTTGTTCTTCCATCCCTCTCGATGTGTTTTGTGTCTCAACTCGAGATGTTCACCCTCTCATTCCGTGAGTTGATCATGAGTTGCTCGATCTTCAAGAAGATTAAATCCTGTAGGGTTTCCCCCTTCTTTCTGTTGTCATGTTGAGTGAAGATCTCGAAAGCAAAGACGTCAAGACCAAGATGATGGAATGAATCAACATCTTCGAGAAGGGCAAATGGATCATGAAGATTGCATAGTTTTGTGACTCTCCTTTTCCTCTTACCTCACGTCTTGAATCTCGGGGCGAGATTCTTGTTTAGTGGGGGTGAGTTGTCACAGCCCTAGAGCTTGCTTGCAACTAGTGGCATTGCATCCATGCATCATGTTTAATTTTCATGAAATTTGAAATGGGGATGACCAAGCCCTAGCACCAAAGCAATTCAAATAGGTTCAACTAAGAAATATTTTTCAATGAACCCAAATGGCCTTCAAAATGTTCACCATTGTTGGAAAATGCTTTGGAAAGCTTGATAACTGGAGATGTTGCACATTTTTCCATGACATTTGGATTTTTGAATTAAATCATATAGTATTTGCATTTGGGCATTTAATGCTAATAAATAGTTTAAATGTTCAAATAATCCTAAACTGAAATGTTTGTTGTTGGAAATATTCCAAACAGTGACATTGACCAGTTTCATGATTTTTGGAAATGCCCTGGCATTTTTATTAAATCCAAACATAATTACAGAAAATAGAAAATGGAAATAAAAGAGAGAAGCCCAGCCACTTACCCGGACCTATCTGGCAGCCCACCTCGCTGGCCTACCTGGTGGCCCAGCCCACCAGCGCCACCGTCTCCCACCTCTCGCCAGTAGGACGAGAGGCGTGTGGCCGACGTGCTGCCGCCACGCGAGCCACCTCCACCACCTCGCTTCACCCCCACTCGCCTGGACGCCTGGCGCCTCCCGAGCGCCACGCACCCCCTAACCTCTCTCACCTCACCCGTGGCCTCGTCTCCTTCTCCTGCTCTCTCTCCCACCGAGCGAGCTCGCCGATCGCCCGTACCACCGCAGCCACAGCCACCCCTCGCCTCTATGCATCCTCGAGCTCCGCCTGACCCGTGGAGCTACCCACCCGACGACGCGACTGCAGGAGGTCCCAATCGACCGGAGCATCGTCGTCCCCATCTCCGGTGCCCGGAGATCGCCGTCGTCAATTCGCCGTCGCAGAAGCTTCCCCGAGCCACCGAGATCCTCTCCCGACCCCTTGTGAGCTCCGCCTTCTTCTCCCCTGTTCCCCGTGCCCGTACGCACCCTCTAGCCGCCCTAATCACCGGAGCCGATTGCTCCTCGCCGCCGGCCATGGCGTAGCCGTGGCCACAACCGCGCAAGCTCGCTTAAGCACACCACCGCCTCACCGCACTCGCAGGAGCGCAACACCCCACCCCACGTGCCTCGCCGTGCTCCCTAGCGCCGTGTTCGACCTCGGCCGAACTCCGGCGGCCGCCTAGGTCACCGCCGGCACCATTTCCGGCCGCCCCGAGCTCAACTGACTCCACCAAGAGCTGCGGCTCGACCCCAGCTCCACCTAGATGCCTTCCGCGGCCCATTTGGTCGCCGGAATGGCCAAATCCACTTCCACCGCCGCGTCGGGCTCGCCGGCGACTAAACGCCGGTGTAGCCGATGTTGACTTTGACCACGGGTGGGCCCTGGTTGACTCTGTTGAGTCAATGACAGGTGGGGCCCAGCCCTGTTAACTAATCAGGTTTAGTTCTAATTAATATTTTGCTAAACGAATTATGCTGACACGCGGGACCCACTGTCAGGTTTGACCCGGACCGTGTCCCGTTGACCCGCTGACATCACACTGACGTCAGGCTGACGCAGTAATACCTTTTCTAGATTTATAGGAAATTTCAGAAAATACCCCAAACTTCTAAAATTCATAGAAATTCAACCGTACCTCCAATTTAAATAATTTATATATGAAAAACGATCAGAAAAATATGAAGAATCTGTTTATGCCATGATCATGCATGTTTGAACAAATTAACCTCACTGAATAGGATGAATCATGATTAGGGCAATTTATGAAATAACATTTGGAGTTGGAATTTGTTCTTGTTTGAGTTCCACTTCAATTAACTTGGCTAGATATTGCATTAGGTGAATTCAGTACCTTAACATGACATGTCATTAATGTGAATGTGCATTGCATTGATTGTGTTCTCTCTTGTTTGCCGGTAATTGTCTCCTCTCAGTAGACGACGTACCGATGATGAATTCGATGACACCGATGAAGAACTATATTATCTTCGTAAGTGCTGTGCAAGCAAAACCCCTTGTTCATTCCGATATAATCCCACTCTCTCGCTCCTGCTCTATTTTACTGCATTAGGACAACAACGACTCATGTGTTACTTGCTGCGGTAGCTTAACCCATTTATCCTCTGCATGACCTGTCATTCCACAGTAATTAGATGAAACACACTAGCATGAGTAGGAGTTGTTTGAGCCATGATGTGCCTACTCATTCATCCTGTTTTGTCATGCCTGCTATTGCTTAGAGTTGTGTCAGGTATGATTCATCGGGGATGAATTGGAGGTGCGTGAACATGTCCTACTGTGTGAGAGCTAAGTGTGTGAACACGATTTGGTAAAGG
Source organism: Aegilops bicornis (assembly GCA_021605145.1). Lineage (NCBI taxonomy): Eukaryota > Viridiplantae > Streptophyta > Magnoliopsida > Poales > Poaceae > Aegilops > Aegilops bicornis. The sequence continues at coordinate 522,655,868 of CM038672.1, forward strand.
TAGCGGTGAGAGGCCACGTAGGAGTACATGGTGGGTTGTCTCATTGAAGCCGTCCTTAGGAACTGAGTTCTGTGTTTGTGATCCATGAACAGTTACTACCACACATTGGGCTCCGGCGCCCAAGCTCTCTCGACTTATTAATCAACTTGATCTCTGTCCGGGAGTTGCAACTAGTTTCGTGTTTGTAGATAGTGTTAGTAGTCTACCAAGTGGCACCCAAAGATGTGGGCTTGGGACAGACTAGGCACAAAGTGGCACGGTGTACCAAGTGGCACCGGTTGGTGGGCTTGGGAACCCTGCTCACATCGTTTGGGGGCCGTGGCGACACCCGGCCGGATCTCCTTGCGGATGGAACCCGAATAGGCGATAAACCTGGACGAGAGACTTGTGTGGTTAGTCGTGTCGTGGCCGACTCCTCGCCCGGCTTCCGCTTGAAGGTTGCCGAGGTACATGACGTGTATGTAGGCGATAAGTGACGAAAGCGTGTGTGAAGAAGTACACCCCTGCAGGGTTATCATTATCTATTCGAATAGCCGGATTCCTCGGATATGGAAACTTGGACCCCTTGCATAGTTCATAGACAAGTGAAAGTGGATACTCTAAAATGCGCAAGATAAGCGTGAGTGCTATGGATGGCGTTCTCGTAGGAAGACTGGAGCGGATCCATAGTGGTGTATTGATATGGTGAATATGTGGAATCGTGTGCGCCACCTCAAAAGAGTTACTTGCAGTCGTAGTTCAGGATAGCCACCGATCAAAGCTGGCTTGCTGCAGTCAAACTCCACCACCCCCTTTGATGATAATGATGCATATGTAGTTAGTTCTGATGTAAGTCTTGCTGAGTACATTTGTATTCACGTTTTCTTATTTTATGTTTTGCAGAGAGACGTCAGTCTTGCTAGTAGTTCCGCGTGGACTTCGACGTTTAGCTTGTTACCTCAGCTACGATCTTGTGCCCTCGGCAGATCTCGGTAGATAGTCGCTTCTCAGCCTTTTCATTTGTAGATGTCTGTACTCGGACATGTTAATCTTCCGCTTGTGCTTTGACTTGTATGCTTTCGAGTGTTGGGTCATGAGACCCATGTTTGTAATATCTCGCTCCTCGAGCCTAATGAATAAATATTTGAGTCATAGAGTTATGTTGTGATGCCATGTTGTATTTACACATATTGAGCATATTGTGTGTATGTTTGAAATGCTTGGTATGTGTGGGATCCAACAATCTAGTTGTTTATCCTTGGCAGCCTCTCATATGGGGAAATGTAGTCTAGTGCTTCCTGAGCGATAGTAGTCCGCTTCTGACCCGGTTCACCGAGTCCTGCTAGCCCAAAGCACTACTACTTGGACACTTGATCGGGCCGGCATGTGTTTCACTGCTCCTATGTTCATCCCCTCAGGAAATGTCACGCGGTGATATTCGAGTCCTGCCTAGCTCACAGCCCGGGATACCAGAGTCCTGTTAGCCCAGTGCTACAGCCCGAATTCATACGTTGATGACCGACATGCTCGATGTGATTCATGTATGCCTGTCCCCATGGGTTAGCGCCGCTTTGGGTTCACGACTAGCCATGTTGGCTCGGGTTCTCTGTCATATGGATGCTAGCGACACTATCATATACGTGAGCCAAAAGTCGCAAACGGTCCCGGGCCATGGTAAGGCGACACCCGTGGGAATACCGTACGTGAGGCCGCAAAGTGATATGAGGTGTTACAGGCTAGATCGGTGTGACCTAGGATCGGGGTCCTGACACATGATGTAGACAAGATCTATCTGTGTAGAGATATACCCCCATCGTTTTATCCTTAGTAGCAACGATACATACATGTCATTTACCTTTCTGTCACTGGGATCAAGCACCATAAGATCGAACCCACTACAAAGAACCTCTTCCCATTGCAAGATAAATAGATCAAGTTAGCCAAACAAAATCCAAATATTGGAGAATAAATACGAGGCTATAACCAATCATGCATATAAGAGATCAAAGAAACTCAAATAACTTTCATGGACATAAAAAGATAGATCTGATCATAAACTTGAAGTTCATCAGATCCCAACAAACACATCGCAAAAGAGTTACATCATATGGATCTCCAAGAGAGCATTGTATTGAGAATCCAGCGAGAGAGACAAATCCATCTAGCTACTAACTACGGACTCGAAGGTCTACAAAGAACTGCTCACGCATCATCGGAGAGGCACCAATGGAGGTGGTGAACCCCATCCGAGATGGTGTCTAGATTGGATCTGGTGATTCTAGACTCTGCGGCGGCTGGATGAATATTTCGTCGTCTGTTCTAGGGTTTCTGGAATATTGGGGTATTTATAGAGCAAAGAGGTGATCCGGGGGGCACCCGAGGTGGGCACACCCACCCGAGGCGTCTTGATGGGCCTCTGGCGCGCCACAGTGGGTTGTGCCCCCCTCGGGGAACCCCCCAGGCACAGCTAGGGCCCGTTGTGTTCCTTCTGGCCCATAAAAATTCTCCATAAAGTTTCGGTGCATTTGGACTCCGTCTGATGTTGATTTTCTACGATGTAAAAAACATGGAAAAAACAGCAACTGGCACTTGGCACTATGTCAATAGGTTAGTACCAAAAAATGATATAAAATGACTATAAATGATTGTAAAACATCCAAGATTGATAATATAACAGCATGGAACAATCAAAAATTATAGATACGCTGGAGACGTATCAGCATCCCCAAGCTTAACTCCTACTCGTCCTCAAGTAGGTAAGTGATAAACAGAATTTTTGATGTGGAATGCTGCCTAACATGTCATATCATATTTGTTTTCTTTATAGCATGGACATTTGGACTTTTAGTTATTCAAAGCAATAGTCTAGTTTTGACATGATAATTTAGATACTCAAGCATATCAACAAGCAACCATGTCTTTCAAAATATCAACGCTAAAATAAGTTATCCCTATCCCATCATGCTCAACCATTGATCCATTCATGAAACACACTCGGATATTAGCTACACTCAATACTTAAGTACGATCATATTGCCTCCTAGTTGGTGCTTTTATAAGAGAAGATGGAGACTCAAAATAAAAATTGCATAAAGTAAAAGAAAGGCCCTTCGCAGAGGGAAGTAGGGATTTCTAGAGGTGCCAGAGCTCAAAGCGAAAAACTTAGAGATAAAAACATTTTGGGATGTGTATCCATCCCGCCAACGAAAACGACTTAGAGTTCCAAACACTTTCCACTAGATATATCATAGGCGGTTCTCAAACAGAAAATAAATTTTATTCCTTTTTCCACCATACTTTCACTTTCCATGGCTAGCCGTATCCACGGTTACCCTCCATACCAACACTTTCCAAGGAATTTATTATTTGACAACATTAAGTAAATTCAACTTTTTTGCATTTCGAGACTGGGCATCCCTAATACCTTTGCCTTACTCTCGTGCAATGACAAGTGAATAAACACTCATCGTGAGAATAACACATGTAGCATGGAAAATATTAGCCACCCTTCACCGCTCCGCGAGCGAAACAAACATACAAAATAGAAGTTTATTTTGAAAATTAGAGATGGCACATACAAATTTGCTTAGAACTGCAAAAGAATACCGCATATAGGTAGATATAGTGGACTCATGTGGCAAAACTGGTTTTAGGGTTTTTGGATGCACAAGTAGAGATCATACTTGGTGCAAAATGAAGGCTAGCACAAGATTGACAAGCGACCAACCAAGAAACAGATAATCTCATAAGCAAGCATTAAGCATAAATAACACCGAATAATGCACCACAAGTAGGATATAATTTCATTGCATGACTATTGACTTTCGTACTTGTATAGGGAATCACAAACCTTAACACCAAAATTCTTACTAAAGCATAATTACTCACCAACATAACTCACATATCACATCATCATATCTCAAAAATATTACTAAGAATCAAGTTTATTTTGTCCAATGATCTTCATGAAAGTTTTTATTATATCTTTCTTGGATATCTATAACTTTGGGACCAATTTTCATGTGTTGCTTTTCATAAGCTCAAACAAATATAAGTGAAGATCATGAGCATAATTCTTTTTCTTTCTTTCTCTCATACTTATTTAAGTGATGCAAGAGAGAATTTCTAAAGAATTACTAACTCTCAAATAAATCTAAGTGAAGCAAGAGAGCGTTTCTTCAAAAATACTAAGCACACCATGCTCAAAAAGATATAAGTGAAGCACTAGAGCAAGTCCATTGCTCAAAAAATTAAGTGAAGCATAGAGAGCAATTCTAACAAGTCATGACATTATTTTGGCTCTCTCAAATAGGTGTGTCCAGCAAGGATTGATGACTTAAAACACAAAATAAAACAAGAAAAGACTCATATCATACAAGACGCTCCAAGCAAAACTCATATCATGTGACGAATAAAAATATAGTTTCGAGTAGAATACCGATGGTCATTAGAAGAAGGAGGGGATGCCACTCGGGGGCATCCCCAAGCTTAGTTGGTTGCTAATTTTTGGATAATAGATTGGGATGCCGGGGCATCCCCAAGCTTAGGCTCTTCTATCCTTCCTTCATCCATCGTAAGATAACCCAAAACTTGAAAACTTCAATCACACAAAACTCAACAAAACTTCCGTGAGATTCGTTAGTGTAAGAAAGCAAACCACTACTATAAGTGTTGTATCAAACCAAATCATATTTTGTTTTTGTATTATATATATTGTATTCCAATTTTTTATGGCAAAAACTCATCAAAGAAAACCATAGATCCATCAAAATAAGCACACAACACAAAGAAAACAGAATCTGTCAAAACAGAACAGCCTGTAGCAATCTGACTTAGACGAAAACTTCTGGTACTCCAAAAATTCTGAAAAATAGGACGACCTGAGAAATTAGTATATTAATCTTCTGCAAAAAGAATCAGGGCAAAAGCACTTTCTGATAAAAAATGAGAATTATTTTCTTGAGCGCAAAGTTTCTGTCTTTTTCAGCAAGATCAAACAACTATCACCCAAGAAGATCCTATCGGTTCTACTTGGCACAAACACTAATTAAAACACAAAAAACACAATCATAACAGTAGAATAATTGTGCTAACACTCAAGAACATAAAGCAAAAGGCAAAAATAAAATTTATTCATTGGGTTGCCTCCCAATAAGCGCTATAGTTTTACGCCCTTAGCTAGGCATAAAGCAAGGATGTAAGTTTTGTCATCTTCGGTTCGAGATCAATAAGATGCCCTCATGATTGATTCATAAGGTGGCTTAATTATAGTTCTAGGAAAATTTTCCATACCCTTTCTCAAAGGAAATTGGAACTTAATATTGCCTTCTTTCATATCAATCACGACACCGATAGTGGGTAAAAACGGTCTACCAAGAATAATTGGACAAGTCGGATTGCAATCAATAGCAAGAACAATAAAATGTATGGGCACATAATTCCTATTTGCAATAATAAGAACATCATTAATTCTTCCCATAGGATTTTTAATAGTAGAATCCGCCAAGTGCAAATTCAAAGAACATTCTTCGAGATTAGTAAGACCAAGCACATCATATAAAGATTTCGGAATTGTAAAAACACTAGCACCCAAGTCACACAAAGCAAAAAACTCATAATTTTTTATCTTGACTTTGATTGTAGGTTCCCATTCATCATGCAATTTTCTAGGAATTGGAACTTCTAATTCCAATTTTTCTTCAAGAGCTTTCATCATAGCATCAACAATATGTTTAGTAAAATCCTTATTTTGTTCATAAGCATGGGGCGAATTTATCATGGAACGCAATAAAGAAATACAATCAATCAAAGATAAACTATCATAATTAAAGTCTTTGTAATCCAAAAGAGTGGGCACATCACTAGTTAAAGTTTTGACCTCTCCAAACCCACTTTCATCAATTTTCTCAACAAGATTTTCACCCTCCGAAATATTGGTGTCGGGGAGGCTGATCGTACCCACGAACACCTATGGGGCCGGCGGACCAGGCCCCTTTGTGGTTCGGAGGGGGGCGGAGATCGCACGAAGAGCGGATCGAGGCGAGGCACACAAGCAGTTTACCCAGCTTCGGAGCTCTCCGGAGAGATAAAACTCCTCTGCTGCTTGTTTGATGTATTCTCGTTCTTGCTAGGGAGCGATGCAAGCTACAAAACCTAAGCGTGAGCGATCTCAGTCTCGAGTGAGTCGAATGAATCGAACCCCTCTACGCTATGCATGGGCCTCCTTTTATAGGCTCAAGGGGTCTCCGACAGGCGGCAACATAGATGAGGGTACAAATGTAAAAACAGGAGTTGGTACACCTACTTGAACAGTGTACAGTGCAAAATACCTAACTCTGACGGCAAGGGACAAAAGCAATAAATGCCCGTCTGTGTCGCCTAAACAGTGTAACAGAGACCGTCAGGTGCGCCACCGCTCGCCACGATGGCAAGCTTGTCAGCGCCGCTTACCACTGCTCTCCCCTGGCTGCACAGCCTCTTGACACGCGCACATGGAATAGTCCCATGGCGACACGTTGTTGGATGAGCTGGAGCAGAGATGGAGAGAGGTTGCTTGTCGGCAAGCGCCTTGCCGCGCCGATTCCTTGTCGCGTCCGGAGGCTTGTCGCGCCTGAGCCCTCCCGGCAAGCTCCTCTTGCCGGGCCTTGTCTTCTGCCTGCCTTGAGTGGCCTTCCGGCAAGCTCCTCTTGCCGGGCCTTGTCTTCTTAGTCAAATAATTTGTTCTTGAATGGCTCCAAAGGAGCCACGGAGGATCTTGGCAAGGACCGGGCAAAACCTCGCCACGGTGTCTGCAATCGTCTGCGTGCACGAGTACGGGATACTAGGGTACCCCTACTCTAGTACACCGACAGAGCCCCCGGCTGGGTCAGACGGTGCCGAGCAATCGTCGGGCCAGGCCCAAAAAGCAGTGCAGTCACACGCGGCCTCGATCACGCCGTAACTTGCCCCGGACCCACCACGACCCCCACTAACAGCGCGCACCGAACGTGGCGTCGTGCGAGAGATCGTGGGCGTGGTCGTGGGGGTTTCTTTATTAGGAAAAGCGGAACGTCCGCCCCCTCCCCCTCCTTATAAACGGGGGAAACAGGGGCAGGTCGTCCACTCCGCCATTGCTGTCTTGTCAAGAAAACCACCGCCGCTCCCCCCTTCTTCTCCAAAGGCGAAGACAGCGCCCGCCCCTTCGCCACAAGCGCACTCACGCCGTCGGCCTCCTCCACGCCCTTGCCATGGCTCCAAAGCCGACAAGGAGAAGGGCGTCAAGTCGGCCGAGGCGCAGGGCTTCAGCGCGCGCAAGGAGCGGGCCATCTTCCGCCTCGGCTCGGCGCAAAGGAGCTGCGGAGCTCTTCTATCTCTTTTGGTCGACGGAGACGCCAGCGCGCATCCGCTGCGAAGGTACTCCCGCCTCCGCTTGATTTGGCCCCAACCGGGTACCCCTTCTTTGCCCTTTTTTCTATTGCGGGCTTTGCCCGCCTTTTCCGGAAGTTCTTCTGCGATATCATGAACACATATGGCCTCCGCCTCCTTGATTTCACCCCCAACGCTGTCTTGACCATGGCAGTTTTCGCACGACTTTGCGAAAACTTTGTCGGGATCCACCCAAATGTGGCACTCTTCCGCCACTTCTTCGTGCCAGCGTCGAGAGAGGAGAGCCACTTGCCGGAGGGATAGCTTGGGTCTCGAGGATCGGCAAGAAAGAAGCCTATCTGGAAGGAGAGTTACGCAACAAGTGGGAGGAGTGGAGAGCCAATTGGTGTTGGGTCGTGAGGAGAACCCGCAGCCCTTTCACTGTCAGGCGCCAAACCCCAATAGTGCGCGTCAAAGATTGGAGTAACTTGGCGCCGAGGATGCTAGGTTGAAGATAGTCAGACCCGGATTTTGCGCCTCGGGCTTGCCGGACTAACCGTAGGCGCAGCTTGGCGCAGACTTCCTTCGCCGCCACATCGCTCCCTTGCGGAGAGGAGGAGGCCTGCTTGGGAGTTCCAAAATGCGGCCAGACATCATGAGGTTGCGCTCGGGCCTGAATCGGAATTTCACCGTCTTGGAGCTGGATGCGATGCTGCTAGAGCTGTTCAAGAACGACCCGATCACCCCGAGTGGCTTAGGTTGCCGAGGGGTCGTCCCATTGTGCAACAACTCGGCGCCGACCGCATCCGCGCCATGATGCCGTTGTCAGCGATTCCCATGGGATCGTTCCAACTGGCAGAGCCCCCGGCGAGGTCGTGCAGCAGTTCTTCGACGACTTGGAAGAAGTGCCGATCCGCTCCGACGAGCGAAAAAGGCTCACTCGCGACACCACCGACGAGGAGATGGCGCGTATTGCCACCGGTGGAGGAGGCGGCGGCAGCTGCCGCCGGAGCCTTCTGCACACCGTGGAAGAGGCGGACGCTGCGAAGGCGGCAAGCCTTGCCGAACGGCGGAGATCACCGGCGAGGACGAGCTTGTCGAGCCCGAGGCCGGGTCGAGTGGACCGCCGAGGGCGCTTCTTCTCCACCACCCAGCGACTTGCCGCCAATGGAGCCCGGCTCCGCCTAAAGAGGCGTCTCCGCAAGGCGGAGACGAGTCGGGCGGCAGATCGCCCACAAAGAAGCGCCACGCGACGCGCTCTACCGCAAGCGATGTTGCCGCGGGCGCCTCACACTGCTGCGACAAGCTGGGCGGGATCTTCCTGTGCCACCGCCGACGCCTCCGCTTAAGCGGCCAAGAGAGCCCACTCCCCGCCTCGTCGCACCGAGGTGAGCCGAGTTTGACTTCTCCGCTCGGCTCGAGGAGGAAGATGAAGAGTAAGCTCTTGAGATTGTGTTTGTATTTCTTCAATTTTGTTGCTTCATCTTGAATCTGATTTGCTTCGTTACGAACTCTTTCCTTTTCGGGGCGCTAGCCCAGAGAGCGTCGAAGAGGGCCAAGATCCCGACGGTCGTCGTTGAGGACGATCCACCCGTGGCAGCAGAGGAGGCGTCTGAGACCCCCTTGCCGGACCCGACAACCCTTCCTCAGAGCATCCCCCAGCACAGCCCCCAGAGTAAGTGTGCGGTTTTCTCCTTACTGTTAGGTGTGCAGGGGTGCTCCTTCTTCGTTGATACCTGATTGTTTGCTTGTGTAGGAGCAGAGCAGCCTCATCGGGGAGGCTGGAAGCCGCCCGAAATCCTGTCTCTGCCACTCGCCGCCAAGGGAGGATTCTCCGGCAAGGGGCGCCCTCCGACAAGGGAGGCCACTCCGCAAGAGAGGCTACCCGGCAAGGGGCAGCGCCGATGACCCTCCAGTGGTCGAGGCCATGGCTGCGGATCCCGTTGCAGGTAATTTCCTTACACGAAAATCTCCCTTGGGCTTGTTTTCTTTTGTTTCTCTTTTTGAACATTTGCTTGACTGCTCTTTCTTCATCTGACGCAGAGCCGATGGAGGTTGAGGCTGCCGGCGAGGAGGAAGCGCGCGGCAATACCGACGAGGCCGCCGTCATGGAAGAAGAGGTCGTTGTGTGGAAGAAGAGGTTGCCGCCGACGAGCCTGTTGGCGAGAAGGCCACCGAGGCTGCCGACGCAGAAGCCGGGCGAGGGGTCGGGCGATCGCGACCGACGGCCCCGAGGCCGCAGGAGCGCCGCCAGTGCTACACCGACACCGACTTCCCCGCCGCTGCTGGCCAGTTCGAGGAGCCCTCAGCCGGCGCCCCACCAAGGCCGGCGAGGGTGTCTTCATCAAACTCCCCGAGTCGAGCTCAGGCGCCCGGTCGAAGGAGAGGCCTTGACGGCGAAGCTACTCGCCTCATTGGCTGTGACGCTGGTGGACGCGCCAAGCAGCAGCGGCGAAGTTCGAGGAGGAGCAAGAAGAAGCTTTGTCGCTCTACCGCGCCGCAAGCCAAGTTGGAGTCCCGGAAGCACTTGTCGCGAGGGCAGGAGAGGACATGGAGAAGCGCGCAGAAGAGCTCCGGGCGCCAACCAAGAAACTCTCTGCGACGTAGCGAGCTGGGGCAACTTGCGGAAGAGCGCACGGCCTTCATCCTTGAGAAGGCCGCGGTGAGGAGGAGCAATGGGCTGCCGAGAAGCTCTCCAGCAGAAAGCGAGTTGGCGCAGCGGAAGGTCAACCTGGACAGCCACGAAGAAGACCTTTCCACGCGTGAGGAGTCACTGGCGGGCGCTTAAGGAAGCGAAGGATCTTTGCCGCAGCAGCCGAGGCCGCCAAGGAAGAGTTGAAGGCGAAGGTGGCACAGTGGAGGCCAGCCTCAAGAAGAGCGGCGAAGAGCTTGCCGCGCCAAGCACGAGCGCCGAGAAGGACGCCTACACTCTTGGCGAGCTGCGAGGCGTCTCGCCGATAGGGGCAAGGAGCTCGACGCCGCCAAAGATTCCAAGGCGGATCTTGAGCTGAAAGCGACCACTCGACGCAGACGTTGGGCGGCGCCAGAGAGCGGGAGGTGGGCTTGTTGGAGACGATCAAGGCCAAGGAGGAGCTGCTAGCGAATGTTGTCTCCACCAGGCGCCTTGAGGGAGAGTGTGGAGCACTGGATCAAGGTCTTGTGGACACCGCTGCCGACATCCACAACGAAGTGATGGAGCTGGGATGGCGGACCTTGCATACTCCTCCGACGAGCATCTCCAACCCAGCGCCAAACTCAGTTTATTATTCAAAGGCGTGGTGACGGGCCTCCAGCGACTCCGGGAAGAGGTCCCAAAGCAGCTGGCCGAGGAATCACGCCAGATCTGTGCAGGAGCCCTCGAGAAGGTGTTGATAAAGGTGGCCTTCCGCAACCCGGGCCTCAATCTTAACGGTGTCCTCAGGTCCTTGCCGCCAGATGCCAACGTGGAGGAGCTCAAAGCCCTTGTCGCACCCATTGTGGACAAGGTGAACAAGATCAAGCGGATTGATGGCGACCGCGTAGACTAGGCCGCCAATTTTATCTTTCCTTGTCGCTGATCATGTTTAGAACACTTTGTTAGATCAGCGACAAGTTATTTTGTAATATACTCTATCTTAGGCGATCAATGCAACGTTATTTCATCTACTTGATTCCTTCCTTTGTACGTTTCTGCCCTACGCATATGGGGGACTTGTCGGTGCGGGCACCTTTGTCATGAAGCGCCGAAAAGTCTGGAACATCGCCATCGGCAAGGCATGCCGCCTCCGACAAGCAACCTTGTCGCGACTAGCCGCAGCCCACTTAAGTTGTTGAGCGGACTCGAAACAAAGTAAGGGCGCGACTAGCTCATGAGTTGGTTCCTCTGCACAGGTTTCCCATACAAAGTACTCTCGTTCGAGGAAGATAACTTAAAATTTAAAAATTGATTGCTCAAACTTTGGCAATTTAGCTTTTCTGTCTTTTGCTTCCGATAAAGCGAAACTTCCTCGAGCGGCGCTGGTCCATAGTATTATCTTCTCCTTCCCCTGGTTAACTTGTGCGCGAGGGGCCTTTCTTCTTTGAGAAAAGAGAAAGAAGAGGAAATAAAGTTATGGAGCCCAGCGGCTCGATATTGCTTACCGGGTGTGGTTGCTGCACAAAGTGTTAGCCAAAACATGCAATGAAATGATGAAAGCATGAATTTGGCAAGTTGTGCGCAACACATGAGCTTTACTGATGCGCGGGGTCTGCGCCCGGCTTTGTACAAAGGATTACATGCAACAGCGGCAAGACTTGTACGAAATGTGGTTGCCGGAACAGGTTCCGGCAACTGCGCCCTATGGGTAAAACTTACGAAGATGCTCAATGTTCCAGGAGTTGCTCACCGGGATGCCATCTTCGGTCTCAAGGCATGACAGCCAGTGCCTAGTGACTCGTTTCACCCGATAAGGGACTTCCCACTTCAAGGCGTCAACTTGTTTGAATTCTTGGTGGACTGAACGCTACCAAGAACAAGGTCGCCTTCCTCGAGACTTCGGCACTAACTTTGCGGCTATGGTAGTGACGCAAAGCTTGTCGGTAGCGAGCAGCTCGCAATGGCCTCGAAGACGATCCTCCTCAAGGAGCAAGGCGTCATCTTGTCGCAGCTGCTCTTGCTCAAGCTCATCATAAGCGAGCACTCGAGGCGATCCGTGATACGAAGTTCCGTGGGGAGAACTGCCTCGCTCCATAGACTAGAGCAAAGGTGTCCGGCGGTGGCTCGATTTGGCGTCGTCCCGATCGACAAAGAACCACCGGCAGCTCCTCGATCCAGCTTTCTTCCGCACTTGTGCAGCCTGTCGAAAGTTACGGTCTTGAGCCCGCATCACTTCAGATTTGCCCTCTTCGCTTGACCGTTGCTTCTCGGGTGAGCAACGGAAGCAAAGCAGACCTTGACGCCAAGATCTTGGACGTCGCATGAAGGTGCGACTTCAGAATTGTGTGCCGTTGTCGGTGATGATCCTGTTAGGGATTCCAAACGGCAAACAATCGACCAAGAACTTGATCACGACCGTGCCGTCACCTTCCTCACTGCTTCCACTTCCGCCACTTTGTGAACTTGTCGATGGCGGCGCATAAGTACTCAAAGCCCCGCAGCTCGGGGAAAGGGCCGAGGATGTCGAGCCCCTGCATCAAAAGGGCCGTGATAAAGGGATCGTCTGGAGAGCTTGAGCTGGCTGGTGTATCTGTTTGGAATGGAACCGCACGCTTCACACTTGGTTACTTGTGCGATTGCATCCGGAGGGCTGTCGGCCGAAGAAACCTTGTCGGGAAGCTTTGCCGGCAAGTGCTCTTGCGCCAATGTGGTGGCCACATATGCCTCTGTATCTCTGCCAACAGCTTCTCCATCTTCCCTGGGAATACACTTCAATTTCACACCGTTGAGTCTTCTTCTGTACAGTATGCTGTCGACAAACTGGTACATACTTGACTGCCGGGCTACTCTTTCCGCTTCTTCTTGTTCTTCGGGAAGTTCTCCTGTCTGAAGGAAAAGGACAATCGGCTGCTCCCATTCTGGAGCTTTCTGCTAGACAACGAGGACTAAAGGCACATCTTCTGCTGCGGGAACATCGCCTTCTACGGCAAGAACCAGCGGCTCACCGGAGCTTGATGCTCCCCGCAAGCTTGCGAAGCAAAACTTGTCGGGAGCGTTTGCTTCAACGAAACAAACCACAGGGCTTGTCGGAGCAGACCGCCTCAAAGATCAAGCTGGTGTCGATCTTGGGGACCTTCAGCGGCGGCTTCGAAGCTCTGCCGGCAAGTAGTCACCAGAGAGCAACTTCCTCTTCTTGCTTTGTCCAGCTTGACGGTGTTACGGTTGGTTGAGTCACTTGAGAACGAAAATCCCTGGTTCCACAGTGCAACTTAAGTGCAGCACACTTTGACAGCCGTCGGCAATATCATTCTCGAGCTCTTGGAACATGTTCCATTTGCAGCCCGTCAAAGTGCTCTTCTAGCTTCCTCACTTCATCGACGTAGGCTTCCATCAACGGACTCGATAATCTTTGTTCACTTGGCGGACGACAAGCTGCGAGTCACCCCCGACAATAAGCTTCTTGATCCCAAGGTCTCTGGCGATCTCGACACCGCAAGCAAACCTTCATACTGCAGTATTGTTTGTTGCTTGCTCCTTGGGAAAGTGCATCCGGACTACGTGCTTGAGGTGCTCTCCAAAGGTGCGATAAGCGACGCCAACACCGCGCCTTTGCAGCGAGAAGGCACCATCAAAGTACATTAGCCACTCTTTGCTTGTTTCCTTGACGGAATGCTCGTCTCCTAATCTCTTCATCCGGCGTTGGCGTCCATTCTGCTATGAATTTCGCCAATGCTCGCTTTTGGATAGTTGAAGTGCTTTCAAACTTGAGACCAAAGCTTGATGGTTCCAAAGTGCCCACCGACAATCCCGCCTGTTGCCTCCGGATTCTCGCAGTATCCTCTTGAGCGGAAAGCGAGTGAGAACCGTGATCTCATGTGCTTGGAAGTAATGGCGCAGCTTTCTCGAGGCCATGAGGAGGCCGAATAGCAATTTCTGCACACCAGAGTACCTTGACCTAGCCCCTGCAGAGAGAATCGACAAAGTAAACTGGCGCTGCACCATCCTTTTCTCGTGATCTGGTCATGCGTCTGCTGATTCGGCCCTTGTCGGGACCGTAGCTTGTCGTGAAGCTCCCGCTTGTCGCCGGACGTGTTTGCCGTGGTAGCTGGCTCGTCATCCGCCTCCCGCCTCGCTACTAACGCAGCACTAACCACTTGATTGGTTGCCGCTATATATAGCAGCAACTTCTCTTGTGGTTTAGGTGCGACAAGTGTTGGAGTGGAGGACAGTATCTCTTTAAGTCCTGCAGCGCAGCCTCCGCTTCGAGTCCATTTCATTGGACCTGCCTTTTTCAAAATCTTGAAAAATGGCAGGGCGCGCTCAGCAGACCTAGAAATAAACCTGCTGAGAGCAGCTACGCAACCGGCAAGTCTTCGTACATCCTTGACGCGCTTTGGTGCTTCAATCTGCGCCAAAGATGTCGGGGAGGCTGATCGTACCCACGAACACCTATGGGGCCGGCGGACCAGGCCCCTTTGTGGTTCGGAGGGGGGCGGAGATCGCACGAAGAGCGGATCGAGGCGAGGCACACGAGCAGTTTACCCAGTTCGGAGCTCTCCGGAGAGATAAAACTCCTACTGCTGCTTGTTTGATGTATTCTGTTCTTGCTAGGGAGCGATGCAAGCTACAAAACCTAGCGTGAGCGTATCTGGTCTCGAGTGAGTCGAATGAACCGAACCCCCTCTACGTTGCGCATGGGCCTCCTTTTATAGGCTCAAGGGGTCTCCGACAGGCGGCAACATAGATGAGGGTACAAATGTAAAAACAGGAGTTGGTACACCTACTTGAACAAAGGTACAATTGCAAAATACCTAACTCGACGGCAAGGGACAAAAGCAATAAATGCCCGTCTGTGGTCGCCTAAACAAAGGCAACAGAGACCGTCAAAGCGCCACCGCCGCCACGGTGGCAAGCTTGTCAGCGCCACTTATCGCTGCTCTCCGCTGGCTGCACAGCCTCTTGACACGCGCGCATGGAATGGTCCCATGGCGACACGTTGTTGGATGAGCTGGAGCGGATATGGAGAGAGGTTGCTTGCCGTGGCAAGCGCCTTGCCGCGGCCGAGTCCTTGTCGCGTCCGGAGGCTTGTCGCGCTCCGAGCCCTCCCGGCAAGCTCCTCTTGCCGGGGCCTTGTCTTCTGCCTGCCTTGAGTGGCCTTCCCGGCAAGCTCCTCTTGCCGGGGCCTTGTCTTCTTAGTCAAATACTTTGTTCTTGAATGGCTCCAAAGGAGCCACGGAGGATCTTGGCGGTGACCGTGCAAACCCCTGCCATTTGCAAGAATCGTCTGCAGGCATCTAGTACGGGATACTAGGGTACCCCTACTCTAGTACACCGACAATTGGGATGCCTTCTACCAAAAGTTGACTCTTCTCTATACCCTTTTTCATAAATCTTAACTTTACTAAACAAGGAATCAATAGAAGAAACACCAATCATTTTAAGATCTTCATCACTTTTGCGAGAGAAATCACAAGAAAACGCCTTTTCTAAAAATTCTCTTTTAGCTCTAAGATAGCGTTCTTTTCTTAGTTTCATCCATAGAAAGATAAAGAGCTTTAATTTATTATCTACTTTAGGCAAAAAAAATCATCTTGAGATTTTCCACATCATGAGCAATTCTAACAACACTTCTAGACAAATCATCAATCTTAGTCAACATTTCTTCTATGGAAGTGTTGAAAACTTTTTGTTTATTGATAAATTCTTTAATATTATTCTCAAGATCAGAGGTGTTCCTATTATTATTATTATAAGACTGATTTCCATTTGAATTACCATAATTATTAGAGGAATTACTAGGAATAGGCCTAGGATTAAAATTACCTCTATAAGTATTCTTATTGAAATTATTTCGAGAGATAAAATTCACATCTATGGCATCACTATTTTGCTCAATCAAAGTAGACAAAGGCATATCATTAAAATCAATAGGAGCACTTTTACTAGAAATCAATTTCATAAGAGCATCAACTTTTTCACTCAAAGAAGAAATTTCTTCAAACGAATTAACTTTTTTACTAGTAGGAGCCCTTTCGGTATGCCATTGGGAATAATTTGCCATAATATTATCAAGCAATTTGGTGGATTCACCCAAATTAGTTTCCATAAAAGTACCACCCGCGGCGGAATCTCAAAGATTACGAGAAAGAAAATTCAACCCCGCATAAAAAATTTGTATGACCATCCAAAGATTTAACCCATGAGTTGGGCAATTCCTTAGCATCATTTTCATCCTTTCCCAAGATTGTGCAACATGCTCATGTTCAAGTTGCTTGAAATTCATGATCTGGGTTCTAAGGGAAATAATTTTTGCGACAGGAAAATACTTAGTGATAAAAGCATCTTTGCACTTATTCCAAGGATCAATATTGTTGCGAGGCAAAGAAGAGAACCAAATTTTTGCAGAATCACGCAAAGAAAACGGAAATAATTTCATCTTCACCACATCATTGTCCACATCTTTTTTATTTTGCATATCGCATAATTCCATGAAGGTATTAAGATGGGACGCGGCATCCTCATTAGGAGTACCGGAAAATTGATCTTTCATAACAAGATTCAAGAAAGCAGTGTTAATATCACAAGACTCCGCACTAGCGGCGGGAGGAGCAAACGGAGTGCCAATAAAATCATTGTTGTTGGTATTTGAGAAATCACATAACTTGGTGTTCTCTTGAGTCATGATGACTACACAACAAGATTGCACTAAAAAAACAGATCCGGCAAGAAAACGGCAAACAAAAAAGAGAGGCGAATAAAATGGCAAATTTTGTGAAGTGAGGGAGAGGAAAACGAGAGGCAAATGAAAAATAATGTAAATTGCGAGGAGATGAGATTTGTGATTAGGAACCTGGTATATGTTTAAGATCCTCCCTGGCAACGGCGCCAGAAATTCCTTTTGATGTCGAGCTACATCGGTATTTCGCCAAAAAGGAAGGGATGATGCAGCACAACGGCGGTAGGTATTTCCCTCAGATATGAAACCAAGGTTATCGAACTAGTAGGAGAACCAAGCAAAACAACGTACATAGCCCCTGCACACAGATAACAAATCCTCGCAACCCGACATGTTAAAGGGATTGTCAATCCCTTTCGGGGTACGGCGGGTCAAGTGGCAAACGGACGTGAGATAAATTTGTAGTAACTTGATAGGTCCAACGCCAAATAAAATAAATAAGGAAAAATTGCATCAAAGTATTTTTGTATTTTTGGTTTAATAGATCTGAAAATAAATGCAAGAGAAAAGTAGATCGCAAAGGAAAATATATGAGAAAGAAGACCCCGGGGCCGTAGGTTTCACTAGTGGCTTCTCTCGAGAAAAATAGCAAACGGTGGGTGAACAAATTACTGTTGGGCAATTGATAGAACTTCAAATAATTATGACGATATCCAAGCAATGATCATTATATAGGCATCACGTCCAAGATCTATCTATGTAGAGATAGACCCAATCGTTTTATCCTTACTAGCAATGATACATACGTGTCATTTCCCTTTCTGTCACTGGGATCACGCACCGTAAGATCGAACCCACTACAAAGCACCTCTTCCCATTGCAAGATAAATAGATCAAGCGCAAAACAAAACCCAAATATCGGAGAAGAAATACGAGGCTATAAGCAATCATGCATATAAGAGATCAAAGAAACTCAAATAACTTTCGTGGATATAAAGAGATAGATCTGATCATAAACTTGAAGTTCATCAGATCCCAACAAACACACTGCAAAAGGGTTACATCATATGGATCTCCAAGAGACCATTGTATCGAGAATCCAGCGAGAGAGAGAAAGCCATCTAGCTACTAACTACGGACCCAAAGGTCTACAAAGAACTACTCATGCATCATCGGAGAGGCACCAATGGAGGTGGTGAACCCCATCTGAGTTTGTGTCTAGATTGGATCTGGTGGTTCTGGACTCTGCGGTGGCTGGATCAATATTTCGTCATCTGTTCTAGGGTTTCTGTAATATTGGGGTATTTATAGAGCAAAGAGGCGGTCCGAGGGGCACCCAAGGTGGGCACAACCTACCAGGGCGCGTCTGGGCCTCCTGGCGCGCCCTGGTGGGTAGTGCCCTCCTTGGGGCACCCCCCTGGCGCAGCCAGGGCCCGTTGTGTTCCTTATGGCCCATAAAAATTCTCCGTAAAGTTTCGGGGCATTTGGAATCCGTGTGATATTGATTTTCTGCGATGCAAAAAACATGGAAAAAACAGCAACTGGCACTTGGCACTATGTCAATAGGTTAGTACCAAAAAATGATAAAAATGACTATAAATGATTGTAAAACATCCAAGATTGATAATATAACATCATGGGGCAATCAAAAATTATAGATACATTGGAGACGTATCAGTATGTTACTTCCCCGAGATTCGGTCATCGGTATCCTCATACCTAGTTCAATCTTGTTACCGGCAAGTCTCTTTACTCATTCCGTAATGCATCATCCCGCAACTAACTCATTAGTCACATTGCTTGCAAGGCTTATTGTGATGTGCATTACCGAGAGGGCCCAAAGATACCTCTCCAATACTCGGAGTGACAAATTCTAATCTCGATCTATGCCAACCTAACAAACACCTACGGAGACACCTATAGAGCATCTTTATAATCACCCAGTTATGTTGTGACATTTGACAGCACACAAGGTGTTCCTCCGGTATTCGAGAGTTGCATAATCTCATAGTCAAAGGAATATGTATAAGTCATGAAGAAAGAAATAGCAATAAAACTTAACGATCATTATGCTAAGCTAATGGATGGGTCTTGTCCATCACATCATTCTCCTAATCATGTGATCCCGTTCATCAAATGACAACACATGTCTATGGTCAGGAAACTTATCCATCTTTGATTAACGAGCTAGTCAAGTAGAGGCATACTAGGGACACTTTGTTTTGTCTATGTATTCACACATGTATCAAGTTTCCGGTTAATACAATTCTAGCATGAATAATAAACATTTATCATGATATAAGGAAATATAAAATAACAACTTTATTATTGCCTCTAGGGCATATTTCCTTCACTGGCATGTACAGACATGGCCTCGGAACACTGGAGACCGAAAGGTCGAACGTGAATCATATAATAGATATGATCAACATAGAGATGTTCACCATTGATGACTACTCCATCTCACGTGATGATCGAACATGGTTTAGTTGATTTGGATCATGTATCACTTAGATGACTTGAGGGATGTCTATTTAAGTGGGAGTTCTTAAGTAATTTCATTAACTGAACTTAATTTATGATGAACTCAGTCCTGATAATATTTGCATATCTATGTTGTAGATCAATAGCTCGCGATATAGCTCCTATATATTTTTGATATGTTCCTAGAGTAAAGTTGAAAGATGATAGTAGCAATGATGTGGACTGGGTCCGTGATCTGAGGATTATCCCCATTGCTGCACAAAAGAATTATCTCCATGATGCACCGCTAGGTGACAGACCTATTGCAGGAGCAGATGCACACGTTATGAACGTTTGCCAAGCTCGGTATGATGACTACTTGATAGTTTAGTGCGCCATGCTTTATGACTTAGAACCAAGACTTCAAAAACGTTTTGAACGCCATGGAGCATATGAGATGTTCTAAGAGTTGAAATTGGTATTTCAGACTCATGCCCATGTCGAGAGGTATGAGACCTCTGAAAAGTACTTTGCCTACAAGATGGAGGAGAATAGCTCAGCCAGTAAGCATGTACTCAGAATGTCTGGGTACTAGAATCGCTTGAATCAAGTGGGAGTTAATCTTCCAGATAAGATAGTGATTGACAGAGTTCTCTAGTCACTATCACCAAGCTACTAGAACTTCGTGATGAAATATAATATGCAAGGAATGATGAAACCAATTCCCAAGCTCTTCGCGATGCTAAAATCGACGAAGGTAGAAATCAAGAAAGCGCATCAAGTGTTGATGGTTAACAAAACCACTAGTTGCAAGAAAAAGGGCAAGGGACGGAAAGGGAACTTCAAGAAGAACAGCAAACAAGTTGTTGCTCCCATGAAGAAGCCCAAATCTACACCCAAGCCTGAAACTAAGTGCTTCTACTGCAAAGGAAATGGTCATTGGAAGTGGAACTGCCCCAAATACTTGCGGATAAGAAGGATGGCAAAGTGAACAAATTTAAATTTGATATAGATGTTATTGATGTGTACTTTAATAGTGTTCATAGTAGCCCCTGGGTATTTGATACCGGTTCAGTTGCTAAGATTAGTAACTCAAAACATGAGTTACAAAATGAACAGAGACTAGTTGAGGGCGAGGTCACGATGTGTGTTGGAATTGATTCCAAGGTTGATAAGATCACCATTGCACACTCCCTCTACCTTCAGG
Organism: Aegilops bicornis; assembly: GCA_021605145.1. Lineage (NCBI taxonomy): Eukaryota > Viridiplantae > Streptophyta > Magnoliopsida > Poales > Poaceae > Aegilops > Aegilops bicornis. The sequence continues at coordinate 522,676,151 of CM038672.1, forward strand.
ATTATTGTTGAACCTAAATAAATGTTATTTGGTGTTTGTGTTGAGCATGAATATGATTAATCATGTTTATTGCAATACGGTTATTCATTTAAATCAGAGAATAATTGTTGTACTGTTTACATGAATAAAACCTTCTATGGTCATACACCCGATGTTAATGGTTTATTGAATCTCGATCGTAGTGATACACATATTCATAATATTGATGAGAAAAGATGCAAAGTTGATAATGATAGTGCAACGTACTTGTGGCACTGTCGTTTAGGTCATATTGGTATAAAGCGCATGAAGAAACTCCATGCGGATGGATTTTTGGAATCACTTGATTATGAATCATTTGATACTTGCGAACCATGCCTCATGGGCAAGATGACTAAAACTCCATTCTCCAAAACAATGGAGCGAGCTGATGACTTATTGGATATAATATACATATCGATGTATGCGGTCCAATGAGTATTGAAGCACGCGACGGGTATCATTATTTTCTGACCTTCACAGATGATTTGAGTAGATATGGGTATGTCTACTTAATGAAACACAAGTCTGAAACATTTGAAAAGTTCAAAGAATTTCAGAGTGAAGTGGAGAATCATCATAACAAGAAATAAAGTTTCTACGATCTGATCGCGGAGGCGAATATTTGAGTTACGAGTTTGGCCTTCGTTTAAAACAATGTGGACTAGTTTCACAACTCACGCCACCTGGAACACCACAGCGTAATGGTGTGTTCGAACGTCGTAACCGTACTTTATTAGATATGGTGCGTTATATGATGTCTCTTATCGATTTACCACTATCGTTTTGGGGTTATGCATTAGAGACAGCTGCACTCACGTTAAATAGGGCACTGTCTAAATCTGTTTAGACGACACCGTATGAACTGTGGTTTGGCAAGAAACCTAAGCCATCATTTCTTAAAGTTTGGGGATGCGACGCTTATGTAAAAAGGCTTCAGCCTGATAAGCTCGAACCTAAATCGGAGAAGTGCGTCTTCATAGGATACCCTAAGGGAATAATTGGGTACACCTTCTACCACAGATGCGGAGGCAAGATCTTTGTTGTTAAGAATGGGTCCTTTCTAGAGAAGGAGTTTCTCTCGAAAGAAGTGAGTGGGAGGAAAGTAGAACTTGATGAGGTAGTTGTACCTTCTCTCAATTTGGAAAGTAGCACATCAGAGAAATCCATTCCCGCGATGCCTACACCAACTAGAGACAAAGCTAATGATGATGATCATGAAGCTTCAGATCAAGTAGAGACAAAGCTAATGATGATGATCATGAAGCTTCAGATCAAGTTACTACTGAACCTCATAGGTCAACCAGAGCACGATCCGCACCAAAGTGGTACGATAATCCTGTTTTGGAAGTCATGTTATTTGACCAAGGCGAACCTACGAACTATGAAGAAGCTATGATGAGCCCAGATTCTGACAAGTGGCTTGAGGCCATGAAATCTGAGATAGGATCCATGTATGAGAACAAAGTGTGGATTTTGGTGGATTTGCCCGATGATCGGCAAGCCATAGAGAATAAATGGATCTTCAAGAAGAAGACTGATGCTGATGGTAATGTTACTATCTACAAAGCTCGACCTGTCGCGAAAGGTTTTCGACAAGTTCAAGGAGTTGACTATGATGAGACTTTCTCACCCTTAGCGATGCTTAAGTCTGTCCGAATCATGTTAGCAATTGCCACATTTTATAATTATGAAATCTGGCAAATGGACGTCAAAACTGCATTCCTTAATGGATTTCTTAAAGAAGAGTTGTATATGCTGCAACCAGAAGGTTTTGTCAATCCTAAAGGTGCTAACAAAGTGTGCAAGCTCCAGAGATCCATCTATGGACTGGTGCAAGCATCTCGGAGTTGGAATATATGCTTTGATGAGGTGATCAAAGCATATGGTTTTATACAGACTTATGGTGAAGCCTGTATTTACAAGAAAGTGAGTGGGAGCTCTGTAGGATTTCTGATGCTATATGTGGATGACATATTGTTGATAGGAAATGATATAGAATTTCTGGATAGCATAAAAGGATAATTGAATAAGAATTTTTCAGTGAAAGACCTCGATGAAGCTGCTTATATATTGGGCATCAAGATCTATAGAGATAGATCAAGACGCTTGATAGGACTTTCACAAAGCACATACCTTGATAAAGTTTTGAAGAATTTCAAAATGGATCAGTCAAAGAAAGGGTTCTTGCCTGTGTTACAAGGTGTGAAGTTGAGTAAGACTCAAAACCCGACCACGGCAAAATATAGAGAGAGAATGGAAGTCATTCCCTATGCCTCAGTCATAGGTTCTATAAGTGTGACATGCTGTGTACTAGACCTGTTGTGTGCCTTGCCATGAGTTTGGCTAGGGGGGGTACAATAGTGATCCAGGAGTAGATCACTAGACAATGGTCAAAATTATCCTTAGGTACCTAAAGAGGACTAAGGAAATGTTTTTCGGGTATGGAGGTGATAAAGAGTTCGTCGTAAAGAGTTACGTCGATGCAATCTTTGACAGCAATACGGATGACTCTAAGTCTCGATCTGGATACGTATTGAAAGTGGGAGCAATTAGCTAGAGTAGCTCCATGCAGAGCATTGTAGACATAGAAATTTGCAAAATACATACAGATCTGAATGTGACAGGCCCGTTGACTAAACCTCTCTCACAAGAAAAACATGATCACACCTTAGTACTCTTTGGGTGTTAATCACATGGCGATGTGAACTAGGTTATTGACTCTAGTAAACTCTTTGGGTGTTGGTCACATGGCGATGTGAACTATGGGTGTTAAATCACATGGTGATGTGAACTAGATTATTGACTCTGGTGCAAGTGGGAGACTGATGGAAATATGCCCTAGAGGCAATAATAAAATGGTTATTATTATATTTCCTAAATCATGATAAAGGTTTATTATTCATGCTAGAATTGCATTGATCGGAAACTTAAATACATGTGTGAATACATAAACAAACACTATGTCCCTAGTGAGCCTCTACTAGACTAGCTCATTGACCAAAGATGGTTAAGGTTTCCTAACCATGAACATGAGTTGTCATTTGATAACGGGATCACATCATTAGGAGAATGACGTGATGGACAAGACCCATCCGTTAGCTTAGCATAATGATCGTTAAGTTTGTTGCTATTGCTTTCTTCATGTCAAATACATATTCCTTCGACTATGAGATTATGCAACTCCCGGATACCGGAGGAATACCTTGTGTGCTATCAAACGTCACTACGTAACTGGGCCCTCTAGGTAATACACATCATAAGCTTGCAAGCAAATGACTAAGGAGTTAGTCACGATATGATGTATTACGGAACGAGTAAAGAGACTTGTTGGTAGTGAGATTGAACTAGGTATGAAGATACCGACGATCAAATCTCGGGCAGGTAACATACCGATAGACAAAGGGAATTGCGTATGTTGTCATAACGGTTCGGCCGATAAAGATCTTCGTAGAATATGTAGGAGCCAATACGGGCATCCAAGTTCCGCTATTGGTTATTGACCGGAGAGGTGTCTCGGTCATGTCTACATAGTTCTCGAACCTGTAGGGTCCGCACGCTTAATGTTCGTTGACGATATAGTGTTATATGAGTTATATGATTTGGTGACCAAATGTTGTTCAGAGTCCCAGATGAGATCATAGACATGATGAGGAGTCTCGAAATGGTCGAGAGGTCAAGAGAGATATATAGGACGATGGTATTTGGACACGGAAGTGTTTTGGGACGTACCGGGAAGAATCGGGTCGACGGAAGGGGTTCCGGGCACCCCCCCCCCCCTGGCAATTTATGGGTTTAATGGGCCAAAGGGAGGGACAAACCAGCCCACTAGGGGGCTGGTGTGCCCATCCACTTGTTTGGACAGCCCTAGGGAAGGAAAAGGGGGAGGGCTAGCCTCTCCTGCCTTTCCCTCTCATGGGAGAAAGGAAAGGGAGGGGCGCCACCCTCCCCTGCCTTTCCCCGCACTCCAAATAAGGAAAGAAGGGGGCACGGCTTGGGAGGGTGTCGGATCACGGGTTCCGGCAAAACCCTCAAGGTTCGAACACTGGGGTGCGCACGAAGATCTCCCCCTACCGATCCACGTCCTAACTTTTCTAAGATCTCACGGACTAACTCGACGAACTCGCAACACAAAGAACACGAGATTTATATTGGTTCGGGCCACCGTTGTGGTGTAATACCCTACTCCAGTGTGGTGGTGGTGGATTGCCTCTTGGGCTGAGGATGAACAGTACAAGGGGAAGAACAGCCTCCTGAGGTTGAGGTGTTCTTATGCTTGGCGAACTTGTGTGGGTGAGGATTACTCAAGATGAGATGCCTCTTACTATGGTGGCTAGTCCTATTTATAGAGGCCCTGGTCCTCTTCCCAAATACTGAGCGGGAAGGGAGCCAACAACGGCCAATTTGAAAGGGGACAACTAGTACAACTTATCCTGACAAAAAGCAGTCTTCGCCTGCAAAAGGCTCTGGTGGTGACGCCGCCTTGGGCTCCATGGTGACCTCCGTCTTGCCGTCCTACTGGTCTTGGTCTCGTTGCACTAATATGGAAACCTTCGCTTGACGCCTCGATACTCCGCGCCTGCGCTTGCCTCCTTAGCACCAAAGAGGAAACAAGGACACTGTGCGCGCGGCGCCCGCCTGGTCTCGATCGTCATGGCTCACGTCACGAGAACCTCGAGAGGTTTGCCTTGCCTTGATCTCTCCGTCCCTCGCGAGCCAGCCTGGCGAGGCTACTCCTGAGGAGGTCTTGTGTCGTCTGCCTCGCGAGGCTTGGCCCCTCGCGAGGGTCTTGAATGCCTTGTTGATGAAGATGGACCGTACGGGCCCGCTCGCAGAGCCACGCCGTGGGCCGCAGGTAGGCAAGTCTGGGGACCCCCGTTCCTAGAACGCCGACAGAAGGACCCTAAGTAGGATTCCTCCTACTTGGGCGCCTCCTTTGGCTGCTCCTCCCTCCCTCCCACCTATATATATGTGGGAGGGGGCGCCTAGCACACACCAGACAATTGCCTAGTCGTGTGCGGCGCCCCCTTCCACCGTTTACACCCCGGGTCATATTTTCGTAGTGCTTAAGCGAAGCCCTGCGGAGATCACGTCAGCATCACCGTCACCACGCCGTCGTGTTGACAGAACTCATCTACTACCTCCACGTCTTGCTAGATCAAGAAGGCGAGGGACGTCAGCAAGCTGAACGTGTGCAGAACGCGGAGGTGCCGTGTGTTCGGTACTTGGTTGGTTGAAACGCGAAGAAGTTCGACTACATCAACTGCGTTGTTAAACGCTTCCGCTTACGGTCTACAAGGGTACGTAGGCACACTCTCCCCCTCGTTACTATGCATCTCCATGGATAGATCATTGTGTGCATAGAAATTTTTTGTTTTCCATGCAACGATTCCCAACATAAATTGTATGTCGCCTATCGCATATGCAACTCTTTTATGAATCGTATTTGATGTCTCTGCCACCGCACACCGTTTGTTTTATTGGTGACGGTTTTATTACGATATTGTTTGTGATTCATGCATCGCACACAGTTTAGTCGATTGGTCTCCTATACATGTGTCACGTTAGGACCTTCATGTAGTAGTGCAATGTGTTCTGGTCCAAGGGAACATTCATGGAGACCATCAAGATGTGGCAGTACGAATGATTTTACATCACCTACCTACGCACAAAAGGTCAAAAGGAGACCCCTACCTTTTTGGCCGAACTTCCGAGGAGGCTTGTTTCCTGGACGGAGAAAGGCCTTGATTGGGGGAACCCTGGACGGAGAGGCTGGTGGATTGGAAGACTTGGAGAAGCAGAAGAGTGTGGTCGAGGTCGGGGCCGGTGGAACGAGGGGCGCTGCGGTGAGAGTGGTTCTTTTTTTCTTAAGCAACCTAACGAATTTCCTTCACAACCTGGCAGTAGAGGAGACGGCAACGAGCAGAGGAGATGGGAACTGAAGGATGAGGAGGAGAGGTTCCGATGGCATGGGAGGGACGCCAGAGCAGGGGTAGAGGAGGAGCAGCGGCGGAAGACTAGGTCTAGGTCCTCGTGTCCATGGAGGAGATGGGGCGACAGAGGAGATGGGGCGGCCAAGGGATGACGAGAATGAGCTGCAGCGGCGGGGATGCATGTGCCGGAGTAGCAGCAGGAGGAGGAGGAGGGCCGGCGAGGAGAGGACCCGGGGCGCCGCTGCCGACTGGCTTCCATGGGCGCCTCCTCTTTTCGATTTTTTGTCAAAAAGGATCACCTGCGTGAACGAATTGCCAAAAAAGACCACTGCGGATCAATTTGACAAAAAGGACCCTTTCGGCCATGGCGGCATGTGCGGCAGGCGACACGTGGCACCTGCCGCCACGCTGCGAGGCGGCAGGCGACACGTGGCACTTGCCGCCACGCTGCGAGGCGGCAGCACCACCTGGCAGAACGGGATTTGGCGCTGGCTACAGAACGGCAGCGGTGTATGAGGCCCGGCCGCCAAGGGGCGTGGCGACAGTACTGTACAGCCTGGGCCCTGCCGCCTCGCGGGCTGGCGGCAGCCCTGTTGCGGGGTCCACGCTGCAGCCGATAAGATGTAGGCATGTACACAATATTCTGTCGATAGGGAGAGTTGGTCAGCCGCCAGCCACACAAATCAGAATGGTGACATTGCTTTTGATGCATATATAAACATCCGCTAGAGAACAAACGGTGTTGCTCTGTGCTGATTTCACAGAGAAAACGACGCCTACCTGCATGCAACATGCATGTGATCAACCCCTCCTTTTTCTTAATTAATCGTATCGATCATAATCACAGGCATGATCAATCAATTGTGTGGCCGCCAGCCCGCAAGGCGGAAGGGCCCAGACTGTACAGTACTGCCGCCATGCCCCTTGGCGGTCGGGCCCCACACGCCGCTGTCGTTCCGTCGCCAGCGCCAAATCCCGTTCTACCAGGCGGTACAGTGCTGCCGCCTTGCAGCGTGGCGGCAGGTGCCACATGTCGCCTGCCGCACCTGTCGTCACAGCCGAGGGGGTCCTTTTTGTCAAATTGACCCGTAGTTTTTGACAATTCGTTCGCGCAGGTGGTCCTTTTCGACAAAAAATCCCTCTTTTCCAGGTCGAGCGGCGGAGCAGGGGGGAAAGAAGGAGTGAAGCGTTACCTTTTGCGGGAGGGGGGATTTCCAGCCAAATCGAAGCCGGAGGACTCGGAAACGTGGGAGGGCTCCGCGTGTGCAAACGATTTCGTCCCTATATACGTTTGATTTTCGACGGCTGTTTTGGTGCGCATGCCAAACAGCCGAATTGGAATTTAGGAGATACCAAATCCAATTTAGAACCTCATTACAAACATCCAAACACAACGAAAAAGAATTCACCACGGTTTAAATAACCGTAAGTATAAAGGGGAAGGGAGATGTACCCCTCTTTTGGATTATGTTGGCGTATAAGCTTTTGGCACGAAAATTAGCTTCATGCTAAATCGCCAAGCCAGCCCACCAGAGCACTGTCGGAGCACGAACAAAGGACGTTAGATTATTATAAGCATAGCAAATCAAATGTCTTTTATGGCAAATTGTGTGTCGCGAGCATCGTTTTTATGGCAATCAAACATTAATTTGCCATGCTTAAAAATGCTCGCGGCACATAATTTGCCATAAAAAATATTTAGTTTGCTATGCTTAAAAATCTAACGTCTGTTTTTTAGCATTTTCGGACATATATCCTCGCTGTTTTATTAGAACTAAACAAATCCTCGTTGGCTTCATCTATTTCAGCACACATGTTCATGAATTAGAAAATAAAATGCCAACCACATGTCATATGTGGTACGCTATCACAAAAAGAATCTTAAAAACAAGAGAATAAAATTCCTTGGTTAAAATAAACCCTTAACCTCACAGGAAGAGGTGTACCACTGTTTCGACTCTCAACAGACATCGTCTAGGCTAGATCTCCTTGCTTGTACTTTGGCATCGGGCATCAAAATCCTTGAAAAAAACGTCGGCCATCAACAGATTTCAGACGCAAGATCTTCACACCTATGTACCTTAACATCGGCCATCCATTTGATCTTTCTAACAAATGGACCCTCGCAACCATTTACATCATTACATATTGCAAAAGAATATACATTTCTTAAGTGAAAGCACCATTCTCATTAAGTACAAAGTTTTTGTGAAGGAAAAAAGCACAGTAAAAAGGTTCAAATCACTTAAGACATATATTTTTATTGATTAACTGAGTTAAAAACACTAGCAGCACAGACAAGCTACGGCATGTGATCAAATCATCAAATCAAACTCACATTAGAGACAAAAAAACCTGAAAAGAATAGAAATTTAACTGTGCTTTCCTTCACAGCCCATGATCAAAATCCTAAGCTTGACATCGTCCAGGCACTGTGCTGGCAGAGTTGGCCTCTAGCTTCCCTCATGCCAAATCCGTATTTTGACTCAAACGACTCTAAAACACGTGCAATATACTAAAAGTCTCCATCAACATTTCCCAAAATGTGTTCAGATTTGAGTCCAAGGAGTTACAGTTTAAGATAACAACTCGATATTCCAGTGCATGAATAATAGTCATGGTAAGTAACACTGCCACAATTTCACTCCACTGTAACTAGTAACTACGGAGTACATCAATGGTGTGAAGATGCATGGCATTATGGAAGCAACAAGTTAAGTTCAACAGTTAGGGCATCACTTCCAAATGCATAGCGACCTTTCTCCAAATCCAGCACTAAGCTACTGATCATTGAACATAATATAATACTCCCTCTGTATCAAAATATAAAACGTTTTTTGATACTCCCTTTGTATCAAAATATAAAACGTTTTTTCATACAGAGGGACTTATATTTGATACAGAGGGAGTACTATGTTCTAAGTTGTAAGTACATACTACCATAACTAATGTTCTTTTGCAAACTGCAGTCAACATGCATGAAATCTTTTCATACAAGACAACTTTCATGCATGACAGTGTTCAGTTTTTCAATAATGCCTACGATGCCAACAAAGCATGAATGAATCTGGTGCAAATATCAGCAAGATAACTCGGCATACAAAAAAAATCAAAACTACAGAAGATGAATCACCAACATGTGGTCAAGAAGGAGGGTATATGCCTTTCTCTGCATATAAACTAACAGTAGACAAAAGTTAGGAGCAGCTTATAAGACAATCACCTCAACAATGGGACAAAAACAACATAGTAACATCAGCTCCAGATCACAATCTACAACTGCACGACTGAAAAAATTCTTCAGAGCATAATTGTGATACCCTAAATTCCGGCAACGAAGACAGTACATAGCAATAATGATAATATAATAGTACTATGTTCTCAGCTGTAAGTAATTACTACCATAACTAATGTTCTTTTGGATATTGCAGTCAACATGCCTAAAATCTTTGCATATCAGAAACAAGTTCGATAAAAGCCATCTTGGCCTGCAGGCATACCATCCAATATGATGCACAAGCCTTTCGAAATCATGTCCAGAACACATGCAATTCGTTCACAATTCATGCAATGCAAATTTTGCAATTTCCAACATACAGTGTACTGAAACATAATAGAGGATAACTGCACAGACTAAAAGGGACACCTGTTGTCGTATTAAAAGAGAAAGAAAGAATCAACATCGTCCATGCACTCTGCTGAAAGAGTTGGCCTCTAGCTTCCCTCATGCCAAATCCGTATTTCGACTCAATGGCTCTAAAACAAGCGCAATATACTAAAAGTCACCATCATCATTTCCCAAAAATGTGTTCAGATTTGAGTCCAAGGATTTATAGTTTAAGATAACAACTCCATATTCCAGTGCATGGATATTAGTCATGGTAAGTAACACTGCCACAGTTTCACTCTACTGTAACTAGTAACTACATCAATGGTGTGAAGATGCACGGCATTATGTAAGCAACAATTTAAGTTCAACAGTTGGGCATCACTTCCAAATGTATAGGCATATAGCGACCTTTCTCCAAATCCAACACTAAGCTACTGATCATTGAACATAATATAATACTATGTTCTCAGCTGTAAGTAAATACTACCATAACTAATGTTCTTTTACCTATTGCAGTCAACATGCCTAAAATCTTTTCATACAAGACAATTTTCAGGCATGACAGTGTTCAGTTTTCAACAATGCCTACGATGCCGACAAAGCATGAATGAATCTGGTGCAAACATCAGCAAGATAACTCGCAAGACAAAAATTCAAAAATATAGAAGATGAATCACCACCATGTAATCAAAAAGGTGTATATATGCTTTTCCGAATGTAACACTAACAGTAGACATAATTAGGAGCATCTTATAGAACAATCACCTCAACAATGGGACAAAAACAACATAGTAGCACCAGCTCCAGATCACAATCTACAACTGCAACCACTGAAAAAAGAATTCAGAGCATAATGATGATACCCTAAATTCCGGCAACAAAAACAGTACATAGCAATGGTATACCCGTATCAGAAACAAGTTCGATAACAGCAATCATGACCTGCAGGTATATCATCCGATATGATGCCCAAGCCATTCGGAATCATGTTTAGAACACATGCAATTCGTTCAAAATCCATGTTATGGAAAACATGCAATACTCAACATACATTGTACCGAGACATAACACGAGATAATTGCACAGACTACAAGAAACCCCTGCTGTCATATTAAAAGAGAAAGAAGGAATCAATATCTGTGAACCTCTGTCACCGCTGCGCAAATCATGAATGGGACAAACTGTTCAAATAGGTCAAACTGATCAGAAGAAGCTAATCAGTTTGAGTTTCATCAGCAGAGATTGCAGTATCCGAGCCATCAGAGAACTCGACCTCGGAGAACCATTCACAGGCACCATCATTCCGCTGCGTCTGAAGGAACTCATGGAGGACAAGGCTTTCTTTGAGCATATGTGGAGTAACTCTGGTGCCCCGAGCAGAGCAGTCGACAGGCCCCTGCGATTTACCTGTCTTATCACAATGCAACACCTTGTCAGAGACTTCCTCGGACACCAGCATATCCCCCTCTTGATACAGGACAATCGGACAAAGTGGCAACGGTATAGGTTGATAAGCAAGCTTGAAGGACAGCTTAACCCAGTACTTCCAGACCCAGCGCATCTCCTTGTAGTCATCCATGAACCAAACCGCCAAGTTCTTTGCGAATTGGGGCGAGCAGAACATGGCAAGCTTGCCCTCCATCTCAAACAGCTGCGTGTGGTCGTCATTGGTCAGGCTCGCCTCCGCGGGAGGAGAGATCCGCCTGAATGACTCAGCAGCTTGGTCGAACACCAGTATGCCGCCCCCTTGGCTCAGTTGCGGCGACCAGTGCAGGCTGCCATGGAGAAGGACGGGCGGCGATGTGCGAGAGCTCTCCAGCCCTCCCATCAGCCCAGCGCCCACTTGAGCCGACGACGTGCGAAGGTCGATGCTCCTGGCCTGCGGGGATCCCACCGTGAGGACGTAGTAGGTGTGAGACATCTGGAGGCCCAGGTCCCCAGCCTCGTGGTACAGCACCCGGTACTCCCCGGAAGCGGCGTGCTGGTAGAACCCCACGACATGTCGGCCATCCTGAAGCAGCAGCGGCAGGCGAGCACCTTGGCGCGTGGCAGGGTTGCATACGAAGAAGGACCTGTGGAAGCTGAGGAGGAGCAGGCCGTTGCACGAGCCGTGGACCATGAGTGCGCCGCGGCCGTCGTCGGCGAAGGGGCGGGGCGGGGGCACCCTCTGGATGACCCGCAGGACCGCCCGGCGCTTGTTGGTGGCGAGGTCGACGGCCTGGAGGCAGCCGCCGACGTCGTAGGTGAAGACGAGGGGCTGCCGTGGCTGGTGGGAGTGGTGCCTGCTGATGAAGGCGGGGTCGGTGGCGAGGTCGCGCCAGGCCTTGCAGGCGGCGCGGGAGCGGAGGAGGTGCTTGGGCGGCACGCGGGCGAGGATCTCCTGGATCATGTCCTCGGGGAGGCCGTCGGAGGAGCCTCGCTCGGTCTCCCTCGTCGCCATGGGACGGGACGGGAGGGGGCGAGGTCAGAGGGGTTCGCGAACCTGCAAAAATTCCCCAGATCCGGATGAGCAAGCAAGGGATAGTTGGAACCCCAGCACGTGAGGACGCAATCGAGTCAGGAATGGCGGGTGCCAGCGGATTCACCTGTTCTTCGATTTCCCTTGGCTGGCCTCTCTCGCCGCAGACTCGACCCGCTCGGCTCAACAACTTGCGAGACGACCCTTTCGGCCGTTGGAACAAGAAAGGGGCGCTGCGGTGCGGGAGTTGCCGGATTGGGGATTCCAGAGGGTTCCTGCTCTTCTGGGCTTTTTCTCTTTTTTTCTGGGCCTTTTCATCTGGGCCTGGCCACGACCACTTTGCAAATTGGATCGAGAGCATGTCAAGGCTACAACCAACGGTCAGATTCCACCCAATGAGAGCATACATTGGGTACTCTAAAAAAAACAGTGAGAGTATCCGTGTCACCAAAAAAAAACACTGATGAGAGTATCCTAAAAAAAACCAATGAGAATGTACATGGAGTAGTTGTTGCACCCTCAGCACCTCCGGTTAATCATATTTTTGTCTGTGGATGATAGCTTTACTTATGTTCAAAGCAGATGAAGAAGCTGCTACAATCATTAGACACAGTGCAGAAGTATTGTGATGCTTATGGCCAGAAAATTAACCTGTCAAAGTCCTCTATTTTTTTCGTAAGGGCTGCCCAGAGTCATGAAGGAATTCTATCAAAGTTGTTCTTACTGTCCCCAATGAATCCTTTAATAAACGATACCTTGGCTTACCGTCAAATATGAGGAAGAGTAATTAACGGATATTTGGATAGGCTTTGGTCAAAAGTTCAATGTTGGATTGTAAGATGTATCGCCTCTTCTGGGAAGAAGAGTCTATTGCACCGGCGGTCCCGACTTATTGTATGTCATGTTGTTTGCTACCTCGCGGGCTATGCAATCAGCTAAATACCATGGTTTGAAAGAAAAAAATTGGGGCTGTAAAGATGGAAAGAGAAAGACGACGTGGGTGTATTGGGATGATCTGATCATGCCTAAGTACACAGGGGGGTTTGGGGGTCCGGGATACAGATATTTTCAACCTTGTCATGTTCGAAAAGCAAGGTTGGAGCATTCTTCGTGAGTTGAGATCGCTGAGTGCGCGGATTCTCAAAGCAAAGTACTTCCCATCTTCTGACTTGCTGGAATCAGAGCTTGGATCCCAACCATCTCAAGTGTGGTGAGTTGTTCATGCAGGCCTAGAATTTTTGAAACAGGGACTTGTCCGGCATATTGGAGATGGGGTATCAACGCACGATTGGAATCACAACAAGGAATTAGGACAACTCCCCTGTTCTTGTCACGGAATTGATCGACAATACATCTAGACAGTGGAGCCGGGCTGCTGTTTATCAGCATATGAATCCCATTGATGTGGACGCTGTTATGAATATTTCACTCAGTACCATGACGTCTAGCGATTGGGGTGGGCATGGCACTATGAACGATCAAGCATTTTTTCGGTTAGGTCATCCTACCGTCGTTTGGTTGATAGAAACGGAGGAGGGATGCCGGTTGGAGCATTGTGGAAGCATGTCGGCACAACAGCGGTTCAGAAACAATCGCAAAATTTATGAAAAAGGTCAAAAACTTTGCATGGAGGCTAGCAAAAAACTCTATTCCGACTGGTGAAAGTTTAATGCAGCATCTCATATCAGAATTCAATACTTGCTTTCATATATGTTACTGCGGGACAATAAAAGATCTAGAGGGATTTGTCAAAAACCATTTTCAATCGTGTTGTCACAACTAAACATATATCGTTGATATTATATTAGAGCTATACACATCCTTGTTGGCTAGTCTATTCCAGCACACATGTTCACGAATTAGTTAAGAAATTCCAACCACATGGCATATGTGGCAAAGGGAATGTAAAAAAGAGAATAAAATTCCTTGGTCAAAATAAACCCTTAACCTAATAACCTCACATGAAGGAGAATATACCATTGTTTCGACTTATGTCATCGTGTAAGCTAGATCTCCTTACTTGGTCCTTAGCATCTGCCATCAACAAATTTCAGCCGCTAGATCTTCATACATGTACCTTAACATCGGCCATCCATTTGATCCTTTTAACAGATGGATCCTCAGAACCATTTATATCAATACATATTGTCAAAAGAATATTCAGTTCTTAAGTGAAAGCACCATTCTCATGAAGTACAAGGTTTTTGTGAGGGAAAAGCACAGTAAAAAGGTTCAAACCCACTGGACAAATATATTTTTTAGGGGTACAAATATTTATTATTGATCAACTGATTCATGACGGGAACCATGAAGGCAAAAGAAATAATCAGGAGTTAAAAACACTAGCAGCACAGACGTGTGACCGCATGTGATCAAATCATCGAATCGAACTCACATTAAAGACATAAATCCCCTGAAAAGAATAGAAATTCAACTGTGCTTTCCTTCACAGCCATGAGATCAAAATCCTAAGCTCGACATTGGCCAGGCACTGTGCTGGCAGAGTTGGCCTCTAGCTTCCCTCATGCCAAATCCGTATTTCGACTCAACGACTCTAAATCATGCCAAATCCGTGTTTCGACTCACTCAACGACTCAAAATCATGCCAAATCCGTAGTTCGAGTCAACGACTCTAAAACACGCACACTATACTAAAAGTCTATCATCATTTCTCAAAATATGTTCAGATTTGAGTCCAAGGAGTTATAGTTTTAGATAACAACTCCATATTCCAGTTCATGAATACTAGTGCCACAGTTCCACTCCACTGTAACTAGTAACTACATCAATGGTGCGAAGATGCATGGCATTATGTAAGCAACAGTTTAAGTTCAACAGTTGGGCATCACTTCCAAATGCATAGCGATCTCTCTCCAAATCCAGTACTAAGCTACTGATCATTGAACATAATATAATACTCCTATGTTCTCAGCTGTAAGTAAATACTACCATAACTAATGTTCTTTTGTCTATTGCAGTCAGGGCAGCCCGGTGCATGTAGCTCCCGCTTGCGCAGGGTCCGGGAAAGGGTCCAACCACTTTCAACATGCCTAAAATCTTTTCATACAACACAACTTTCATGCTTGACAGTGTTCAATTTTGAACAATGCCTACGATGCCAAAAAAGCATGAATGAATCTGGTGCAAACATCAACAAGATAACTCACCAGACAAAAATCATGTAATCATGAAGATGCATATCTGCTTTTCTCTGAATGTAACTCCAACAGT
This sequence comes from Aegilops bicornis, assembly GCA_021605145.1. Taxonomy (NCBI): domain Eukaryota; kingdom Viridiplantae; phylum Streptophyta; class Magnoliopsida; order Poales; family Poaceae; genus Aegilops; species Aegilops bicornis. The sequence goes on from CM038672.1 coordinate 522,691,401, forward strand.
AGACAAAACTAGGAGCAGCTTATAGAACAATCACCTCAATAATGGTACAAAAACAACATAGTAGCATCGTCTCCAGATCAAATTCTACAACTGCAACCACTAAAAAAATACTTCAGAGCATAATGATGATACCCTAAATTCCAGCAGTGAAAACAGTACATAGCAATGGTATCCGTATCGCAACCAAGTTCAATAACAACCATCATGAACTGCAGGCATAGTCCAATATGATGCCCAAACCATCCGAAATCATGTTCTGAACACATGCAATTCGTTCACAATTCATGTAATGGAAATTTCCAACATACAATTTTTTCAACTCAACGACTCTAAAACACACAGAATATACTAAAAGTCTCCATCATCATTTCCCAAAATATGTTCAGATTTGAGTCCAAGGGGCTATAGTTTAAGACAACAACTCCATATTCCAGTTCATGAATAGTAGTCATGGTAAGTAACACTGCCACTCCGTTGGCTGTGGTGGTGGTTTGCTTTATTTATAAAGCGGGGCGAAAGCCTTTTTCGATAAGTAACACTGCCACAGTTTCACTCCACTGTAAATAGTAGAGAGTTTTTACAGTACCCTGGTACTCCCTAGGGAGAGGAGGGAGTGCCGAATAAATCCAACCATCCATCTACAGGGGTATTTTAGAACTTTTGTCTTATTCGTTTTGACTTTTATTCCAACCGAATCAACCGCATCAGGCCGCAGCGATCGCACTGTTAGTTCACCCATCGTGGTAGCTGCTGGAGACTTCGTCTTGTAGCCATTCGTGAATTCCTGTTAATTGCAGATTAATTGAACTATGGCGCTGTAGGAGGACTGGGCTCCTCCTCATACATCATGCGCCAGTATCCCACGGCGGAGTCATCCCCGACCAATTCGCGTAGGCGCAACTACCGGCGGCGGCCATTGATATGCACATCACGGGTGCATAACCTGGATTGTGAACTGATGTGGCCTAATCCTAATCCCCTCAGTTGTGATGACCCTGTGATCATCATGCCCCGCCACGCATGATCATCATCTCGATTTTGAGATTTTTCTTTTCACGAATGATATTGATTTGGATTAGGGTTCATGACAAAATTTTGTTTGAAGTCTGCGTTCACACCCTTACAAGCAAGTTCGTACCCATGATTACGGTATTACCCCTAAGATCAAGGTACTCCATATTTTTTTGAGATAGTACTCCCTAGGATCTGTATTGGAGTACCATGTAAGATTAGCCGTAAGATTATGATGCATGGATGGCTCACATTCATTTAGGGGTACCGTAAAAGAGCTCTAGTAGTAACTACATCAATGTGTGAAGATGCATGCAACATAATACTACTATGTTCTCAGTTGTAAGTAAATAATATCATAACTAATCTTCTTTTGCATATTGCAGTCAACATGCGTGAAATCTTTTCATACAAGACAACTTTCATGCATGACAGTGTTCAGTTTTCAACAATACCTACGATGCCAACAAAGCACTAATGAATCTGGTGCAAACATCACCAAGATAACCCACCAGGCATAAATTCAGAAATATAGAAGATGAATCACCAACATGTAATCAAGAAGGTGCATATATGTTTTTCTCGGAATGTAACACTAACGGTAGACAAAATTAGGGAGCAGCTTATAGAACAACCACCTCAACAATGGGACAAACACAACATAGTAGCACCAGCTCCAGATCACAATCTACAACTGCAACCACTGAAAGAATACTTCAGAGCAATGATGATAATACCCTAAATTCTGGCATTGAGAACAGTACATAGCAATGGTATCCATATCAGAAACAAGTTCGATAACGGCCACCATGACCTGCAGGCATACCATCCAATATGATGCCCAAGCCTTTCGAAATCAAATTTAGAACACATGCAATTCATTCACAATTCATGTATTGGAAATTTTGCTATTTCCAACATACAGTGTACTGAAACATAACAGGGGATAATTGCACAGAGTAAATATGTAGCGACCTTTCTCCAAATCCAGCACTAAGCTACTGATCATTGAACATAATATAATACTCGACCTGTCTCACAATGTAAGACGTTTTTTGATACTAAGTAAATACTACCATAACTAGTGTTCTTTTGCATATTGCAGTCAACATGCCTAAAATCTTTTCATACAAGACAATTTTCATGCATGACAGTGTTCAGTTTTCAACAACTCCTACAATGCCAACAAAGCATGAATCAATCTGGTGCAAACATCAGCAAGATAACTGGCCAGACAAAAAATTAGAAATATAGAAGATGAATAACCAAAATGCAATCAAGAAGCTGCATATCTGCTTTACTCTGAATGTAACATTAACAGTAGACAAAATTAGGAGCAGCAATCACCTCAACAGTGGGGCAAAAACAACATAATAGCATCAGCTCCAGATCACAACATACAACTGCAACCACTAAAAAAATACTTCAGAGCAAACGGAAACGGTACATAGCAATAGCATCCATAACAGAAACAAGTTCGATAAAAGCCATCATGGCCTGCAGGCATACCATCGAATATGATGCCCAAGCCATTCGAAATCATGTTCCGAACACATGCAATTCGTTCACAATTCATGTAATGGAAATTTCCAACATACAGTGTACTTACTGAAACATGACAGGGGATAACTGCACAGACTAAAAGAAAGCCCTGCTGTCATATTTAAAAGAGAAAGAAGGAATCAATATCTATGAACCTCTGTCACCGTTGCGCGAATCATGAAAAGGCTAACCAGTTTGAGTTTCATCACCAGAGATTGCAGTATCCGGACCGGAACCATCAGGGAAACTCAAGCTCGGGGAACCATTGGCAGGTACCGTCCTTCTGCTGCTTCCGAAGGAACTCAGGGAGGATGAGGCTCTCTTTGAGCACATGTGGAGTAACTCTGAGGCCCCGAGCAAAACAGTTGACAGATCCCTGAAGTTTATCCATCTTATCATAATGCGACAGCTTGCCGGGGCTTTCGAACACCAGCATATCCGATTCCAGCACCAGCACATCCCCCCCTTGATACAGGACAGCCGGATCATAAGCAGGCGTGAACGACAGCTCAACCGGGTGCTTGAACCAGTTCATCTGCTCGTAGTCCTCCATGAACCAGATGACCGACTTCTGTGCAGATTGGTGGCAGCAGAACATGGCAAGCCTGCCGTCCATCTCAAACAGCTGCGTGTGGTGGCGCTCGCCCAGCATCGCCTCCGCGGGAGGAGCGATCCAGCTGAATGACTCGGCATCGGTGTCGAACACCAGAATGTTGCCCTCTTGGCTCCGTTGCGGCCGCCAGTGCAGCCTGCCGCGGAAGAGGACGGGCGGCGATGTGCTGGAGCTCTCCAGCCCTCTCGCCAGCCCGGCGGCCACGGCGGCCGACGACGCGAGCAGCTCGATGTCCCTGATCGCCTGCTGGGATCCCAGCGAGAGGACGTAGTAGGAGTACTCCCCGTCGAGGCCCTCGACCAGGTGGTACAGCACCCGGTACTCCCCAGAAGCGGCGTGCCTGTAGAACCCCACGAATTCCGGGCCATCACGAAACAGCAGCCGCAGGCGAGCACCTCGGCACGTGGCGGGGTTGCAGACGAGGAAGGTCTCGCGGAAGCTGAGGAGGAGCAGGCCGTCGCAGGAGCCGTGGAGCGCGAGCGCGTCGGAACCGATGGAGGGCACGCGGCCAGACACCGTAACCCGCATGACCGCCCGGCGCCTGTTGGTGCCGAGGTTGACGGCCTCGAGGCAGTGCTCGTCGTAAGCCAAGAGGAGGGGCTGCGCTGGCTGGCGGGAGTGGTGCTTGCGGATGAAGGCGGGGTCGGCGGCGAGGTCGCACCAGGCCTTGCAGGCGGCGCGGAAGCGGAGGAGGTGCTTGGGCGGCACGCAGGCGAGGATCTCCGGGATCAGCTCCTCGGGGAGGTCGCCGAAGGAACGTCGTTTGGTCTCCTTCGCCGCCATGGGAAGGGAGGAGGCGAGGTCGGAGGGGTTCGAGAACCTTCGGAAATGCCTGCGTATTCCCCAGATCCGAATGAGCGGGCGAGAAATTGCTGGAATCCCAGTGCGCGAGGACGCGATGGACTCAGGAACGACTGGTGCGAGCTCACCTGTTTCTCGGTTTCCCTCGATCTCCCTCGATCTCGCCGCGGAAGAACTCGAGAACACCACCCTTTCGGCCGTTGGAAGATGACGAGGTCGAGAACGCAAGAAAGGGAGGGGGGTGCAAACGCTGCGGTGCGGGAACCGGACATTCTAGAGCGTTCCTGGCCTTCTGGGCTTCTTTTTTATCTGGGGGCCTGGCCTAGGCATGACTATTTTGTAAACTGGATCGAACCTATGCTGATCAATCGCTGCCCTAAATATCTAAGAGCAACTAGTTAACTAGCACTTCGCCGGAGGCTTGCCTGTAGGCGTGAGATCCAATCTTGCTACATTACATACCGAATTAATGCCTGTTTACGGGCGCAGAGGGAGATCCAGATAGGCAAACTTTTGCTCTGGACCAAGATTTTCCTTTTCCCATGGCGGCGTCAAGTTCTACGGCGGGGGCAAGGCAAGAGGTCGATCTTGAGGAGATGCTCAAGAATATGGAGTTGATGGAAGAGGAGCTTGATGAGGTGGTCATTGGGGCGGAGGAGGCGAAGTCCTTTGAGGCAGATGCAAAGTGGATGGCAATAGCTAGGGTTAACACAGATCGACCCTTCAGTTCGTCTGCTTTTTTTTTTGACAACATGAAGTTCATATGGGGACTTGCCCAGACCCCAAAATTCCGAGAGGTAGGTGCAAATTTGTTCATCTTCCAGTTGTTCTGCCTGGGAGATTGGAGAAAGGTGGTCCATGGAGGACCTTGGCTGTTCAGGAACTTGGCGGTGGTGATTGAGGATTATGATGGGAAAACAGATCCAGAGAAAATTGTGCTAGATGGTCTGTTTGTTTGGGCTCAAATTCACAAGGTGCCGGAGGTATATCGCCATGAACAGGTGGTTGACCAGCTAGCTCGCAGGATTGGGAAAGTTAGAGAGGTGCAACTTCGGCCAACTTTGTACTATGAAGGAGATTATGTGAGGGTGAGGGCTAGGGTTCTAACTGCTAATCCTTGACCCGTTTCATCCCGCTCACCGTGACTGGGGAGGGTACACGGATGTTGATGGTGAAGTATGAAAAGATCCCTTTTTTCTGCAAGGTGTGTGGTCTGATGGGTCATGGTTATGATGAATGTGGTAACGGTGTTTGGAAAGAGGAGGATAAGAAGTGGGGGTCTTGGATGATAGAAAAACGCAGATATGTCGACTACAGTCAGCCTTCGGGTGGGAGAGGCTTCTTCAGGGGAGACCGCGGCCGTGGGAGAGCTAGGAATCCCGAGCGTACACCGGCAGGTGGCAGAAGTACTGCAGCCCAGTATGAAGGTGGAGCAGATGAGCAAGAAGCAAATCAGGGGGGCAAAGGGCAAGTACCACAACAACTTGCTGAACCCAATCTGGTGAAATCGCAAGCTAAGAGATCATCTCATGATAAAACAATGGAGCAGCCAACAGCTACGATGATGGATCATCAGTTGGCAGATGAAACCAGTGGTGCTATGGTGGTGACGCATGTGGCACCTACAGGGGTCCCTCCCTTACCCCCTGTCTATGTGTCACCAATGAAGGATAATAAGAGGCTGCGAAAGGGACAAGACGAAAAGGAGAAGGGATATATCAACCAGGCTCAGGACACTCAAACTGCACTATCGGCGGGCTCCTCCAAGGAGTACCGCCGGGCACAATGAATATCATTAGCTGGAACTGCCGAGGTGCGGGTAAAGCGTCGACAGTCCGAGAACTTCGTGATATGGCGAAGAAATTTACCCCTACCGTGCTTTGTATCGTTGAAACTCAGATTAACAAAGCTAGGGTAGAGAGTTTGGCTAGTTCAATAGGCTATGATAAAGCCTATGCAATAAATAGTAATGGTAGAAGTGGAGGAATTGGTATCTTTTGGAATAATGCAATAAATGTTGAGATTTTGGGTTACTCAATGTATCATGTAGATTGTAAGGTGATTGACCCGAGTAGTGAACCATGGCGCCTAACAGTAGTATATGGTGAAGCCCAAACACATCTTCGGCATCAAACGTGGGAAGTGCTTAAAGATATCAGTGGTTCAAGCGAGCTCCCATGGCTTTGCATAGGAGATTTCAATGAAGTTTTGCGTCGGGAAGAACATGAGGGGATAGGACAGCGAAGTAATGCGCAGATGCAGGGTTTCAGATATATGGTTGACACTTGCATGCTGATGGATATTGGCTTCAAGGGTAGATTTTGGACGTTTGAAAAGAAAGTGGTGGGAGGCACATACACTCGTGTGAGGCTAGATAGAGCCCTGCTGATAGCGGACTGGAATACGCTTTTCCCTTTGGCGTGTCTAACTCATCTTACCTCGGCCAATTCAGATCATGGGCCTATTCGTTTGCAGCTAGATGCAGCGACGAGAGTTGCAAGACCGGATCCCCTGTTCAGATATGAGACTGCGTGGGAAACACATGAAAATCTGAAAGAGACTATACTACAAGCATGGGCTGATAACCAACCTTGTGTTGGAAATATGCCCTAGAGGCAGTAATAAAATGGTTATTATTATATTTCCTTGTTCATGATAATTGTCTATTGTTCATGCTATAATTGTATTAACTGGAAACCGTAATACATGTGTGAATACATAGACCACAACATGTCCCTAGTGAGCCTCTAGTTGACTAGCTCGTTGATCAATAGAGGGTTATGGTTTCCTGACCATGGACATTGGATGTCATTGATAACGGGATCACATCATTAGGAGAATGATGTGATGGACAAGACCCAATCCTAAGCATAGCACAAGATCTTGTAGTTCGTTTGCTAAAGCTTTTCTAATGTCAAGTATATTTCCTTAGACCATGAGATTGTGCAACTCCCCGATACCGTAGGAATGCTTTGGGTGTACCAAACGTCACAACGTAACTGGGTGGCTATAAAGGTGCACTACAGGTATCTCCGAAAGTGTCTGTTGGGTTGGCACGAATCGAGACTGGAATTTGTCACTCCGTATGACGGAGAGGTATCTCTGGACCCACTCGGTATTGCATCATCATAATGAGCTCAATGTGACTAAGTAGTTAGTCACGGGATCATGCATTACAGAACGAGTAAAGTGACTTGCCGGTAACGAGATTGAACGAGGTATTGGGATACCGACGATCGAATCTCGGGCAAGTAACATACCGATTGACAAAGGGAATTGAATACGGGATTGATCGAATCCCCGACATCGTGGTTCATCCGATGAGATCATCGTGGAACGTGTGGGAGCTAATATGGGTATCCAGATCCCGCTATTGGTTATTGGCCGGAGAGGTGTCTCGGTCATGTCTGCATGGTTCCCAAACCCGTAGGGTATACACACTTAAGGTTCGGTGACGCTAGAGTTGTTATGGGAAATAGTATGTGGTTACCGAAGGTAATTCGGAGTCCCGGATGAGATCCCGGACATCACGAGGAGTTTCGAAATGGTCCGGCGGTGAAGATCGATATATTGGACGAAGTGTATTGGAGTCCGGAAGTGTTCCGGGGTACCGAACTATGGCTAGCATGACCGAAAGGTGTTTGGGAGCCCGGCAAGTGTTGGAGGGCCTCATGGGCCAAAGGGGAAGGGGCAAACCAGCCCACTAAGGGGTGGTGCGCCCCCCACACCCTTTCCCACGTTATTTGGGGAGATGGGGCGCCTCCACCTGGCTTGGGAGGCAATCCTCCACCTGCTTGGCTTGGGGGGAAAGTCTCCCTAGGATTTTCCCTAGGGAGATCCAATCGGCTTGGCCGCCGCCCCCTAGGGGAAACCCTAGGGTGCCTCCCCCTCTCCCCTTGCCCCTATACATAGTGGAGGGGTGGGAGGGCAGCCGCACCTCTTCCCTGGCGCAACCCCCTCCCTCCTCCAACACCTCCTCCTCCTCCATAGTGCTTGGCGAAGCCCTGCCAGAGAACCACGAGCTCCATTGCCACCACGCCATCGTGATGCTGGAGTTTTCCCTCAACTTCTCCTCTCCCCTTGCTGGATCAAGAAGGAGGAGACATCCCCGGGCTGTACGTGTGTTGAACACGGAGGCGCCGTCCGTTCGACGCTTAGATCGGAATCGACCGCGATCTGAATCGCTGCGTTTATGACTCCACCAACCGCGTTCTTGTAACGCTTCCGCATCCAATCTTCAAGGGTATGAAGATGCACTCCCCTCTCTCTCATTGCTAGTCTCTCCATAGATTGATCTTGGTGATGCGTAGAAAATTTTGAATTTCTGCTCGTTCCCAACAAAGTGGCATCATGAGCTAGGTCTATTGCGTAGATTCTATGCATGAGTAGAACACAAGTAGTTGTGGGCGTTGGTTTGTTCAATTTGCTTACCATTACTAGTCCTATCTTGTTTCGGCGGTATTGTGGGATGAAGCGGCCCGGACGGACCTTACACGTACGCTTACGTGAGACAGGTTCCACCGACTGACATGCACTAGTTGCATAAGGTGGCTAGCGGGTGTCTGTCTCTCCCACTTTAGTCGGATCAGATTCGCTGAAAAGGGTCCTTATGAAGGGTAAATAGCAATTGGCATATCACTTTGTGGTTTTGGCGTAGGTAAGAAACGTTCTTGCTAGAAACCTATAGCAGCCACGTAAAACTTGCAACAACAATTAGAGGACGTCTAACTTGTTTTTGCAGCATATATCGTGTGATGTGATATGGCCAAAAGGATGTGATGAATGATATATATGTGATGTATGAGATTGATCATGTTCTTGTAATAGGAATCACGACTTGCATGTCGATGAGTATGACAACCGGCAGGAGCCATAGGAGTTGTCTTAATTTATTGTATGACCTGCATGTCATGAGTAATGCCATGTAATTACTTTACTTTGTTGCTAAACCGTTAGCCATAGTGGTAGAAGTAATAGTTGGCGAGACAACTTCATGAAGACACGATGATGGAGATCATGGTGTCATGCCGGTGACAATGATGATCGTGGTGCCCCGAAGATGGAGATCAAAAGAAGCAAAATGATATTGGCCATATCATGTCACTATTTGATTGCATGTGATGTTTATCATGTTTTACATCTTATTTGCTTAGAACGACGGTAGCTTAAATAAGATGATCCCTCGCAATAATTTCAAGAAAGTGTTCCCCTAATCGTGCACCATTATTGCGAAGGTTCGTTGTTTCAAGCACCACGTGATGATCGGGTGTGATAGATTCTAACGTTCAATACAACGGGTGTAAGCCAGATTTACACATGCAAAACACTTAGTTTGACTTGACGAGCCTAGAATGTACGAGACATGGCCTCGGAACACAAGAGACCGAAAGGTCGAACATGAGTCGATAGCGTATGCGATCAACATGAAGATGTTCACCGATGATGACTAGTCCGTCTCACGTGATGATCGGACACGGCCTAGTTGACTCGGATCATGTATCACTTAGATGACTAGAGGGATGTCTATCTAAGTGGGAGTTCATTAGATAATCAGATGAACTTAATTATCATGAACATAGTCAAAAGGCCTTTGCAAATTATGTCGTAGCCTACGCTTTAGTTCTAATGTTTTAAGATATGTTCCTAGAGAAAATTTAGTTGAAAGTTGATAGTAGCAATTATGCGGACTAGGTGCGTAAACTGAGGATTGTCCTCATTGCTACGCAGAAGGCTTATGTCCTTAATGCACCGCTCGATGTCTTTGAACCTCGAACATCATCTGTGGATGTTGCGAACATCTGACATACACGTTTTGATGACTACATGATAGTTCAGTAATGTTAAACGGTTTAGAATTGAGGCGCCGAAGACGATTTTGAATCGTCGCGGAACATATGAGATGTTCAAAGGGATGAAATTGGGATTTCAAGCTCGTGCCCATGTCAAGAGGTATGAGACCCCTGGCGAGTTTCTTAAGCCTGCAAACTGAGGGAGAAAAGCTCAATCATGAGCATGTGCTCAGATTGTCTGAGTACTACAATCACTTGAATCGAGTGGGAGTTAATCTTCCAGATGAGATAGTGATGGTTCTTCATAGTCACTGCCACCAAGCTATTAGAGCTTCGTGATGAACTATAACATATCAGGGATAGACATGATGATCCTTGAGCAATTCGCGATGTTTGACACCGCGAAAGTAGAAATCAAGTAGGAGCATCAATTGTTGATTGTTAGTAAAACCACTAGTTTCAAGAAGGGCAAGGGAAAGAAGGGATACTTCATGAAACGGCAAATCAGTTGCTACTCTAGTGAAGAAACCCAAGGTTGAACCCAAACCCGAGACTAAGTGCTTCTGTAATGAGGGGAAGTCCTTTGAAGCAGTAACTACCCTAGACACTTGGTAGATGAGAAGGTGGCAAGGTTGATGTAAGTATATTGGATATACATTGTATTAAATGTGTACTTTACAAGTACTCCTAGTAGCACCAGGGTATTAAGATACCGGTTCGGTTGCTAAGTGTTAGTAACTCGAAATAAAAGAGCTACGGAATAAACGGAGACTAACTAAAGGTGAGATCACGATGTGTGTTGGAAGTGTTTCCAAGGTTGATGTGATCAAGCATCGCCTGCTCCCTCTACCATCGGGATTGGTGTTAAACCTAAATAATTGTTATTTGGTGTTTGCGTTGAGCATAGACATGATTGGATTATGTTTATCGCAATACGGTTATTCATTTAAGGAGAATAATGGTTACTCTATTTATTAATAATACCTTCAATGGTCTTGCACCTAAAATGAATGGTTCATTGAATCTCGATCGTAGTGATACACATGTTCATGCCAAAAGATATAAGATAGTAATGATAGTACCACATACTTGTGGCACTGCCATTTGAGTCATATTGGTATAAACGCATGAAGAAGCTCCATATTGATGGATCTTTGGACTCACTCGTTTTTGAAAAGATTGAGACATGTGAACCATGTCTATTGGTAGATATGTATGAAGAAACTCCATACAGATGGATCGTTTGGACTCACTTGATTTTGAATCACTTGAGACATGCAAATCATACCACATGGGCAAGATGACCGAAAGGCCTCTGCTTTTCAAGAAGATGGAACAAGAAAGCAACTTGTTGGAAGTAATACATTTTGATGTGTGCGATCTAATGAGTCTTTGAGGCACGCGATGGATATCATTCTGTTCTTACTTCACGAGATGATTTGAGTAGATGCTGAGTATATTTACTTGATGAAACACAAGTCTGAATTATTGAAAGGTTCAAGTAATTTCAGAGTGAAGTTGAAGATCGCCGTGACAAGAGGATAAAATGTCTATGATATGATCATAGAGATGAATATCTAAGTTACGAGTTTGGAACACAATTAAGACATTGTGGAAATTGTTTCACAACTAATACCGCCTGGAACACCATAGTGTGATGGTGTGTCCGAACGTCATAACTGCACCCTATTGGATATGGTGCATACCATGATGTCTCTTATCGAATCACCACTATCGTTTATGGGTTAGGCATTAGAGACAACCGCATTCACTTTAAATAGGGCACCACGCAATTCCGTTGAGACAACATCGTATGAACTATGGTTTAGAGAAACCCTAAATGTCGTTTCTTAAAAGTTTGGGGATGCGACGCTTATGTGAAAAGGTTTCGTGTCGATAAGCTCGAACCCTAAGCGGATAAATGCATCTTCATAGGACACCCAAAACAGTTGGGTATACCTCCATCTCGAATCCGAAGCAAAAGGGATTGTTTCTAGAATCGGATCCTTTCTTGAGGAAAAGTTTCTCTCGAAAGAATTGAGTTTGAGGATGGTGGGGACTTGATGAGGTTATTGAACCGTCACTTCAACTAGTGTGTAGCAGGACACATGAAGTTGTTCCTGTGGCGCCCACACCAATTGAAGTGGAAGCTGATGATATTGATCATGAAACTTCGGATCAAGTCACTACCAAACCTCGTAGGTCGACAAGGATGTGTACTACTTTAGAGTGGTACATAATCCTGTCTTGGAGGTCATGTTGCTAGACAACAATGAACCTACTAGCTATGGAGAAGCGATGGTGGGCTCGGATTCCGACGAATGGCTCGAGGCCATAAAATCCTAGAGAGGATCCATGTATGAAAACAAAGTATAGACTTTGGAAGAACTACTTGATGGTCATAAGGCTGTTGGGTGCAGATGGATTTTTTAAAAAAGGAAGATGGGCAATGATGGTAAGTGTCACCATTAAGAAAGCTCGACTTGTCGCTAAGATGTTTTCCGACAAGTTCAAGGAGTTGACTACGATGAGACTTTCTCACTCGTAGCGATGCTAAGAGTCTGTTGGAATTATATTAGCAGCTACTGCACTATTTATGAAATCTTGCAGATAGGATGTCAAAACATTTTTTCCTCGACGATTTTCTTGAGGAAAGGTTGTATGTGATACAACGTAAGGTTTTGTCAATCTGAAAGATGCTAACAAGTGTGCAAAGCTCCGAGAATCCTTCTAAGGACTGGAGTAAGCATCTCGTAGATGGAATATATGCTTTGATGAGATGATCAAAGATTTTGGGTTTATACAAGTGTTTATGAGAAACTTGTATTTCCAAAGAAGTGAGTGGGAGCACTATAGAATTTCTCTCGATAAGTATATGTTCTTAACATATTGTTGATCGTAAATGTCAGAGAATTTCTCGAAAGCATATAGGGTTATTTGAAAGGTGTTTTTCAATGGAAAACCTGTATTAAGCTACTTGAACATTGAGCATCAAGATCTATAAGGATAGATCAAAAACGCTTAATAGTACTTTCAAATGAATACATACCGTGAAAAGATTTTGAAGGAGTTCAAAATAGATCAGCAAAGAAGGAGTTCTTGGTTGTGTTATAAGGTGTGAGTATTGAGTAAGACTCAAGACCTGACCACGGCAGAAGAGAGAGAAAGGACGAAGGTCGTCCCCTATGCTTAGACGTAGGCTCCATAGTATGCTATGTTGTGTACCGCACCTGAAGTGTGCCTTGCCATGAGTCAGTCAAGGGGTACAAGTGTGATCCAGGAATGGATCACAGGACAGCGGTCAAGGTTATCCGTAGTAACTAGTTGACTAAGGAATTTTCTCAATTATGGAGGTGGTAAAAGAGTTAAATGCGTGAAGGGTTGCGCCGATGCAAACTTTGACACTAATCTGGATGACTCTGAGTAGTAAACCGGATTCGTATAGTAGAGTTGTTATTTGGAATAGTTCCAAATGGCGCATGATAGCTGCATATAGGAGATGACATAGAGATTTGTAAAGCACACACGGATCTGAAATATTCAGACCCATTGACTAATAACCTCTCTCACAAGCGAGATATGATCAAATCCAATGGGTGTTGGATTCATTACAATCACATAGTGATGTGAACTAGATTATTGACTCTAGTGCAAGTGGGAGACTGTTGGAAATATGCCCTAGAGGCAGTAATAAAATGGTTATTATTATATTTCCTTGTTCATGATAATTGTCTTTTGTTCATGCTATAATTGTATTAATCGGAAACCGTAATACATGTGTGAATACATAGACCACAACATGTCCCTAGTGAGCCTCTAGTTGACTAGCTCGTTGATCAATAGATGGTTATGGTTTCCGACCATGGACATTGGATGTCATTGATAACGGGATCACATCATTAGGAGAATGATGTGATGGACAAGACCCAATCCTAAGCATAGCACAAGATCGTGTAGTTCGTTTGCTAAAGCTTTTCTAATGTCAAGTATCATTTCCTTAGACCATGAGATTGTGCAACTCCCCGAAACCGTAGGAATGCTTTGGGAGTACCAAACGTCACAACGTAACTGGGAGGCTATAAAGGAGCACTAAAGGTCTCTCCGAAAGTGTCTCATTGGGTTGGCATGAATCGAGATCGATTTGTCACTCCGTATGATGTAGAGGTATCTCTGGGCCCACTTTCGGTATTGCATCATCATAATGAGCTCAATGTGACTAAGTAGTTAGTCACGTGATCATGCATTACGGAACAAGTAAAGTGACTTGCCGGTAACGAGATTGAACGAGGTATTGGGATACCGACGATCGAATCTCGGGCAAGTAACATACCGATTGATAAAGGGAATTGAATACGGGATTGATCGAATCCCCGACATCTTGGTTCATCCGATGAGATCATCGTGGAACATGTGGGAGCTAATATGAGTATCCAGATCCCGCTATTGGTTATTGGCCGGAGAGGTGTCTCATTCATGTCTGCATGGTTCCCGAACCCGTAGGGTATACACACTTAAGGTTCGGTGACGCTAGAGTTGTTATGGGAAATAGTATGTGGTTACCGAAGGTAATTCGGAGTCCCGGATGAGATCCTGGACGTCACGAGGAGTTTCAGAATGGTCCGGCGGTGAAGATCGATATATTGGACGAAGGGTATTGGAGTCCGGAAGTGTTCCGAGGGTACTGTGCTATGGCGGCATGACCGAAAGGTGTTTGAGGAGCCCGGCAAGTGTTGGAGGGCCTCATGGGCCAAAGGGAAAGGGCAACCCAGCCCACTAAGGGGTGGTGCGCCCCCCACACCCTTTCCCACGTTATTTGGGGAGGTGGGGCACCTCCACCTGGCTTGGGAGGCAATCCTCCACCTGCTTGGCTTGGGGGGAAAGTCTCCCTAGGATTTTCCCTAGGGAGATCCAATCGGCTTGGCCACCGCCCCCTAGGGGAAACCCTAGGGCGCCTCCCCCTCTCCCCTTGCCCCTATATATAGTGGAGGGGTGGGAGGGCAGACACACCTCTTCCGTGGCGCAGCCCCCTCCCTCCTCCAACACCTCCTCCTCCTCCATAGTGCTTGGCGAAGCCCTGCCAGAGAACCACGAGCTCCATTGCCACCACGCCGTCGTGCTGCTGGAGTTTTCCCTCAACTTCTCCTCTCCCCTTGCTGGATCAAGAAGGAGGAGACATACCCGGGCTGTACGTGTGTTGAACGCGGAGGCGTCGTCCATTCGGCGCTTAGATCGGAATCGACCGCGATCTGAATCGCTGCGTGTACGACTCCACCAACCGCGTTCTTGTAACGCTTCCGCATCGCGATCTTCAAGGGTATGAAGATGCACTCCCCTCTCTCTCGTTGCTAGTCTCTCCATAGATTGATCTTGGTGATGCGTAGAAAATTTTGAATTTCTGCTACGTTCCCCAACACCGTGTACAAGGGTTGAGGACATTAAACAGAAGCTTGCATCTCTGTCGGGGAGGCTCAAAACATGGAATGTTGACACGTTCGGTTCTGTACGAATGGAGATAAAATCCTTGAAGAGGGAATTGGAAAAACTACGCAGTGATCGGGCTAGAACAGGGCCAAGTCACGTGGAGATCAAGATAAATGACCGGCTGGTAGAGTTATATCACAGGGAAGAGATGTTATGGAGACAACGCTCGCGAATTAACTGGTTAGCTGAAGGATATAGGAACACAAAAAATTTTCACCTCCGTGCTAGCATGAGACGGAGGAAAAACATGATCAAGGCCCTATCAAACTCCCTGGGCGTGATGGTGGAGGACCCAGTGGAGCTGAAATCTCTTGTGTCAAGCTTCTATGGGGACTTGTACAGATCCGAAGGGGTGTCTAACATGGACAGGGCTCTGGACCATGTGCCTAGGAAGGTAACGGCTGAAATGAATGAAATGCTAGGTGCGGCCTACAGCAGTGAAGAAGTTAAAACAGCCTTGTTTCAAATGTTTCCCACAAAGTCTCCAGGGCCAGACGGTTTTCCTGCACATTTCTACCAACAACATTGGAGCGTCTGTGGGGAAGAGGTCACAAGGGCGGTGCTGAGGATAGTAAGAGGGGATGAGAGCCCTGAGTGTATAAATGATACTTTTTTGGTGCTAATCCCCATGGTAATGAACCCTACCCTTTTGACCCAATTCAGGCCTATCAGTTTGTGTAATGTTCTCTATAAAATTGCTTCGAAAGTGGTGGCCAACAGATTGAAGCAAATCCTCCCAAATATTATATCAGAGGATCAGACCGCTTTTGTCCCAGGAAGGCTCATTACAGACAACATCATAAGTGCCTATGAATGCTTGCATTTTGTGAAAAGAAACAGATCCAAGTCCAATAGTCATTGTGCATTAAAATTGGATATGATGAAAGCCTACGATAGGCTCGAGTGGGACTATCTTCAAGCAATTATGGTGAAGTTGGGATTTGCACAATCATGGGTAAATACTGTGATGGGCATGATTAAATCTGTTTCATTCTCGGTTTTGTTCAATGGAGAGAAACTTGATCAATTTAAACCATCCAGAGGTATTCGACAGGGAGACCCAATCTCCCCTTATCTTTTCTTGATAGTAGCGGAGGGCCTTTCGTGCCTTTTAAAAAACAGTTCTCAGCCATCCAGCCTTTGTGGGAGTAAAGGTGGCACCGACAGCTCCGGTTGTTAACCATCTTCTTTTTGCTGATGATAGCTTGCTGCTGTTCAAGGCGAGTAATGAGGGGGCGGTGGAAGTGTCAAACCTGTTGGAAACTTACTGTAAAGCTTCAGGACAACGAGTAAATAATGACAAATCATCTATATTTTTCAGCAAGGGATGCCCCCAATTGATCCGGGACAGTATAAAGGGAACCTTTAATGTTCATAACGAGCAATTGAGTGAAAAATATTTAGGGATGCCTACTGATGTGGGGACCTCAAGAAACGGTACATTCAAATACCTGAGGGATAGAGTTTGGGAGAAAGTTAAAGGCTGGATGGAGAAGTTATTATCATATGCGGGGAAGGAAGTTCTTATAAAGGCAGTTGCTCAGGCCATTCCGGTCTACTCGATGGGTTGCTTTAGGTTACCAAGGGGTGTGTGTGAAAGCATATCTTCAGTTATTCGTCAATTTTGGTGGGGAAGTAAGAGGGGGAGAAGAAAACCGCATTGGGTCTCGTGGGATGTGTGCACGAAACCAAAGTTCTTGGGAGGATTGGGCTTCCGTGACATGGAACTTTTCAACCTATCGCTTCTAGCCAGACAGGCATGGCGGTTACTACAGGACCCAACAACTCACAGCGCAAGAATCTTAAAAGTGGTGTACTTTCCATCCAAAGAAGATACTTGATGCAGTGCAGGTGCTCACCCCTCGCAGGTGTGGCGGGCAATCCTTGATGGACGCGACACATTAGCCCAGGGAATTATTAAGAGGATTGGCTCGGGTGACTCCACAAGTATTTGGGAAGAAAATTGGTTACCAAGAGATGGAGTAAAAAGGCCAGTGGCAGCTCTAGTCCACAACCCCCCTTTGTTGTTTCAGAATTGATCAATGCGCCATTGGGGGAATGGCGGGAGGACCTGATTAGGGCAACTTTTCTGCCGGTTGATGCAGAAGCGATTTTAAAGATCCCACTGTGCACCCGACGGATCAACGATTTCTGGGCGTGGGCGCTGATAGAAGGGGAAGATTTTCAGTGAGCTCAGTGTATAAGATGTTGATGCAGACAAAGATTCAGAGAGAAAACTAGCTTGAAAATATCGAGGGCTCGTCGGATACAAGTGCTGATGAGAGAAAGTGGACTTTAATATGGAAGATGAGCGTTCCATCTAAACTGAAGAGTTTTTTTTGGCGCCTTTGCCATGATTCGCTACCAACTCATGATGTTCTGAATCATCGCAAGATGGCTACCGTATCAGTGTGCGCAATTTGTTATGCAGAGGACAGTTGGAGGCATGCATTGATTAACTGCACAATGGCACGGAGTGTATGGGCGTTAAGCGCGGAGAAAGCTGTGGAACATATGTGTGCAAACATGGATCTAAATGCGAGGGAGTGGCTGAGCTTGATGAATGAAACTCTCTCTCAAAGTGAGTTCACTAGGATGGTTGTGACATTATGGGCTATTTGGAAGGCGAGGCGGAAAGTGATCCACGAAAACATCTTCCAGAGTCCTCTGTCAACGCATGGTTTCATCAATTCTTATCTGTCTGATTTGGAGCTACTTCCAAAACCAAGGTTCGGTGAAACGTCCAGGAACGCCACAAGATCATCAGCATGGGTGCCGCCTCCAGCAAACCACGTGAAGTTTAATACTGATGCGGCTGTGATGAGAAACGGGAGCTTTGGAGCAATTGCTGTTGTGAACCGGGACGAGGGAGGCAAGTTTCTGGGAGCCTCATGCTTAACTGCTAGACATATCTCAGACCCAGAGACGCTTGAAGCTTTGGCAGTACGAGAAGTTCTATCACTAGCTCTCGACCTTT
Source organism: Aegilops bicornis (assembly GCA_021605145.1). NCBI lineage: Eukaryota > Viridiplantae > Streptophyta > Magnoliopsida > Poales > Poaceae > Aegilops > Aegilops bicornis. The sequence continues at coordinate 522,709,615 of CM038672.1, forward strand.
ATGTCCATGATATTCACATAGCGACGGACTGTAAGGCAGTGGTGGACAGGATTGAGCAAGGATCTTCGGCAGTGTATGGAGCAATAATACATGAAATCAAGCAGTTTGCGGTTTTGTTTCATTCTTGTAATATAGTCCACGAGTTTAGGAGCTCGAACATCAAGGCTCACAACCTCAGTAAGCACGCTTTATCCCTAGGGTTTGGCCGCCATGTCTGGCTTGGTCATCCCGGTGATCTTAACTTTGTATCAGAGAACATTTTTGAGATATAAATAAAGCTTGGCGAGTTTGTCTAAAAAAAACTCCTTCAGGAGCCTCGCAATGATCAACGTCACTTAGCACACTCTCAGCCATTCGCCATGTGTCACGTTCTGGGCGCTTTCTTCGAATTTTATTTTTTTTATTTTTTCGCATGCGTTTTTAGCTTTTTAAACGGGTTTTTTCAACGTTCGGGTTTTCCACCGGTCATCCTTAGCTTTTCAGAAAAAAATCAAAAAAAAATTGCACGAAAAAATGCGTTTTCATTTTGCTTTCGCGAGAGACACGGTTTTGCTTTCGCGAGAGGCATGGCCGTGCCTCTTGGAAACGAAAAAAAACGTGTTTTCTTTTTTTTCTTTTCGCGAGAGTCATGGTTTTGCTTCCGCGAGAGGCATGGTTGTGCTTTAGCGAGAGTTACCGCTATGCCTCTCGGAAACAAAAAAACACGTTTTATGTTTCTTCCTTTCGCGAGAGTCACGGTTTTGCTTCCGCGGGAGGCACAACTGTGCTTTCATGAGAGTCACGGCCGTGCCTCTCGGAAACGGAAAAACGTGTTTTCTGTTTTTTTCCTTTCATGAGAGTCACGGTTTTGCTTCCGCGAGAGGCACGGTTGTGCTTTCGCGAGAGTCACGACCGTGCCTCCTCAGAAACGAAAAAAACGTGTTTCCTCTTCTTCTTTTTCCTTCCGCGAGACTCACGGTTTTGCTTTCGCGAGAGGCACGGTTGTGATTTCATGAGAGGCACGGGCGTGCCTCTTTCAGAAAGGAAAAAAACCCATGCTGCCGGTTTGGTTTTTTCATCCAGTTTTTTTCGTGAAAAAAAAGTTCGTCAAAACCTATCAACATGGATCTAGTTTTGAAGATCTCGACGCGAGGAATCCAATGGTGAAAGCTGTTCGAGATTTGGATGAGATAAAACATTTTGAATATGCGGATCTACGAAAAAAGGGAAAACTCTTAGGTTCCGACAAGTGGTGCCCATGTAGCATGCCACTTGTCACAACCTGGGAAGGTTGGAGTGATCTTTGCAACGAGTACTCCTCAACTAGTGATTTTGAAAATATCTACTGTTTTCTTTTAATGTAGCTAAATCTCTATGGGTGCACATGGGCTCTAGTGAATGACGATCTAGCGCAACATCTTGTTTCCACTACAGAGCCTCGGGCGAAGCACTGGCTATTCTCTTTGATTGATGGCCTATCACATGCGCAATTCATTAGAGTAGCTGTCATGTTATGGGTGATATGGTCGTCTAGGAGGAAAGCTATTCATGAGGGCATTTCTCAAAATCCACAAGCTACACAGGGATTCATCAACAATTATATATCAGAGTTAGAGATCATAAGGGAGACGAAGTCGAGGCAAACCGCTAACCGAAGTCTTGCACCAAGGGGTGAGATAAGGCAGAAGGCACCTCCTCCACGGTTTGCCAAGGTACATGTAGACGCGAGAGTATACATGCCGTCAAGAGGAGGCACAACGGCAACGGCCACTCGAGATGATCGGGGGAACTACTCGGGAAGCTCATCATTGGTAATTCATGGCATCCATGATCCCGCAATGCTAGAAGCAATGGCATGCAGGGAGGCCCTTTCCTTGGCCAAAGACCTACTCTTGCATTGCTTTGTAGTTGCATCAGATTCCAAGCAAGTAGTGGGAGATATCCTCTAGGGAAATCAAGGGAGATATGGTACTATCATCAGGAAGATTCGACATCGTTCATCCATGTTTAGTTGTAATTTTATTTTCGAGAGTCATGAGTCGAACAATGAAGCTCATAGTCTAGCCAAGTTTTCACATTCATTAGGTCAGGGGCGCCATGTGTGGCTTGGATAACCCCATGACCCGAGATGTATTCCACAGTCTGTGGCATTTGATCAATAAAACTTGGTTTACCCCCTAAAAAAGCTAAATCTCTATTTTTTTCCTTTAAAAAAGCTAAATCTCTATTTATATTTATATACTCAATTAAAAAGAACTAAGAGCCTCTCCAGCAATTCCCCAATAACCGCTTATTGGGACTCCCCAAAAATTCTTCCCCAATAATTAATCCGACATATCGAGGACCCACTTGTCAATTGGTAGGCAATGATACGGTAGTGTGTCGGTGTACTAAAGTTTGGGACCTTTTTGGTACCCCTTACTTGTGCACGGACAGTGATGACCCACAAGTATAGGGGATCAATTGTAGCTCTTTTCGATAAGTAAGAGTGGCGAACCCAACGAGGAGCAGAAGGAAATGACAAGTAGTTTTCAGTAAGGTAATGTCTGCAAGTGCTGAAATTGTAAGTAGCGGAGTAATTTGATAGCAAGATAATTTGTAACGAGCAAGTAAAGGTAGTAGTAACAAAAGTGCAGCAAGGTAGCCCAATACTTTTGAGGCAAAGGACATGCCAAATCGGTCTCTTATGATAAGCAAAACGTTCTTGATGGTACACGGGAATTTCATCTAGTCACTTTCATCATGTTGGTTTGATTTGTGTTCGCTACTTTTGATAATTTGATATGTGGGTGGACCGGTGCTTAGGTGTTGTTCTTACTTGAACAAACCTCCTACTTATGATTAACCCTCCCGCAAGCATCCGCAACTACGAGAAAAGTATTAAGAATAAATTCTAACCATAGAATTAAACTTTTGGATCCAATCGGTCCCTTACGAAATCGCGCATAAACTGGGGTTTAAGCTTCTGTCACTATCGCAACCCACCATCTAATTGCTACTCCACAATGCATTTCCTTAGGCCCAAATATGGTGAAGTGTCATGTAGTCGACGTTCTCATGACACCACTAAGGGAATAACAACATACATACTATCAAAATATCAAACACATATCAAGTTCACATGATTACTTGCAACATGATTTCTCCCGTGACCTTAAAAAAAATAACTACTCACAAATGATAAACATGTTCATGATCAGAGGAGTATTAAATAGCATAATGAATCTGAACATATAATCTTCCACCAAATAAACCATATAGTAATCAACTACAAGATGTAATAAACACTACTAGTCACCCACAAGCACCAATCTATAGTTCCGGTAACAAGATTGAACACAAGAGATGAACTAGGGTTTGAGAGGAGATGGTGTTGTTGAAGATGTCGATGGAGATTGCCCTCCCCAAGATGGGAGAGTTGTTGGTGATGATGATGACGATGATTTCCCCCTCCGGGAGGGAAGTTCCCCCGGCGGAATCGCTCCACCGGAGGGCAAAAGTGCTCCTGACCAAGTTCCGCCTCGAGGCGGCCGTGCTTCGTCCCGAAAGTCTCCCCCTTATTTTTTCTAGGTCAAAATCACTTATATACCAGAAGATGGGCACCGGAGGTGGGCCGAGGAGGCCACAACCCGCCAGGGCGCGCCTGGGGGGCCTGGCGCGCCCAGGTGGGTTGTGCCCACCTGGTGGACCCCTCTGGTGTTTATTGGCTCCAGTATTTCTTAAGTATTCCATAAAAATCTCCGTGAAGTTTCAGCTCATTTGGAGTTGTGCAAAATAGGTGGCCTGACGTAGCTTTTCCAGGTCCAGATTTCCAGCTGCCGAAATTCTCCCTCTTGGTGTGTTCCTTGCAAATTATATGAGAAAAGGCATTAGAATTACTCCCAAAAGTATTATTATGGATAAAAACATTATAAATAACAGTAAGAAAACATGATGCAAAATGGACATATCAGACAGTTGCAGCCGCGCCCCTGGCACGGCTTGACGGGGGTAGCTGGGAACGAGATACAAGGCGAAGAGAGGCAGCCAAGCCAGAGACCAAAGGACAGGGGGCGAGTTGAGCCCCCGGCAACATCTTTGCCGGGACGGCTTGTGAGACCCCGGCAAGATCCTTACTGGGATGACTTACAGAGCACTAACAAGAGTACTACCCTTGTAGTTGAGAGCTCTGACACCATCGACAATGTTAAGGCCAAGACCTGGGGGCGCACACGTAGTGGCGTGCAGATCTTTGTGAAGGCCAGAAGACAAGGTGCCTAGCAAGATCCTTGTCGAGGACGTCTGCGAGGCCCCGGCAAGACCCTTGCCGGGGACATCGGCAAGACCACGGCAAGACTCCGCCACCCTGTCACTACTCCAGCGCGATGGCCAGCCTACCAGCCTAGCAAGCACCTGCGTGGTGGCATGCAGATCTTCGTGAAGATCCTGCCACCTCTCCAACGCAGCAGCTGGCCAGCCAACTTGGCATTGCATGCGTCATCGACATGGACGTGTGGCAAGACGGGGCGGGGCAGCGACGAACATGACGGGTTCTACTCTCGTCCCCGATAAAGCTGAAGGTAATGTAGGGTGGAACCCTATACGACTGATCTTTCACGAAAGGAGCGGATCCCAACTAAGAACACGATGAACACGGGGAAGAACGGAGAGAAATGACAAGGGGAAACTCTCAAGAACAAGTCCAATCACACATCCACTAGACAATCAAACACACAAGATCCACAAGGTACATGAACAACAAAGGGAAAAATACAAGGTAGCGTTCTTCCCAATCCTTGGAGGAGTTGAGGTCTTGATGATATCCTAGGAGGATCTTCCCGTGAGGGGTCTTGGACATATCCCGCGGGATCTTCTCACATGGAGGTCTTGAACTCCATAGGAGTGGTAGTCTCTCTCTCTCTCACACACAAGAGTAGAGGAAGGTACAAGGAGCAAAGCTCTCTATCAAATGAGCTATCACTTTGCTAACCCTAGAAAGGATGAGGAGGTGGTCTATTTATAGTCTAAGCCTCGAAGGGGTAATTGGGAAGGGATACAAGGCGCCGTTGCTGGGGAGGATCTTCAACATATACCAAGTTCCTAGTCACAAATCTCATCTCCTTGCAATTTACATTATTTGCCATTTGCCTCTCGTTTTCCTTTCCCCCACTTCACAAAAATTTCCCGTTTTGTTCGCCTCTCTTTTTCGTTCACCGTTTTCTTGCCAGATCTATCCTTTGCTTGCAATCATGAGTGATTTTGGTATGGCACCAACAGATGATGGCCTTACTCCTAAGATTGGATGTACGGGCAATCTGGATGCTAAACTTTTATCTTGGGGAAAGGGAACGTTATGGGAAAAGAACGTATCCAAGAATTTTTCAATTGTGTTGGGAATCTAAGTCTTGATGATGCCCCTATACTTAAAACTAGATCTTATGCGGATGCTATTTTAGCACTAGTTCTGAAACTTGAAAGTAAATTTATTCGTACCCATCCTACTTTGCAAAGATTGTTTTTTGAGCTTCCCGTTATAAAGAATCCTAGGGCTAAAAAGTTGGCTACTTTTGTTCTTATGAATGAGTTTGACTACATAATACAGGAAGCCAGGGAAATCTTTCATTTTTATGGTATGAATCATGAAAAACCTGTGATAGATGAAATTATTTACAATAGTGACTATGCTTTAAGACATTTGCTTCGGGATAATAAAATCTTTGATTAAAATATAAAAAAGGAAGTCCCCGTTTTAGATATAATCCAACAGGTTTTCAATAATATCAATCAGCATTTCTCTTGGATTGTTGCGGGGAATCAAAAAGGTTATGATGAACACCAACTTAGGAACGCTAAGGTTATATGGATAATATTTTTTATGTTGTGTTCACAAAACCCCATGATGAAAATACCCCTAAGAAAATTAAGAAGAAGGATGACAAAACTTAGATCCTTGCTTTATGCCTAGCTAAGGGCGTAAAACTATAGCGCTTGTTGGGAGGCAACCCAATGAATAAAATTTATTTTTGCCTTTTGCTTTCTGTTCTTGAGTGTTTGCACAATTATGCTACTGTTATGATTGTGTTTTTTGTGTTTTAGTTAGTGTTTATGCCAAGTAAAGCCTTTAGGATCTTCTTGGGTGATAGTTGTTTGATCTTGCTGAAAAACAGAAACTTTTGCGCTCACGAAAACAATTCTCATTTTTTACCAGAGCGTGATAAAATACCAATTATTTTTTCATAACATTAATATACAAATTTCTCGGGTCATCCTAATTGTTCAGAATTTTTGGAATTCCAGACGTTTTCGAAATAGTCAGATTTCTACAGACTGTTCTGTTTTTACAGATTCTGTTTTCTTTGTGTTGTGTGCTTATTTTGATGGCTCTATGGTTTTCTTTGATGAGTTTTTGCCATATAAAAGTTGGAATACAGTAGATATAATGCAAAAACAAAATATGAATTGGTTTGGTACAGTACTTATAGTAGTGAGTTGCTTTCTTTTACTAACGGATCTCAGGAAGGTTTTGTTGAGTTTTGTGTGATTGAAGTTTTCAAGTTTTGGGTTATCTTACGATGGATGAAAGAATAAAGGATAGAAGATCCTAATCTTGGGGATGTCCCGACATCCCAAGATGTTATCCAAAAATGAGCAACCAACTAAGCGTGGGGATGCCCCCGAGTGGCATCCCCTCTTTCTTCTAACGACCATCGGTATTTTACTTGGAGCTATATTTTTATTCGTCACATTATATGTGTTTTGCTTGGAGCGTCTTGTATGATATTAGTCTTTGCTTGTTTTATTTTGTGTTTTAAGTCTTGATCCCTTACTGGACACACCTATTTGAGAGAGCCAAAATTAAGTCATGACTTGTTAGAATTGCTCTCTATGCTTCACTTAAATTTTTATGATCTATGGACTTGCTCTAGTGCTTCACTTATATCTTTTTGAGCATGGCGTGCTTTAGTATTTTTGAAGAAATGCTCTTTTGCTTCACTTAGATTTATTTGGGAGTTAGTAAAAATTTCAAGAAATTCTCTCTTGCTTCACTTAAATTAATTTGAGAGAAAGAAAGAAATTTTATGCTCATGATCTTCACTTATCTTTGTATGAGCTTATGAAAAGCAACACATGAAAATTAGTCCCAAAGTGATAGATATCCAAGAAGTATATAATAAAAACTTTTGTGAAGATCATTGGACAAAATAAACTTGATTCTTAGTAATAGTTTTGAGATATGATGATGTGATATGTGAGTTATGTTGATGAGTAATTATGTTTTAGTAAGAATATTGGTGTTAAGGTTTGTGATTCCCTATGCAAGTACGAAATCAATAGTCATGCAATGAAATTATATCCTACTTGTGGTGCATTATTCAGTGTTATTTATGCTTAATGCTTTCTTATGAGATTATTCGTTTCTTGGTTGGTCGCTTCTCAATCTTTTGCTAGCCTTCATTTTGCACTAAGTATGATCTCTACTTGTGCATCCAAAAACTTTTAAACCAGTTTTGCCACATGACTCCACTATATCTACCTATATGCGGTATTATTTTGCCATTCTAAGCAAATTTGTATGTGCCATCTCTAATTTTTAAAATAAACCTCTCTTTTGTGTGTTTGTTTCGCTCACGGAGCGGTGAGGGGTGGCTAATATTTTCCATGCTAGATGTGTTATTCTCAAAATGAGTGTTTATTCACTTGTCATTGCACGAGAGTAAGGAAAAGGTATGGATGCCCAGTCCCGAAATGAAAAATGAATTTACTTTATGTTGTTAAATAATAAATTCCTTGGAAAGTGTTGGTATGGAGGGCAACCGTGGATACGGCTAGCCATGGAAAGTGAAAGTATGGTTGAAAAAGGAATAAACTTTATTTTCTGCTTTGAACCGCCTATGATATATCTAGCATGGAAAGTGTTGGGAACTCTAAGTCGTTTTCGTTGGTGGGATGGATACGCCTCCCAAAATGTTTTTATCTCTAAGTTTTCCGCTTTGAGCTCTGGCACCTCTACAAATCCCTACTTCCTTCCGCGAAGGGCCTTTCTTTTTCTTTATGCAATTTTTATATTTATTTTTGAGTCTCCATCTTCTCTTATAAAAGTACCAACTAGGAGGCAATATGATCGTACTTAAGTATTGGGTGTAGCTAATATGCGAGTGTGTTTCATGAATGGATCAATGGTTGAGCATGATGGGCTAAGGATAATTTATTTTAGCATTGATATTTTGAAAGACATGGTTGCTTGTTGATATGCTTGAGTATTTAAATTATCATGTCAAAACCTAGACTATTGCTTTGGACAATATAAAGGTCCAAATGTCCATGCTATAAAGAAAAGAATATGATATGACATGATAGGCAGCATTCCACATCAAAAATTCTGTTTTTATCACTTCCCTACTCGAGGACGAGTAGGAGTTAAGCTTGGGATGCTGATACATCTCCAACGTATCTATAATTTTTGCTTGTTCCATGCTGTTATATTATCAATCTTGGATGATATATAATCATTTTATATCATTTTTGGTACTAACCTATTGACATAGTGCCAAGTGCCAGTTGCTGTTTTCTGCATGTCTTTTACATCACAGGAAATCAATATCAAACGGAGTCCAAACGCAACGAATTTTACGGAGATTTCTTTTGGACCAGAAGGAACGTAATGGGCCCTGGCTGCGCCTGGGGGGGGGGGGGGGTGACCCGAGGGAGGCACAACCCACTAGGGCGCAGTTAGTAGCTAGATGGCTTCATCTCTCTCTCTGAATTCTTAATACAATGGTCTCTTGGAGATCCATATGATGTAACTCTTTTGCGGTGTGTTTGTTGAGATCGATGAACTTCGAGTTTATGATCAGGTCTATCTTTTTTTATATCCATGAAAGTATTTGAGTTTCTTTGATCTCTTTTATGCATGATCTCTTATAGCCTCGTATTTCTTCTCCGATATTTGGGTTTTGTTTGGCCAACCTGATCTATTTATCTTACAATGGGAAGAGGTGCTTTGTAGTGGGTTCGATCTTACGGTGCTTGATCCCAGTGACAGAAAGGGAACCGACACGTATGTATCGTTGCTACTAAGGATAAAACGATGGGGTCTATCTCTACATAGATAGATCTTGTCTACATCATGTCAACGTTCTTATTGCATTAGTTTGTTTCTCCATGAACTTAATACACTAGATGCATGTTGGATAGCGGTCGATGTGTGGAGTAATAGTAGTAGATGCATGCAGGAGTCGGTCTACTAGTCTTGGACGTGATGCCTATATAATGATCATTGCCTGGATATCGTCATGAGTATTTGAAGTTCTATCAATTGCCCAATAGTAATTTGTTCACCCACCGTTTGCTATTTTTCTCGAGAGAAGCTACTAGTAAAACCTACGGCCCCGGGTCTCTTTCTCATATATTTGCCTTTGCGATCTACTTTTCCTTGCATTTATTTTCAGATCTATTAAACCTAAAATACAAAAATACCTTGCTGCAATTTATTCTTATTTATTTATTTGGCGTTCGATCTATCAATTTACTACAAATTTATCTCATGCCTGTTTGCCTATCTTGAGGCGATGTACCCCTGAAGGGATTGACAACCCCTTAACACGCCGAGTTGCGAGGATTTGATATATGTGTGCAGGGGCTGTTTATGTTGTGTTGCTTGGTTCTCCTACTGGTTCGATTACCTTGGTTTCATATCTAAGGGAAATACCTACCGCCGCTGTACTACATCGTCCCTTCCTCTTTGGGGAAATACCTACGTAGCTTCAAGCGACACAGACCACCCCGGCAAAATTCTCACAGAGGCGGGCAAAGATAGCCATACACACCACGGTGTTCGGCATGAAATCCAAAAGATGGAAGCCGAAGGTATGCATGATGTCAGTGAAGAAATCTGAGAATGGGGGCAGAGCCCGTAGTAGAAATAATCGATGAAGAAGGGGAATTTATCTGGACCTGGTGCGCCGTTGGGACCAGGGATGATGCAAGTGGCGGGATGACCCGACGTCTCCCTCCCCCACATGAACTGGTACCGATCCTTGAGCGCACGTGCGTCGAGCCCAGGGGCGAAGACGACGCGCTCCCTCGCATCTTCACCAGCTCGCCCTCCGGCACCTCTTCCCCCTCGCTTGCCTTGAGCGCTCCCTTGCCCTTGTTTTTGTGCGCCATAGCAGCCGACGAAGGGCGGGGGACCGAAAGTGGTGAGGGCGCAGCGGCAATGGGCAGAGGAGAAAGCTCTGGATTGGGCTCAAGGAAGAATAAGGAGATGGTGGTTTCCTAGATTGGAATGGACGAAAGGGGTAAATGAGCAGCGCCCCTGCAGATTCCTCTTTTTATGGGGACGCGCGCGGGGCTGCCTCTTTACTGTTCGATGTGAAGGCATTGGCGCAGGCACAGGCATGCTACAACCGTTCCACGAACGACCGCCCACGCCGCACACTCAATACAGATCATGGGGAAGCGCAACAGACGAGAAGATTACGACAGTTATCCCCTGCCATGCGTACCCGTGCACTATTTTGGGCCTGGCCCAATGACGCTTCATACTCGTGTATGGCCCAGGCCCGGGGGCTCCTGTCGGTGAACTAAAGTTTGGGCCCTTTTTGGTACCCCTTACTTGTGCACGGACAGTTGCAGCCGCGCACCTGGCACGGCTTGACGGGGGTAGCTGGGAACGAGATACAAGGCGAAGAGAGGCGGCCAAGCCAGAGACCAGAGGACAGGGGGCGAGCTGAGCCCCCGGCAAGATCTTTGCCTGGACGGCTTGTGAGACCCCGGCAAGATCCTTACCGGGACGACTTACAGAGCACTAACAAGAGTACCACCTGAGGGTGTCCTGGACTAAGGGGTCCTCAGGCGTCCGGCCTATTATCCATGGGCCGGACTGATGGGCTGTGAAGACATGAAGGCCGAAGACTGTACCCGTGTACGGATTGGACTCTACTTGGCGTGGAAGGCAAGAGTGGCGACCGATTATGGAGATTCCTTCTTATGTAACCGACTCTATGTAAACCCTAGATTCCCCCGGTGTCTATATAAACCGGAGGGGTTAGTCCGGAAAGGAGATACATTACCATAGTCATATAGGCTAGACTTCTAGGGTTTAGCCATTACGATCTCGTGGTAGATCAACTCTTGTAATACTCATATTCATCAAGATCAATCAAGCAGGAAGTAGGGTATTACCTCCATAGAGAGGGCCCGAACCTGGATAAACATCGTGTCCCTCGTCTCCTGTTACCATCGATCCTAGACGCACAGTTCGGGACCCCCTACCCTAGATCCGCCGGTTTTGACACCAACATTGGTGCTTTCATTGAGAGTTCCACCGTGCCGTTGATGAAAGGCTCGATGGCTCGCCTTGTCCTTAAAGACAACATCACCGCCGGGGTAGCTCTGGCCCCGGGCCAAACTCTCCGGCTGGGCGACTTCACCATGATCGCCCGTTCGGCCGTTGAGCCGACGATGACCTCTCGGGCCATCGAAAACCCCCTTGGCATCAATTCCGAGCAATCCAAGCAGATGGATTCGGTTGAGTTTTCGTCCTTAAACGAGCTCCTAGATCACATCGCCGCTTTGGGAATCGCTACAGATTACGATCGGATCGGGCCTAAAACCGATCAGGGAGAAACCGAAACTCCACCGGTCATCCACCAGATCGCAGTAGTCGTGGAGCAGGATGATGAGTCTCCTTCTATATCGAAGACGGACTATGTTCAGATCACCGTTCATGAAGAGCCGCATACTCACCCGCGAAAGGATGCGACCAGCCCTCCGAACATAGCATCGAACGGCGGACCCAAACAATTAGAAGATATTCCGGAACCCGAACTGTCAAGCCCGGAAGGTCGTCAGACTCCGGATAATCGGCCAGGTCAGGGTTCGGATTTAATTCCACCCACCCACCTGGACATAGACGCTCTCATGAGCATAAAACATCAGTCTCAGGAAAAAGGTCCACCACTTCTGGGCCAGATTCCTCCTTGTCAAGGACAAGGTAAAAGATTGCCGTGATGAGGACGCAATATCAGCGTTCTGCAAAAAATGCGCGGATGAAGGAATCCTCAACGCCATCAATCGCCGCCGTATACTGAAATTAGCTGACTAAGCAGCCATCGTACAAAAGTACAACACAATGGAGAGCGCCTGGGAAACTCGGACAGCTCACTGGGAACCGTCAGTCCCAACCCAACTCCCCCTACAGGCGAAAAGGGCGCACCCTCGTCGCACGCCCAGTCAAACAGTCAAGAAACACAATGCCGCTATACGGCACGACACCGTTCTGGAGGGGTGGTTCGATGGCCCATGCAAAATACGTACAACAACAGATACCATGGCAACCCACAGCCTTATAGCATGTTGGATACTACGATAGGTAGCCAAGAGCGGTGAGGACATCCTTATCAAGGACGCCCCGGAACAGGATCCCCCAGAAGACAACGACCCAAGAGTATTGACAGTCTTTGAGACATTCGCTTCAAACAACAAGCGCAAAAGGGCACTTCATGAGCTCGGCGAAAGTCTGCCAAATTGCTGTAATAAACCCATGGAACGACACGGCTATAACATTCAACGCCGGTGACGAACCAAAGTACAGAACAGTACGAGCGCCAGCCGCGTTAGTCCTCAGTCCCATCGTGGATGGGTTTCGACTCACCAAGGTCCTCATGGACGGCGGCAGCGGACTAAATCTCATTTATGAGGATACACTCCATAAAATGGAAATAGACAGGAGCCGCATCAAGCAAAGTAACACAACCTTCCGGGGAATTATTCCCGAGCGGAGGAGGCGCGCTGAGCAAAATCACACTTGACGTGGTATTCGGTGCGCCGGAGAACTATCGGTCCGAAGAAATAACTTTCCAAGTGGCCCCTTTCAGCAGCGGATATCACGCCCTGTTGGGGAGGGATGCTTTTACACGCTTCCAAGCTATACCTCATTACGGGTATATGAAGCTCAAAATGCCCGGACCAAACGGTATAATCACTCTCGTAAGTGATCCAGACATAGCACTCCGCGCTGAAAACAAAGCCGCATCCCTGGCCCTGGAGGCGCTATCCGAGGCCCTCGCGGCTAAAGAATTAACCGCACTACGCTCCATGGTGGATAGGGACAATGTGATCCTCGACAAATGCCCCAAATCCACCTCATTCAAACCAGCAGAGGAAATAGTCAAATTCCAGGTCCACCCAACGGACCCCAAGAAGACGACATCTATCGTAGCTCAACTGAACCCAACAGTTGACGCCGCACTATGAGAATTCCTGCGCGAAAACTGGGACATATTTGCCTGGCACCCTTCGGATATGCCAGGGATCCCACGCAGGTTGGCCGAACATAGCCTCAACATATTAAAGGGATTCAAACTAGTCAAGCAAACACTACAGCGCTTTTCCGAACCCAAGCGACAAGCCATGGGGGAGGAGCTGGCCAAGCTTATCGAGGCCAGATTCATTAGAGAAATCAAGCACCCGAACTGGCTGGCAAACCTGGTGATGGTACCAAAGAAGGATAAATCTTGGCGCCTATGTGTCGATTTCAAGGATCTCAACAAGGCTTGCCCTAAGGATCCTTTTCCCCTTCCCCGCATTGATCAAATCATTGACGCCACCGCAGGACACGACTCACTGTGTTTCCTCGATGCATATTCCGGATACCATCAAATCAAAATGAAGGAATCCGATCAAGCTGCAATAGCATTTATTACCCCATACGGACCATTCTGCTTCAACACTATGCCCTTCGGGGTCAAGAACGCCGGCGCGACATACCAACGCATGATTCAGACATGCGTGGAGAAACAGATCGGCAAAACGGTAGAAGCTTACATCGATGACATCGTCATCAAAACTAGGCATGTCGAAACACTAATAGACGACTTACGTCTTACGTTTGACAACCTCCGGGCATATGATATTAAGCTCAACCTGGAAAAGTGTGTCTTCGGCGTCCCCGCTGGAAACTGCTGGGCTTCATCGTTTCCAATAGAGGAATCGAAGCAAATCCGGCTAAAATCCGAAGCTCATCACGATTGGCTACACCAATGCACCTCAAGCAGGTCCAAAACTGGCGGGATGCATGGCAGCACTAAGCCGCTTTATCTCCGGACTAGGAGAAAAGGCACTACCACTCTATCGCCTCTTCTACGGCGCACCGATAACTTCGAATGGATGACGTGGCATCGCCGGATCGAGGAAATAAAGACCCTCCTAGAAAGCAATCCAATCCTGGCCGCACCAAATGCGGGTGAACCCATGTTGCTATACATGTCAGCAACACATCAGGTGGTGAGCGCCGTGTGAGGGAGTCCTGGATTAGGGGGTATCCGGACAGCCGGACTATATACAACGTCCGGACTATCGAAGCATGAAGATACAAGACTCAAGACTTCGGCCTGTGTCCGGATGGGACTTTCCTTGGCGTGGAAGGCAAGCTTGGCGATCCGGATATTATATTTCCTTCCTTGTAATCGACTCCATGTAAACCCTAGCCCTCTCCGGTGTCTATATAAACCGGAGAGGTTGGTCCTTAGAAGGCCGATCACAATTACAATCATACCATCATAGTCTAGCTTCTAGGGTTTAGCCTCTATGATCTCGTGGTAGATCTACTCTTGTACTACCCATATCTTCAATATTAATCAAGCAGGAAGTAGGGTTTTACCTCCATCGAGAGGGCCCGAACACAGGTAAACATCTGTGTCCCTCGCTTCCTGTTACCATCAGCCTAAGACGCACAGATCAGGACCCCCTACTCGAGATCCGCCGGTTTTGACACCGACATTGGTGCTTTCATTGAGAGTTCCTCTGTGTCGTCGCTAGAGGGCTCGATGGCTCCCCCAGTCATCATCAACAACACGATCCTGGGTGAGACCTTCCTCCCTGGACAGATCTTCGTGTTCGGCGGCCGCTTCATGGGCCAACTTCGCTGGCCATCTGAGCAGATCGACAGTACGCCTCGCCACCGTGTCAGGTTTGGAAACTGAACTACACGACGGACATTCGCGGAGACTTGATCTTCGACGGATTCGGGCCTATGCCAGAGCGCCAGACAACACGACGAGCACGGCTTAGACTCATTGGCCGGACAAAGCTCGGGTATCACCTCGCAGAGTTCTTGACCTAGATCCGGAACAGGCTGGGCTGCCTAAGGACGGATGGATGGACCCCGCTCCACAGGTCGCGCACTCATCGGCGATGTTGCCGAACTCGGGTCTTACCTCTGTGGTGACCTGTGACTCCAGACCCCTGGATTTGTATCCGGACATGGGTTCCAGTCCGTGCACTCCCGAGCCAGCCGAGCCAGGTTGGGCTCCGGTAATGGAGTCCACCGCTGCGGATATCTTCCAGCACTCGCCCTTTGGCGACATGCTGGACTCATTAAATTCTCTCTCTTTGTCGGGAGGCTCATGGCCGAACTATGTCCGACTCGAGTGGGAGGCAGGCGATGAAGGAATTTGTTGCCCACCCACCACCCACTTCATTGCCATGGTCGATGATTTAACCGGGGTATTGGACTTCGACTCCGAAGACATCGACGGTATGGACGACGATGCCGGAGAAGAACATGAACCACCGCTCACTGGGCGGTGGACAACCACCTCTTCTTATGATATATATATATTGTGGACACTCCGAAGGAAACAAATGGCGATGAGGCAACGGAGGATAAAACCTCAGGGAAAAAAGCAAAGAATGGGCGTCGTCGGCGCCACTCCAAGCCCCGCCATAGCAATACCGGCCCGGGATACGAAAACAATCCGAATGGTGCCGAAGAAGAATACAACCCTGATCAGCCCGCCTTGAAAGCAGTCAAGAGGAGGATGAGCAGGTCAGCCCAGAACAAAGGACGGACGAATACACGGAGGAGGACAGCTACATGCCCCCTCCGAAGACAAGATTAGCCTCGGCGACAGCGAAGTTCGGGCGTGCTAGAGGATCCCGTAGAGCAGGAGCGCTTCAAGCGCCGCCTTATAGCCACTGCGAGGAGCCTGAAAAAGAAGCAGCAGCAACTCCAAGCTGATCAAGACCTGCTCACAGATAGATGGACTGAAGTCCTGGCAGCCGAGGAATACGGACTCGAGCGCCATATTTACCGACCGCCACCTCGTGGCTGGGATAAAACGGCATATCAGTCCGCATACTAGCCAACACCCCCACGCCAACATACTACGGCCCGGGGCAACAAAACAGGACAACCAAGATCGATCTATGGATCGCGGGGGCGCGCCACGGCACACGACGACGACCGTCACGCCAGATACACCTTCAACAAGTCCGGCCGGGCTGAACATAGCCACCCAGAGCAATTCGACCTGCATAGCCACATAGCCCGACATAGAGGCGCCGCGCACCCCCTCTGCTTCACTGACGAAGTGATGGATCATGAATTCCCAGAAGGGTTCAAACCCGTAAACATTGAATCATACGATGGCACAACAGACCCTGCGTATGGATTGAAGAATTCCTTCTCCACATTCACATGGCCCACGGAGACGATCTACACGCCATCAAGTATCTTCCCCTTAAGCTCAAAGGACCAGCCCGACATCGGCTAAGCGATGACCAAGAAATTCCATTGGCGGTAGGAAAACTGGAAGACGCATTCCTCAACAACTTCCGGGGCACATATGTGCGATCACCGACGCCGATGACCTGAGCCACATTACTCAACAACCCGGAGAGTCAGCCAGAAATTCTGGACTCGGTTCCTAACTAAAAGAACCAAATAGTCGATTGTCCGGACGCCGAAGCCTCGCGGCTTTTAAGCATAATATCCGTGATGAGTGGCTCGCTCGACACCTCGGCCAGGAAAAACCCAAGTCCATGGCAGCTCTCACAACACAAAGGACCCGCTTTTGCACGGGCAAGGACAGCTGGTTGGCTCGCAGCAGCACCACGCTGCATTCTGGCACTTCGGATGGCCGCGATAATAACGGCAAGCCACGGTGTAACAGACATAAGCGACGAAACAACGGCGACAACACTGTAGACACGGCAGTCAACGCCGGATTCAGCGAATCCAAGCCCGGTCAGTGGAAGAAGCCGTTCAAAAGAAATAATCAGGGACCGTCTAGTCTGGACCGCATACTGGAGCGCTCGTGCCAAATTCATTGCACCCCAGACAAGCCAGCCAACCACACCAATAGAGATTGCTGGGTATTCAAACATGCAGGCAAAATAAACGCCGAAGACAAGGACAAGGGGCTACACGACGACGATGACGAGGAGCCCCGACGTCCGAACACGGGGGGATAGAAGAAATCCCCCCCCCCAGGTGAAAACGGTCAACATGATCTACGCCACGCACATCCCCAAGCGGGAACGGAGGCGGACACTCACGGACGCGTCTGCGATGGAGCCGCGCCCCAAATTCAACCCATGGTCAGCTTGTTCGATCACCTTTGACCGTAGGGATTACCCTACTAGCATCCGTCACGGCGGCTCAGCCGCATTGGTCCTAGACCCAATCATCGACGGATTCCACCTCACGCGCGTCCTCATGGATGGTGGCAGCAGCCTGAACCTGCTTTATCAGGACATAGTGCGCAAAATGGGCATTGACCCCTCAAGGATCAAGGCCACCAAAACCACCTTTAAAGGTGTGATTCCTGGAGTAGAGGCCCGTTGCACGGGCTCTATAACATTGGAAGTGGTCTTCGGATCTCCGGATAACTTCCGAAGTGAAGAGTTAATCTTCGATATCATCCCTTTCCGCAGTGGTTACCACACACTGCTCGGGCGAACCGCATTCGCTAGATTCAATGCGGTACCACACTACGCATACCTCAAGCTCAAGATGCCAGGACCACGCTGGGTCATAATACAGTGAATGTAAATATGGACCGCTCTCTTGAGCGTAAGAACATACTGCAGCCCTCGTGGCGGAAATACAATGCGGCCTCTTCCGACAAACCAATCCGGCGACAACAACGTCAAGCACCGTCAGGAGAGTCCGGAGCACCCCGTAACAGGATCATTAGGCACGCCACGAGCGCGACTAGCAATCCGGCCTCTGCTTAAGCCCCATCAAAGCAGCATTAGCGCCATGCGTACACAATTACACACTCAAGATACCATGGGCGTAGGCAGAGGCGTAATAACAAATCAGTCAACAGTGCGGGATACCCACCACATACCTTCATAACCCGTCCTTCTTCTTTTTCAGGACATTGCTTTAGAGCAGCCTCTTCAGAAGAGCCGAATTGCCGGACTTACATAGGAGAGAAAACCAAGGTGGCAACAGGCTTCACGCACGTAAGGAAACACTGTGTGGAATCTATTTACGATCGTTATACCTGTTTTATATATCCATACGCCGACCTGCCTGGATGGGACATGTTAAATAGTCCTATTTATCTCTGCTTAATGCATTCATTGTAAACATACGCTTAAACGTATTTTCATCAATGGGAGATTATATATAGCGTTAGCTCATTATTGTTATTTGAACATTTTTCCTACAAATGTTTCTGTGATATTGCATCCGTACACTTTGGTACGGTCCGTTTGCCAGGGGCTTCCTATGATGCCCCGTTCTACGGCAACTAAAGTCTGAACACTTTAAACAGTGCGGCACCCCGAACTTATAGCACTATATGCATCAGCTCCGAATCATGTCTTGGGTCTACAGTTGGGTTAGCCCGGCTCCCTTGTTTTGGTACCTTACGTTCCGTTATATCGGCTAAGGTAGCGCAGGAGAACTACTGCGATTGTGTCCCGGTTCTTCCGGACGAGCACCTCAGTAGAGAAAGCCAAAAACTGACCGGCATGATGAGGCGAGAGCTGGTCGCTGTTCAAGAGGTCTTAAAATCCTTAAAGTTTTTTTCCGCTTTAGGCGATAAATCGGCTTCGTCCGATCTAGGCGTATATAGCGCCCCAATTCGGCCTTCCGGATTCTAGGGGCTTCGCCGAAATTTAAAATTGTAGACTTCTATGGCTAAGTGAAAGTTATAAAGCCGAATAGTCCGATTGCCTTGTTCGCTGCGCCGGATACCTCCTTAAGGGACCAAACATTTGGATAAAGAGTATCCGGGTTTTTCCAGGAACACCCGGCACTAGTTGCGTGGGGGCGGAAGCCGATGACTGGCCTACTTTCAGTATTCTATAAACAGCCACACAGAAGGTAATATTTTAAATCAAGCAGTGCTACATAGCACAAATAACTTCATCTTTAAATTACAACAGCGGCAGAGGTACATTTAGTCAAAGATCTTGTCCTTGGAACACTCATCGGCCACGAGACGAGCGCCTTTCATAACACCATCATAGTACTTCTCGGGACGGCAGTGCTCCTTGCCCTCGGGCGGACCGTCCTTCACCAGCTTCTCCGCATCCAGCTTGCCCCAATGCACCTTCGCGCGGGCAAAGGCCCGGCGGGCACCCTCGATGCAAACGGATCGCTTGATTACTTCAAGTCGCGGACAGGCATTCACCATCCGCTTGATCGTGCCAAAGTAGCTAGTGGGCGAGGGCTCACTGTGCCACATCCGGACTATGAAATCTTTCATAGCCATTTCGGCCATACTGTGGAGTTCGACCAACTGCTTCAGCTGGTCACTCAGAGGCATTGGGTGTTCGGCCCCAACATACTGGGACCAAAACAGCTTCTCCGTTGAGCTCCCCTCCTCGGCACGGTAGAACTCCGCGGCGTCTGAGACGCTGCGTGGCAGATCTGCGAATGCCCCTGGAGAGCTCCGAATTCGGGTAAGTAAAAGAAATGCCTCCTCCACATGTTTGCTTTGCATAAAGAATTTCTTACCCGCCGTTATCTTTTTGGCCTCCTGGATCTCCTGCTGTGCCTTCTCGGCTTCGGCCTTGGCGTCTTTCATACTCACAAGGGCCTTTGCAAGCTCGGCCTCTTTCATCTTCAGATCACACTCCACGGACTCGAACTTCTTGCCGAGGTCCTAGAGCTCTTGCTGTACCTCACCCACTCTAGCACTTTGCTTACCGTGCTCCTTGCATTCCAAGGCCACCTTGTCTTCGGCCTCGGATAGCACTTTCTTCAGGGACACCACTTCGGCGGTGGACCCTGTCACACAGTCACGATGCCTCATCGTCAGGCTAAATAATTTTATCTATATTTACATACATAAGAGCGGAGAATTACTCACCTTTGCTCTCTTCGAGCTGCCTCTTCGTGAGGTCGAGCTCTCCCTACGCCTGCTCCAGGTCCCGCTTTAGTTCGGCAACCTCGGCTGTGCGGGCAGCAGCGGCAAGCAAGACGGCCTCGCTTAGTCACATAAACACTTATTAGACTCCTACGGATTATAATTGACCCTCCGCTTGGCTTTTCTTTCCGAACACCAAAGCGAGTATCGAGGATACTACCTATCGGGTGGTAATTTCACATTTTTATTACTTATGTCGGGCCCATCAGAGGCTTGTGCAGGCTTTGTTAGTCCGCTCTTGGCGGGCCATGAACCTTTGAATCACCGCACTCATAAGAGTACGGTGCTCGTCATCCATGGAAGCGCCTCGAAGCGCTTCCACCAGACTGTCCGGCGCCGTTGGCGTGACGGAAGTCCTCGGCACGGACAACTCACCCTCCCTAACGAGGGGCTGCCCGCCTAAATCCGGAACCGTTAAGGGTTTCGGAACAGTGTTCGGTCGAGAGTCCGCCTTGCTGCGGCTCTCAGCGACGCGATCCGCAGGGATCTTGAACCCCGCGTGTCTGACATTTGGAACTCCGCCTTGGGGTGTCTCCAGGGTCCTCCCCCTGCTCGAGGAACCTTCGGGACAACACCTCCGTGTCATCCGCAGGCCAAGGAGTGGTGGCCATTGGGAGCGAGTTCATCTCTGAAGCGCTCAGAGACCCATCCGAAGACGACACCTCCGGATGAGCCCTGGCCGGACTGCATATATGTTCGGTGTTATTAAACAACTATGAAGTAAAATCATGGTAGAGTGCGTACACTTACGATCGCTCCAGGGGCTTCCCCCTGGGCAGCCACCCTTCCTCGCTATGAGCGGCCGTGGTGGAGTAGTCCGGAAGGGACGTCTTTCCCTTCTTGGGCGTCCCAGCCTCCCCCTCCGGGGCGGCTTTCCTCTTTTTCTCCTCCCCAGTGCGGGGAGGTAGAGTTTCTTCTTGCTTCCCCCGCCTCCGCGGGAGGAATCTGTTTCGTCGTCATCGGACGACGTGGGTATGACGGCCTTGCGTCGAGGGCCTCTCCCGGCCCCACGACCCGTCTCCTTAGGCCTCTCATCCTTTCCGGATGGGGCGGCTTCTTCTTCTTCCTCCTCTTCGGGGGAGGAGTGCGCCTCGTCGTCTTCGGATGAGGCTTCCGGCACAACTTTACACCGGAGACCCTTCCTGGTCCCCGGGGCCTTCTTTTCGGCCTTCTTCTCTGGTGCCTTGTAGGGCGTCGGGATCAGCATCTCTGTCAAGAGATCATCAGCTGGATCTTCTGGCAACGGAGCCGGACAGTCAATCTGCTCCGCTGTCTCCACATAGTCCTGATCAAATATACACAAATACTTAAGACTCCCCCATGAATGTATTGGGAAAAACTCATCGGACGCGGGGGCCGCGCTGCATGAAGTCCGCGGTCCTCGGATGTGGGAGGAGGTACTTCGGAGGCCTTAAACAACTCCTTCCACGCGTCTTTGTGCTTCATGCCATAGAGCCTCTGAAGCGTCTGGTGTTCGGCCGGGACGAACTCCCACAGATTGAATGCCCGCCTTTGGCACGGCAGAATCCGGCGAACGAGCATGACCTGGATCACGTTGACGAGCTTAATGTTCTTGTCCTTCATGCTCTTGATGCAGGTTTGGAGTCCGGTCAGCTCTGTAGGTTCGCCCAAAGTCAGGCCCTTCCTTTCCTGTGAGGTGAGCCGCATGGGGCTCCGGATCGGAACTTCGGGGCCGCCCGCCCTTGATTGGCGCCAAGCGGCTTGGTGATGTAGAACCACCCCGATTGCCACCCTTTTACGGTCTCCGCAAAGGAGCCGTCCAGCCAGGTGATGTTAGGCATCTTGCCCACCATGGCCCCTCCGCACTCCGCTTGCTGGCCGCATACAATCTTCTGCTTCACGCGAAAAATTTGCAGCCACATGCCGAAGTGAGGCCGGATGCGGAGGAAAGCCTCGCATACGACGATGAACACCGAGATGTTGAGGACGAAATTTGGGGCTAGATCATGGAAATCTAGCCCGTAGTAGAACATGAGCCCGCGGACGAAGGGGTGAAGTGGAAACCCAAGTCCACGGACGAAGTGGGCGACGAACACGACCCTCTCGTAGGGTCCCGGGGTCGGAATGACCTGCCCAACGTCCAGTAGTCGGTGCGCTATGTCTGCGGCCAAGTAGCCGGCCGCCCGAAGATTTGCGATATGCTTCTCCTTGACGGTGGAAGCCACCCACTTGCCTCTAGCTCCGGACATGTTTAGCTGTGCGGAGAAGACTTGGGCTTGGGCGCTGGAGCTCGAGGGGGCAAGAGTGGGCAAAGGAGGAAGAAGGCGTGGGTAAATATGGAGAAATCTTATCCCTTTATAGAGGCGACGAAAGCGGTGCGCCTTCCCACTTGCCCGTTGGGAATCGCTTGCTTCCCAAGTGCCACGATTGATGATGTGGTGGGATTACCCGTACCCGTATTGATGAGAATCCCATGATAAGGGGACACAATCTCTGCTTTGACAAGACGTGTCAAGGAAACCTCCTCGCAATATGCACTATGGCTGGTTGTGGGAAAACGGTTCGAATAATGATCCGACCGTAATGACACGTCGCGTTGTCTAAAAAGTTGTCAGCAGATTGCATTTGTGAAATACCGTTCTCTCCACGGTGGCATGTGAAGATCATTTTGTGGATCCAGACACGGTTCAAGTGTTCAATAATTACCTTGGAGTATTCGGAGGAGGAACCTGCCCTGCAATGCCGAAGACAAGACTGCGCGCCGGACTCATCGTCATTGAAGCCTAGTTCAGGGGCTACTGAGGGAGTCCTGGATTAGGGGGTATCCGGACAGCCGGACTATATACAACGTCCGGACTATCGAAGCATGAAGATACAAGACTCAAGACTTCGGGCCGTGTCCGGATGGGACTTTCCTTGGCGTGGAAGGCAAGCTTGGCGATCCGGATATTATATTTCCTTCCTTGTAACCGACTCCATGTAAATTTCTAGCCCTCTCCGGTGTCTATATAAACCGGAGAGGTTGGTCCTAGAAGGCCGATCACAATTACAATCATACCATCATAGGCTAGCTTCTAGGGTTTAGCCTCTACGATCTCGTGGTAGATCTACTCTTGTACTACCCATATCTTCAATATTAATCAAGCAGGAAGTAGGGTTTTACCTCCATCGAGAGGGCCCGAACCTGGGTAAACATCTGTGTCCCTCGCTTCCTGTTACCATCAACCTAAGACGCACAGACCGGGACCCCCTACCCGAGATCCGCCGGTTTTGACACCGACACCGTGCTCGTCGTCGAACGAGAACATGACGGACACAAATTCCCACTTCAAAAACCAGTATTACGTATCTACTGTCCTCACACCATGCAAGTCTCGGTACCCCCACTACCAAAAGATATCATATGCGGTCTTCATGGCATCCCACAAGCTACGACACTACTTCCAGGAGTGTTCAATCACGGTGGCTTCCGAGGTCCCACTCAATGACATAATAAAAAACCGTGATGCCACGAAACGTATCGCCAAATGGGCCATAGATCTACTTCCATTTGACACAACATACAAGCCACGTCGAGCCATCAAATCTCAAGTACTGGCCGACTTCGTCGCCGAATGGACAGAGGCCGAACTCCCGAAAGAGTATGGCGCATACTCCAACTGGGTCATGTATTTTGACGGCTCCAAAATGTTGGCAGGACTTGGAGCAGGAGTCGTATTAACATGCCCCACTAGAGACGTCGTCCAGTATGTACTCCAGATATTATACACAGACTCCAACAACGCAGCCGAATACGAGGCCCTACTGCATGGTCTTCGGATGGCCACATACATGGGCATACAACGCCTGGAGGTGCGCGGGGACTCGAACCTCACGATATCTCAGATAAACGAGGACTTTGACGCCAAAGATCCAAAGATGGCAGCTTATCGCAATGCCGTATTAAAAATGTCGGCTCGGTTCGAGGGGCTTGAATTTCATCACGTTGCCCGAGAAAGCAATCAAGCAGCGGACGTCCTGGCTCGCATCGGTGCTAAGCGCGACCCTGTCCCACCTAACATATTCCTGGAAAGGCTCTTCAAGCCATCCGTGCCGTGGCAAGGGGAGGGCAGCGACAACAGTTCAGATCGTAACACAACATCAAAACCCGAACATACAGACAGTACCGGGGGCTCAGCCACCGAAATAACACCGTCGGCCCGTCTCATTATGGCAGTCATTGCCCCATGGACTGAACCCTTCTTGTCCTACATTAATAGGAAGGAGCTTCCCGACGACCAGAATGAGGCTCGCCGCATTGTCAGGCGTTCGAAGGCCTACAAGGTTCAAGACAGAGAGCTCTACAAGAAAAGCACTACTGGAGTACTCAAAGATGTATCTCCGAAGAAGAGGGGCGGCAACTTTTAGCGGAAATTCACGCTGGCCTCGGTGGAGACCACGCCGCAGCTCAGGCCCTTGTTAGCAAAGCCTTCCGCACTGGGTTTTATTGGCCGACAGCCGAAAGTGACGCTACAGACCTTGTCCAACGCTGCGTCGGATGCCGGCTCTTCGCCAACCAAAGCCACATGCCCCCAACTGCCTTGCAAACTATCCCCATTACTTGGCCTTTTGCGATGCAGGGCACGGATATGGTTGGACCCCTTAAAGGGGGAAGCCATAAGAAAAAATATCTGCTGGTTATGGTGGACACATTCACTAAGTGGATAGAGGCTAAACCGGTCAAAACGGCTGAGTCTGGCTCGGTGATTGACTTCATATCCGGTGTTGTGCACCGTTATGGTGTCCCACACAGCATCATCACCGATAACGGCTCTAATTTCACAGCCGACGAGGTAAAAACCCGGTGTACTAATCTGGGTATTAAACTCGATTATGCCTCCATCTACCACCCACAAACCAACGGTCAAGTCAAACGAGCCAACAGTCTTATTATGAGCGGCATCAAGCCCAGACTAGTGCGGTCTTTGAAAGAATCAGACAAGCATTGCGTTGAGGAGCTCGACTCCGTACTCTGGGGGCTGCGGACCACGCCCAACCGTACTACCGGACACACACCTTTCTTCATGGTGTATGGCGCAGAGGTTGTATTTCCCTGCGATATTATTCACGACTCACCTCGAGTGCGTATGTACGAAGAGAGAGAAGCCGAGCTTGATCGACAGGACAACCTAGATACCCTGGAGGAGGAACGCGATGTCGCAAAAGCCTGTTCAGCATTCTATCAACAGCAGGCTCGAAGATACCAAAGCAGGGAAGTACGGGCCAAGACTTACAATGTTGGCGAACTCGTTCTACGCCCGCCGGAGAAGGAAAAGGAAAAACTCAAGCCCAAATGGGAGGGTCCCTTCATAATTGATGAAGTTCTCACCGGAGGAGCGTACCATCTTCGTGATGCATCAGACAATCGCCTCGAGCCGAACCCCTGGAAAGCGGCCAGACTCCGAAGATTCTATGCCTAGCTCCGAACTCCTTGTTCGTCTCCTTCTCCCCTGTAGTTTCCATTATTTTTCTCTCTTTTCTGATTACTTTTTTCTTCACTTTAAAGTTTTGGTACGGCTAGACCACACACCGCTAACACATACATATTTAAAATATGTATGTCCATCATACCTGGGGGCTTCTTGGACAGAAGCTTTTTATCATTATTCCTCAAGCATGAAGCTCTTCACATATGAGTTCTTCCATATGTACCTTTTCTTCGCCACTATATGCATCGATATGACTTAAGTTTTGGCCAAGCTGGGTTGCCTGGCTCTTGTGCTTATGCCCTACATCCCGTTAGTTTGGCTAGGGCATAAAGGGAGCACCTCTGCGATTGTTACTACCGGGTCATCCGGATGTGTACCTCAGACTGGGTGAAGCCGAAAGCTAGCGTTCTTAAGGGAATATTCGGTCTGTGAATTAAAGACGTTTTTGCAATTACTCCATTGGTAACCCCCCAGAAGTTACATAAAAGGTGATTTTTCCATCACAACTCAGACATATACATTAATACATGCACACCCAGGGAAAGGAACCCTTAACGGAACTATTCTCTCTGGAAGATGTTTCTTATGATCTCAATGTAATATAACATAACTAGCAGAATACAACTTGTCTGTCCAAGCAACTATGACCCCTATGCCTAGTTTTCCAGGCATACCCCGGCCTATTCGGCCGTGAGGGTATTCGGAAACACTCCGCACCCTTGAGTCCGGAGGTTGAAGCGAAAAGGTCTGCCATGACAAATGCTATACAATTTAGCTAGAATTACATAGGGTAAGGAAAGTACATAGTCACTTGGACTCAAACACTTCCCCCTCTATACCGTCCAACAGGCGGTCCAACTTACAATCCTGTTGGGAATATTTGGCGGCCACCTCTACTTGGTCATATACTAAACTAACGGGAATTTATTCCCCATTTGACCCTAGCGGTCCAACTCGGGCCATGTGATTCGGATCCATCTTTGTATATCGCGTTTTCACCATGGCCCAGGCCTCTCGTGCACCTCTCGGCATGCTGATATCTTCCATAGTTGGATACGCCGCCGCGCTCCCTTGAATAACTCTACAAGCTCCTCCATACTTCCTGGAGGGGAGGCGGACGACCATAAGGCCTTGGCCACGCTCCGCATAGCTAGCCGAGCATGCTCATGCACTTGTGACAGCCTTTGCAGCAGACCACTCGATGATCCGGACACCTCTTCTTCAGGACGACCCGTCAATATACGTGCAAACATGACTATATCAGTCCCATTTATCTCTAAGGTACTTCAAAAATAGTTCGGACACATACTGAAGATACCGCCCCGTAGCTTTTTGTTTTCCTTCACGGAATCAACTAGCTGGGCTCGAACATCTTTCAACTCTTCACCCAATGCAGTGCTGGAATCCTGTAGCTTGTTTTTCTCATCTCTGACGCGGGTCAGCACATGCTCGCCTGCGGCATGTTGCCTTTTCGCCTCTTTTTCTCCCTCTTGGGCGATCTTCAACTTCTCTTCAAGTTGATCAGACGACCCTATAATGCAAAATCAACAGCAACATTGGCGCAGCGAGTACACAATTATGATTCCTCGGTGGAGGGGAACATTACCAGAAGACGACTTCTTGACGTTTTCCAATTCGGCGGTAGCAGCTTTTAGCTGCGCCCGACACTGCTCCAGCTCTTGGGCTAGCAGGCCATTCTTCTCTGCAAGGACCTGGTTGTTCAACGATCCTTAAATCAGTTGTGCCAATTGCTTTCAGTCTCGGGGGCTACGGGCATATGGTTATCCCTTTTGACAAAGAAAACTTACCTGCACATCTATCAGATATTGCCTTGTGGCTTTTCTAAGCCCGTCTCGAGCAGCCCGGATGTATGCGTCGCCCGAGCTAAAGGCATTGAATGCCTCGTCCGAGAACTTGGGGTCTCGTAAAACAGCCCTGTAGCACCGATGATTCATGGCGCTCTCTACCTCCGAGTTGGTGACGGACATATTGTCCGAACCCTCAGCCGAAGGGCAGTCCGGCGTTGTTGCTACATCGGCCCCCGTCTCCCCGACTGGATCTAAATCCTGGTTGTTGGGAGCGCGGCCGGCCGGGCCTCCAGATATAGTTCGGCGAACCTTTCTCATGTATCCAAACAAACGCACAAGTCACGGTCGGGTACGGTCGTTGAAAAACATATTTTTCCGTACCTCCTCAATGAAGGCCCGACTGCGTTTTCACGGGCCTTCCTCTTCGAAGGCTTGCCCGGCGCAGGAACCGATCTCTTTGGAATCGTCGAACGCCTCCCCTGTGGAGCACGATACAGTGCGGTGGGTGAGGTCGGATAAAAGCACCATTTTAGAGAAGGCGTTTCTGGATCAGTTACATGTGAAGCAGGGAGAAGGCCAGGATAGTCGGCGGTGATGGCCACTTCTGTGCCGTCATAGCTCGCCTGGTAAAATACCCCCTCTGCGAGTATCACAAATATGTCCAGATCCTCTTCAAACCCGGGGTCAAGCTCCCGGTTGTGGTTCTCCGGCTGTGGGGCGGGACTATAAAGTCCTTCGGTGACCTTCTGCCAGTGCTGTCATAACAGACGGATTTGAAATTTATCAAAAATAATCTGGAAGCGAAATGAGTGAAACAGAGGGGTTGAGGCTTACCCAACTGGGAGGATTATACATAGAATACCCATCTCTGTGCT
Organism: Aegilops bicornis; assembly: GCA_021605145.1. NCBI lineage: Eukaryota > Viridiplantae > Streptophyta > Magnoliopsida > Poales > Poaceae > Aegilops > Aegilops bicornis. Next base: position 522,737,856 of record CM038672.1, read on the forward strand.
TAATGCGAAGAAATTCCTCTTCTTCTCCTTTAAACAGCTCGGCCAATATCTTGGCCAGAGCGGCGGAGGTGTCCGGCCCTTTCCGGCCACAGTGGGAGGCGTCATCCTCTCCGTTATAGTGCCACATTGGCAGCCCTCTGTATTGAAGCGGCTGAACCCCTCGCACTATGGAAATCGCCATGACTTCGACTATTGTAAGTCCGGACTGAGCGACCATCTTTATCTTGTTCAGGAGCTAACGAACCTCAGCACTGTCATCCTCTTCAAGACTCCGGGGACACCAACTGTGGCGTTTCTTCAGCGGAACACTCGTGAATTCAGGAAGACCCTTTCGAACCAGGTCAGGGAGTGCGACGTCCTCGATATAGAACCATTCGGAAGGCCATTCTTCAGATGCCTTCGTGGGTGTGCCGGACGGATATCCGGTATCGGTGATACGCCACACTTCGGCTCTGTCGGTGTTCTGGGAATGGGGGTACCCAGACTTGCCTGCCTGTGGCCTGCGGCGTGGCTCAAGGGGTGGCCCAGCACAGCCCATCTTCATCAGCACAAGCTCAAGACCCTCGCGAGGGGCCAAGCCTCACGGGGCGGATGACATGAAGCTTCCTCAGGCACAGCCTCGTCAGGCTGGCTCGCGAGGAGGCGGAGAGATCAAGGCGGGGTACCTCAGGAGGTGCCCATGACGCAAGCCATGACGACCAAGGGCGCCAGGCGGGCGCCAGCCCGCGCAGTCTCCTCATTTCCTCTTTGGTGCAAAGGAGGCAAGCGCAGGCGAGAGTATCAAGCAAAGGCATCCGTTTTGGTGCAACAAGACCAAGACCGTCGCAACGGCAGGAAGGAAGTCATCGTGGAGCCCAATCCGGCGTCACCACCAGAGCCTTTGACAGGCGAGGACCAACTTTAGTCGGGATAAGTGTACTAGATGTTCCCCTTCAAAATGGCCAATTGTTGGCGCCCTTCCCGCTCAATATTTGGGAAGAGGCCCAGGGCCTCTGCCTATAAATAGGACTAGCCACCCACAAGGTAGAGGATCATCATCCAAGGAGAGAGAGAGAGACCGAACTCCCCCTAGCAGTTCGTCGCACCAGCCAAGAACAGACCCTCGCGAGGCTGTTCTTCCTTGTACTGTTCATCATCAGCCCAAGAGGCAATCCACCACACCACACACTGGAGTAGGGTGTTACACCACAATGGTGGCCCGAACCAGTATAAACCTTGTGTCTCTTGTGTTGTTCTTTTGGTAGTTTAGATCCCAGCGAGGCGACGAGGTGCAGATAGGTCGGAGGCGAGATCTCCGTGCGCACTCCAGATTTCGAACCTAGAGGGTCTGCCGGAACCCGAAATCCGACATTTGGCGTGCCAGGCAGGGGTGCGTCGGAGCTTTCCCCTTCCGCCGACCCGCTCTCCACCGACACCGCGACTCGCCCTACGATGAGCAGTGCGCCGCCCACTCCGGTCGCCCGGTGCTGGGGCCGAGGGGCTCCGAGCCTTGGCCCCAGCCTTGCGACAGGTGCGGTGGCCGAACAAGTTCAAGCCAGAGACGCCGCCGCATTACAACGGCACAACTGATCCGCTGGCCTTCCTGCTGGCGTACGAGGAGGCCATCCTCGAAGCAGGAGGCGATGACAGGGTCATGGCTAACTGGCTTCCCATGGCCCTCACCGACGCCCCGCGCATGTGGCTGCTCCACCTGCCAGCGGCTTCCGTAGCCTCTTGGGAAGAGCTGCGCAACCTCTTCCTCGCCCAGCACGCTGCGCCGGCGCCCCCGGTCATCGCGGCCCTCCTGGCGGCTCGCAGGCGCCACCTTCAGGCCGCCACGTCAAGCCATTCGTCCGCCAGGTCGGCGCTGCCTCCAGCTGCGAGGCTCCCCAGTCGGTCGATGCCCAAGGCCGATCGGCCTTCACTCGAGGACCACCCTCCAACTCAACCTGCTCTGGACGCGCTCCCAATGTCTGTGCACTCCCACCATTTGCCAGTGGCCGTCACCAGACCCTCATCGACGGGCGGCGGCCTGGGCCTCAAGCAGTGTGCTCTCAGTTGAAGCCTTCAGCCTCCTCCACATACCGCCAGAGCGGCTTCAGCCTAGCGGGCCCTTCTTGGGCGTCGGAGGCGGTTCAGCCGACTCCCTGGGGCAGATCCGTCTTTTGGTGACCTTCGGCACCTACGACATCCGCACGGAGCTAATCGACTTCGACATCGCCCCCATCGGCCTCCCATACAACGCCATCCTCGGCTACCCGGCACTAGCCCGGTTCATGGCCGCGACTCACCCAGCGTACAACCTCATGAAGATGCCCGGGAGCAACGGCGTCCTCACCGTATCCGGAGACACCGGGGATGCGTTGTAGGTACTCAAGCACGTCTTCAAGGCTGCGACGGCAGCACAACCCGCCGACTCAGACGCCCCTGAGCCCAAGGGGGCTGCGCCGGCCAAGAAGAAGCAGCTGTTCACCCCAGACAAGGCAAAAACCAAGCAGATACTGGTCGACGAGGACGGATCCACTAACGCCACCTTCACCATAGGCGCCAACCTCGAGCCCGAGCAGGAGGAGGCCCTGGTAAAGTTCCTACGAGCGAATAAGAAGGTGTTCGCATGGGAACCAGATCAGTTGTTAAGGATCCCGAGAGGCGTAATCGAGCACCACCTTAACGTGTGCCCCAATGTACGCCCCGTGAAGCAGAAGGCAAGGCGGCAGTCCACTGAAAAGCAGGCTTTCATCGTCCAAGAGACCCGCAAGTTAGAAGCTGCAGGGGTCATTCGCGAGGTCCGATACCCGGATTGGTTGGCCAACCCGGTCGTCGTGCCAAAGAAAGGGGGGAAGGAACGCATGTGTGTCGACTTCACCAACCTCAACAAAGCCTGCCCGCAAGATCCATTCCCGCTCCCTCGCATCGATCAGATCGTCGATTCCACCGCCGAGTGTGACCTATTATGTTTCTTGTATGCCTTCTCTGGGTATCACCAGATCAAGATGGCGGTAGAAGACGTGGAAAAACGGCTTTCCTGACCCCGTGTGGGGTGTAGTGCTACACATGCATGCCGTTCGGGCTGCGCAACGCAGGGGCAACCTTTCAGCGGCTGATGCACATCACCTTGGGCCCGCAGCTCGGGAAGAATGTTGAGGCTTACGTCGATGACATTGTGGTGAAGTCTCGGGAAGCCAGAACCCTGATAGAAGACCTGGAGGAGACCTTCGCGAGCCTCAACGCAGTGAACCTGCGGCTCAACCCAGAGAAGTGTGTGTTTGGGGTCCCCTCAGGCAAGCTCTTGGGCTTTCTCGTGTCCCATCAAGGCATCGAGGCTAACCCGGAGAAGTTCAAGGCGGTCGAGGACATGAGCCCGCCGAAGACCCTCAGGGAAATGCAGAAGCTCACTGGACGCGTGACCGCACTAGGGCGCTTCATCTCCAAGTTGGGGGAGCGAGCGCTGCCTTTCTTCCAGCTGATGAAGAAAAAGGGGCCCTTTGAATGGACTGAAGAGGCCGACAAGGCGTTCCAGGATCTCAAGAGGTACCTAACCAGCCCTCCGGTAATGGTGGCCCCGCGCCCTCAAGAACCCCTGGTGCTCTACCTTGCAGCCACTCCCTACTCCGCCAGCGCAGCCCTGGTGGCGGTTAGGGAGGAGCGTTGGACCAAAGCCGCGGCAGCTGCCCGGGTCAAGGCAAAGCAGGATCAAGGAAGACTCACAGAGACCACTACCGCAGCCGAGAAGGATCAGCCGCCACAGGGGAACGCACTCGGGACAGAAGAGACCCCTCCCCCTAGCGACCAGCCGCTGGAGGCTCCACTGTCTCAGAGGCGCCATGGTCTCCTGAGGGCGCCATCGACACCAAGACTCCCAACCTCGTTGAACACCTGTATACTTCGTCAAGACAGTGTTGCGGGACGCAAGGGCGCTGTACCCCATGCCTCGTAAATTCCTCCTCGCTATTGGTGGCCTCAAGCAAGCTGCGGCATTACTTTCAGGCCACCCCATCAAGGTTGTCTCAACAGCACTTTGGAAAGGGTGCTCAGGAGCCCCAACTCAGCTGGAAGAGTCGCTGAGTGGAACATCAAACTGCAAGCATTTCAGCTCGAATTCAGCACAACTAGAGTCATCAAGGGGGCCGCATTGGCGTACTTCATGGCAGAATGGACGGAGGCGCCAGGCCTCAAGACTGATGAGGATCGATACCTCTCCCCGGGAAGCGAGGCACCGGACGGTTGGGTCATGTACTTGACAGGCGTTCTCCGAACACAGCCAGGCTGGTGCAGTGCTTATATCTCCCACTCAAGACAAGCTCTACTACGCCGTGCAGCTCTGCTTTCCAAAGACGGAGAAAGGTCTCCAACAACATAGCATAATATGAAGGCTCGATAGCAGCTGGGCGCCGCGGGCTGCCCTAGGAGTGAAGCGCCTTACCATCAAGGGTGATTCACAACTCCTCGTCAACTTCTCCAACAAGGTATCCGAGCCGAGGGATGAGCACATGGAAGCCTACCTCGCGGAGGTCCGCAGGATGGAGAAGCAGTTCTGGGGGCTGGAGTTGCAGCATGTGCCTCGTGGCACCAATCAGGAGGCCGACGACATCGCCAAATGGGCATCCAGGCGGCTACCTCAGGAGCCTGGCGTCTTCGAGGAGCGGCTCTTCAAGCCCTCGGCCACGCCATCGCTGTCAAGCACGGTGCAGCCTCGGGAGGAGCTGCCCCAGCCACCAGCCTCGGGAGCCCGGTGCATGGCCCGGCCTCGAGCGCTACCGCTTGACGCTGGAGCCTCGGGAGGGGTGCTGGATCACAGAGCTCAAGCTACTTGACGCAAGGGACCTTGCCGGAGAAGGAGGAGGAAGCGGGCGTGTGGCTCGGCAAGCCACAACATATCAAGCGTCGAGGATGGAGAGCTCTACCGAAGCGACCAAATGATGTGTCCCTGTTGCATCTCCGTGGAGCAAGGGAAGGAACTGCCGCGAGATATACACGGTGGAGATGTGGGCATCATTCATCATCGCGGACCCTCGTTGGCAAGGCGTTCTGCAGTGGGTTCTATTGGCCCACTGCGCTCAATGATTCCGTCGAACTGGTGCAGGCTTGTGAGGCCTGCCAATTCCATGCCAAGCAGATCCATGAGCAGGCGGGAGGTCTGCAAACTATACCCCTCTCGTGGCCATTCGCAGTCTGGGGGCTGGATATCCTGGGCCCATTTCCTCGGGCGCCAGGGGGCTATCGCTACCTCTACGTCGCCGTGGACAAGTTCACCAAGTGGGTTGAAGTGGAAGCCGTCTGTACCATCCCCGTAGGTTCTGCGGTCAAGTTCATCAAGGGCATCGTGAGCCGGTTCGGGGTGCCGAACCGCATCATCACCGACAACGGTTCGCAGTTCACCAGTAACCTCTTCAAAACATACTGTGCTAACCTTGGGACGCAGGTATGCTACGCTTGATGGCGCACCCACGGAGCAACGGTCAGGCCGAAGCGGTTAACGCGGAGGTCCTGAGAGGCCTCAAGACCGGGACATTCAAGAAGAAGCTGGAGGCCTGCGGCAGAGGTTGGTACGACGAGCTTCAGTCCGTGTTGTGGTCCATCCGCACGACCGCGACCACGCCAACTGGCGAGACCCTGTTCTTCCTGGTCTATGGAGCTGAAGCGGTCCTCCCTCACGAGGTCAGACGTTGTTCCGCACGGGTCCTGGCGTTCGACGAGGCACAACAGGACGCCATGTGGGGGACGGACCTCGTGCTGGGGGAGGAGCATCGTCGAGAAGCCGCGTTACAAGCGGCGAGGTACCAACAAGCACTGCGACGATACCACTGCCGCAACATCCGCCCCAGAACTCTTGAGGTAGGGGACCTCGTGCTCAAAGTGGTTCTCTCCAGGGAGGGACTGCATAAGCTCTCTCCCATGTGGGAGGGCCCGTTCAAGGTTGTTCATGTTTCTAGGCCCGGCTCCACGCACTTGGAGACTCAGGAGGGGGTGCCCGTCCAGAACGCGTGGAACATCCAGCACCTAAGGAGGTTTTACCCCTAAAAAGGCCCAAAGCCTGTTAAGAAGGCGAACGCCTGTGAAGCGTTGCGTTTGGGAAAAGGCCCAGAGCCTGTGAAGAAGGCGAATGCCTATGAAGCGTTGCATTTGGGAAAAGGCCCAGAGCCTGTGAAGAAGGCGAATGCCTGTGAAGTGTTGCGTTTGGGAAAAGGCCCAGAGCCTGTTAAGAAGTCGAATGCCTGTGAAGCGTTGCGTTTTGGAAAAGGCCCAGAGCCTGTGAAGAAGGCGAACACCTGTGAAGCGTTGCGTTTTGGAAAAGGCCCAGAGCCTGTGAAGAAGGTGAACGCCTGTGAAGCGTTGCGTTTTGGAAAAGGCCCAGAGCCTGTGAAGAAGGCAAACGCCTATGAAGCTCATTTTTCTGAGAAAGGCCCGAAGCCTGTGAAGAAGGCCAATGCCTGTGAAGCTCGCCGCCCGTGACACTCTCACGTAATAATGAGTTGGGGCTGTACACGCCCCGGAGTCTCAGGAGCGCTGGCCTCAGGCCCTGGGGCTCCCTCCCACGCCCAGTGGCAGCACTTAGCTCCGCGCTGGTGAGAAGATGTCGAAGACTAGATTAGGTGCCAGACGCGGCTTTTTTTCATTTGCTTTCTGCAGTTGGCTTGTTCATTCCCATTTGGAGTTTTATTGGAGTGGTTGCCGTATTTGACTTATGACTCTTTGCTTTCTTCCCTCTCCTGCCTCAATTTCTCTCGCGCGAGTCTCGCGAGGGAGCGACGCAGGCACCCTCGCGAGCATTTTCTGCCCCTGTTGTTTGAGGCTTCCCCCAACCGAATCTGCTACAGGAGCATCCCTCCAGTCCGTGCCCCACGGGCACTGCGACGCGAACACAGGGCCTGGGTCGGTCGCCTCTATGATTGAGGCCGGAAGCTACCTCTCCTGACTAATCTTTGTAGGGCATAAAGCGTTCAATGAGGCCTCGGCCTCGGGAGGCGAGGATCACAACAGGTCGCCCCAAGCTAAGTAATTTCTACATGCAGGCGCGCGGCGCAGGAGCCTAATATAAAAATAGCGGAAACAGTATGATAATTAACAGCAATAGTCCAGGCATGCCCCGCGGGGACCTACACTACTGTCTCTTTGCGCAGGAAAAGGAAAAGAACAAAACAGGCGCGACTCACCTGACACCAACTCGCGGCAGAGACTCGAACTGCCTCCGGAGCTCAGCCGGATTCCCTCTCGCGCTTCACCGAGGCGCGACGGCGGGCAGACCCGCTACCTCCCTCCAGGCGGGAGCGGCGGCACGGAGGCTGGACGCGGCCACCGCTGGAGGAGCCGCTGCCCGAAGAAGAGTCGTCAAAGCTCGATGAACCCAGAGCGCCGCCAACCACGCGCGCGCTGTTGTCTTCATCATCGCTGGGGCTAGGCCCATGGCCGCGGTCGTCGTCCTTAGGGAAGCACCCAACGCGGTGACCGTCTTCCCCGAACACCCTCACGTAGAGGGTGGCATCGCAGTCGAACTTGAAGTGCAGGGTGCACACCGGCTCTCGAGACCACGCTGGCAAAGCGTTTGCCGGCCGCAGTCGTGGGCCACGCTCCTGGCTGCAGAGACCTCCAGCGAAGCCCACGAGGCCCGGCTGCAGCAACCGTCCGCCTGAAGCCAGAGGCCGCCCGGGGCACCGGCCGGAAGCTCACCTAGGAGGAAGCGAGGACGCTGGAGCCGGGTCTTTGGTCGGCTCGCCGACCACACAATGAACTCCGGCAGCACCTCTGCCGAGTGGAAGCGGCCTAGGGGTCGGGCAGTCGTCGCCCCCATCAACGGCCTGCCGCCCGTCACCGCGCGGTAGATCACCTCCACGGCCGCGAGGAGCCACTATGGGAGCCACAGGGTGCTTGCGAGGACGGCCTCGACCGCGCTTGGGCGGGGGAGAGTCAAGCTCCACCTGGCGGGCCTTTCCTTTCTCTGCGGCCGAGAACCTCTTTGGCGGAGCCATGAAGAAGAAGGAGAAGCAAGAAGGGATGGACAGGAAGGGCAGGCGCCGTCCCGTACTTATAGCCAGGGAAGGCCAATCGCCAGCCTCCACGATCGCAGGTAATCATGACCCGCTTTGCATGCAGGGACTTGTCAATTCGTGCAGTTGCCGATGCTTCATGGGGGAGCAGAGCCGCCCACGTCCAATCAACCGCCACACGGCGCCCAAGGCCGCAGGCTGTTAGGGCCCGCGGCGCTTCGCACTTGCCCCTTCGCTTCTCTGCTTAGCCAAGTCCAGGCGCGCCTTGGGCCCGTGGGCTACTGTCGGCGTTCTGGGAACGGGGGTACCCAGACTTGCTCACTGCGGCTGCAGGCGTGGCTCAAGGGGTGGCCCAGACGGACCATCTTCATCAAGACAAGCTCAAGACCCTCGCGAGGGGCCAAGCCTTGCAGGCGGACGACAGTGAAGCTTCCTCGTGCATGGCCTCGTCCAGTTGGCTCGTGAGGAGGCGGAGAGATCAAGGCGGGTACCTCACGAGGTGCCCATGACGCAAGCCATGACGACCAAGGGCGCCAAAGGGCGCCACCCGCCAAGATGTCCTCATTTCCTCTTTGGTGCAAAGGAGGCAAGCGCAGGCGAGAGTATCAAGCAAAGGCATCCGTTTCGGTGCAACAAGACCAAGACCGTCGCAACGGCAGGAAGGAAGTCATCGTGGAGCCCAAGCCGGCGTCACCACCAGAGCCTTTGACAGGCGAGGACCAACTTTAGTCAGGATAAGTGTACTAGATGTTCCCCTTCAAAATGGCCAATTGTTGGCGCCCTTCCCGCTCAATATTTGGGAAGAGGCCCAGGGCCTCTGCCTATAAATAGGACTAGCCACCCACAAGGTAGAGGATCATCATCCAAGGAGAGAGAGAGAGAGAGACCGAACTCCCCCTAGCAGTTCGTCGCACCAGCCAAGAATGGACCCTCACGAGGCTGTTCTTCCTTGTACTGTTCATCATCAGCCCAAGAGGCAATCCACCACACCACACACTGGAGTAGGGTGTTACACCACAATGGTGGCCCGAACCAGTATAAACCTTGTGTCTCTTGTGTTGTTCTTTTGGTAGTTTAGATCCCAGCGAGGCGACTAGGTGCAGATAGGTAGGAGGCGAGATCTCCGTGCGCACCCCAGAGTTCGAACCTAGAGGGTTTGCCGGAACCCAAAATCCGACAAGCTCCACCCACTTCAAATATTGACCCCTCATGATTGTGCGGGATAAGACATAACAATTTCCTCCACAGCTCAAAATGGGCTTCAATGCCCAGGAATAATTCGCATAAAGCGACATAACCCGCAATGTGCAGAATGGAGGCAGGGGTGAAGTTGTGCAGCTGGAGGCCATAGTATTCCAGAAGCCCTCGGAGGAACGGATGGATGGGAAATCCAATGCCTCTTAGCAGGTAGGGGATGAAACATACTCGCTCTCCCCCGGATGGATTGGGGAAGTCCTCTGCCTCAGTCTCACCGTTGAAAAAATCTAGCCCCGCTCGGACAAGGACTAGATCTGCAGGAGGAAGAAATCCCTGCGTTTGCAGCTTCGTCAATTGGCTGTGGGACACTGAACACCTCTCCCACTCGCCTCTCTCTGGGCTGGAACGGGTGGAGGAGCGGGGGACGCTAGCCATCTGGAATGGTTTCTCTTAAACTGTCTCCGGGGATTTTCTCTGCATGGTGCCCGATGGATCTAGGATCCAATCTCTTTAATAGGCTCTCTTCCGTGCATGGACGGGGTGTTATCTGCAAAAATACCATGACCTTCCACCTTCCCTCGACGCGTGGAAGACGAAGTTATTTAACACACAGAAGCCGAGGGGAGCGACGTTGGATCAATGGCTAAATACTGTACTTGGAGATCATTAAAGGAGGAACCCGCCTTGCAATGCCGAAGACAATTTGTGTGCCGAACACCTCGCTATTGAAGACTGGTTCAGGGGCTACTGAGGGAGTCCTGGACTAAGGGGTCCTCAGGCGTCCGGCCTATTATCCATGGGATGGACTGATGGGCTGTGAAGACATGAAGGCCGAAGAGTGTACCCGTATCTGGATTGGACTCTACTTGGCGTGGAAGGCAAGCTTGGCGACCGATTATGGAGATTCCTTCTTATGTAACCGACTCTATGTAAACCCTAGATTCCCCCGGTGTCTATATAAACCGGAGGGGTTAGTCTAGAAAGGAGATACATTACCATAGTCATATAGGCTAGACTTTTAGGGTTTAGCCAGTACGATCTCGTGGTAGATCAACTCTTGTAATACTCATATTCATCAAGATCAATCAAGCAGGAAGTAGGGTATTACCTCCATAGAGAGCGCCTGAACCTGGGTAAACATCGTGTCCCCCATCTCCTGTTACCATCGATCCTAGACGCACAGTTCGGGACCCCCTACCCGAGATCCGCCGATTTTGACACCGACACCACCCTTGTAGTTGAGAGCTCTGACACCATCGACAATGTTAAGGCCAAGACCCAGGGGCGCAAACATAGTGGCGTGCAGATCTTTGTGAAGGCCAGAAGACAAGGTGCCTAGTAAGATCCTTGTCAAAGACGTCTGCGAGGCCCCGACAAGACCCTTGTTAGGGACATCGGCAAGACCACGACAAGACTCTGCCACCCCATCACCACTCCAGCGCGGTGGCCTGCCAGCCAGCCTAGCAAGCACTTGTGTGGTGGCATGCATATCTTCGTGAAGATCCTGCCACCTCTCCAGTGCAGCAGCTGGCCAGCCAACTTGGCATTGCATGCCTCGTTGGCATGGACGCGTGTCAAGACAAGGTGGGGCGGCGACGGACGGGACGGGTTTTACTCCCGTCCCCGATAAAGCTGAATGGGTACGTAAGCAGTGCATTTAATGCATTTGTCCTAAGACGCTGATGATAAACATAGACACTGTAACTACTTTACACCTCCTGGGTGCCACTGTGGCAACCCCTTGGATATATAAAAGGAGGCCCAAGTCATACTGGAGGAGGATTTGGACTTTTGAACCTCTCGGCCCAGCTTGCATGTGGAGCAGCTAGCCGAAGCTCAAGAACACAGAATATACACTCAAGCAGGACTAGGGTTTTACGCTTCTCAGTGGCTCGAACCTGGGTAAAAAATGGGTTGTGTTTATCATTAGATATGCTCTTTGCACCACTCCTCCTCCCTGCCAAACCATAGAAGGGATCCACGTGATCCCGTAGGTGTCGTTCTCGCCGACACGGTGCTTTGGCGGCTATTGCGGTGGTTCGACGAAGGTCCATCGGAGGCAGCGATTGTCCAGTGGTGACGGTGGTGCTCCAACGGGTTAGGTGAGGGGTCCGGGAATGCTCTGGCGGGTCCTATGGATGTCCAGTGGTGGCGGCGATGGTCCGACGGTGCTCCAACCTAGTGCTTGTCCATTTATGGTTGTGGGATGATGTGGTGGTATTGGGGATTGGATTGGGGGAGGTCCACCTCCCCCTACATATAGGGGAAGATAAAAAATTGTGATCACCAATAATTTATTGCAAAAGAAGAGCTGTTGGAGCAATGTTTTTGAACCAACTCCCCTCATACCAAGATTTTATTGGGGAAAGGGCAACTATTGAAGATGCTCTAAGGTTCCATATTACATCAAGTTTCCCCACTGCCTCTTCGTCCATGCTGCCATCTAGGCTCTCTCCCGATGTTTTAATTGTTTCCATCTCACAAGTTAGGAATGTTTTACATAACATTACTCCTATAAAGGATGTTGGACCTCGCTTCACAAGAGCGCCCTCCACATCGTTCATTTCACGCACGATCTCGGACATCCCATCTCCACGGGTGCCCTGCACTCGGCCAGTTTTCCTTGATGGCCATGTGTGTGGGCCGCACATACGACTGGGGCCACTTCACTATGGGGGTTCTCACCGTGCCCGTGTGCGTCGTCTAGCGTACTCATCCATGTGAGACGGGTGAGCCTAGGTCGTCGTATCTGTGTCCTTCGCCCCTTCCGGGCTGGTTCGGGTTCGCTCATGCGAGTCAGGTAAGCATGTGCACCCGACTCGACATGTTGCATGCCCGGGCTTGCCATGTGAGGTTGTGAGGGACTTAGCTGGCCGGCGTTGCTTGCCTACTCCTGGGTCGGCGTGTTGCTTGCTGGGCATAGTCCAGAACTTTTCGCTCGGGCTTGGTCTACCAGATCCAGTCCTTCACCCCCTGACGGGCTGCTTCAGTCTCGCAGCGTAGGTGCACGCGTGTGCTCGTGTCAGGCGTTGCGTGACCATTGTCCGCGGTCGCGGCCCACAACGAGGAAAAATAGACCATGGGAGGTTGTCGTCGCTTGGATCCCAGGAAGGCCACTGCCACCCTCTCGTCGGATTACATAGTCAATGACTTTCTCCCTTCTCGAAGGGCATAGGCCGCGGTGACCATCTTTTCACGTGCTCGAAAACCAACCGTTGATCCGGTCTTCATGGAGGCGGAAGCTATTCTTTCCCTCCCGCTGAAGCATTTAGCTCCAGGGATCATGGCGGTCTGATGAGCTTCCCACCAGATATGGGGAAGACATGTCATGGGAAACGGGATCTGTCGCGGCCAGTGATAGATTATGTTAGAATACCCTAGCCTAGTTCGCCATAGTTTAGTTGAAATCTGCCTGAAATGTAAATGTTCTTTCGGTTTATATGACAACCATCTGATTTGCATGAATTTCGTCTGGATTGTTGAAATCCGCTTTGAATGTATGCAACTATGGTTGGATGGCTCACTCCTGCATCACTGTCTGTGGACTGGTCCACCGATCTGTGGATCAATGTAGTGTCCGATTTGAGGGTCAGCGTTGTAGATGCCCTTACATTGGGATCATGTGGTTGACCCATCCATAGGTGGCACCATTGGTCCAATAATAGAGCATGCCTAGCTGGATTATTAGACTTTATGATTTGAGCTCCTAGATTCATGAATGAAGTACATGAAATAAAGAGGTTTTGCCATGATCTGATTTGTTTAACACCACCACCATAGTTTCTGTTTGATGCTTCATGGATATGCTTCACCACCGTTGAGTAATCTGAGGCAATGAGGAGATCTTGACAGCCCAAGTCGTCTGCAAGTGACAATGCTTCACGACATGCGATTGCTTCTAGAGTTGGAGGATCAATCATAGCTCTTATAACATATGTCGAAGATCCTAGGTACACACTCTGAAAGTGCAAGTGGCACTTGTACTATGTTTTGGTGTGATGACAATGTGGTTAGTTGAACTAATATCGATTACTAAAGTTTATCTCAGGTTATTGGTTCCAAGTGCTTCGTGATGGAGATGTGCGACCCCCCAATTCAAAAAGGTCAAAGGCGTGGTCTTCCGGCAAATTGAAGGTTTAGTTTTTGGTTTGCTTCGAGTCGCAGGAAAGACCACACTATTAAGAGGGGTTTGTGTGGATGCAAGTTGTGTGGGAATGCCATTGCCGAATCATATACTCTAGCCTACTCATTCCTACCACCTAAAATCCTAGTGTGCGTGCATGTGGTACTCAGAAAGCTTATGACAGAAAGTTACTGGGTACCCCGTGGGTACTACGTAACTCTCTGGGTACCCCGTGCGCACGGGGTACTGCGTAAACTCTCTGGGTACCCCGTGACCCCGTGCGCACGGGGTGGTGTGAAATTATCTGAGTACCCTATGCGCACGGGGCTGACTTAGCCCGTGCGCACGGGGTCCAATGGGAAGAAATCCCCACCCGGCCAAGAATACTATAAAAAGCCCCTTCTTCCACCTCCAACTCCTAACCCTAATGTCTTGTTGAGCTCCACCATTAGTACACCTCATTTTGCTCAATACTCTCAATCCCTCCACCCAAACTTGTTGAAACTCTGGGGATTGGAAGAGCAAGACCCGATCTACATCTTGACCAAACCAAATCGTGTTCCCCGCAACATTTCTTCCCCATTGACTTGTTACTCTTGGATCTTGGGCTCCTAGGCAGTTAGAGGTTCCTCCGGAAGCTTCCTTGCTTGTGGTGTGCTCCGGAGAAGTTTGTAAAGGTGTGGTGGTCGCCTTTAAGACCAACACCGAGTGATTCGAGGCTCATCCGTTGGGGGTGACTCGAAGGATATTACGGTGGGCCTTCAGTGGTGTTCCACAAGCTTTGGCTCCGACACCGCTCCAAACGGAGAGTAGCTCTTCCCCAAGGAAGAGTGAACTTCGGGATAAAATCTGCGTCCTCGTCTCACTTGTGGTTAATCCTTTCCCTCACCTTACTTTGCTTCGTATGCTTGTTGGCTTTCTACTTAGATTGTTTCCTAGCATATTTATCTTGGAGCTTGCTTGTCATATAGGTTGCATTCACCTAGTTGCATATCTAGTGAACCCTATTTATCCGCTAAGCCTTAAAATTGACAAGAAAGATTGAAACATGTAGTCTCCTATTCACCCCCTCTAGTTGACCGTATCGATCCATTTAATTGGTATCAGAGCCTCGTGCTCTAATATAAGGTTTTACAACCTTAGAGGATATGGTCGATCTAGGGAATGAGGGTAGTGGCGCACCCGTTGTGGAGGATGGTCAAAACCTACCCCCCTCCGCGCCCGAGGCACTTGGTGCCCCGGTCGTTGCTCCAGCCGCTCCTATTGACCCGGGTGCCCCTTTGACCGCAGCTGATAATCTTTCAATGTTTGAGGACCTCAAAGTCTCTATGTTGAAAGAAGTTCGGTCCTCGGTCAAGTAGGAAATTGATGCTCGCTTAAAGCCATCAACATTCGCATCAAACTCTGTAGGATCGAAAGTATGTCTAGAGGGGGGTGATTAGACTACTTGACCAAATAAAAATCTAGCCTTTTCCCAATTTTAGTTCTTGGCAGATTTTAACAACTTAGGACAAGTCAAGCAATCAACCTACACATGCAATTCTAAGAGTATAGCAGCGGAATGTAAAACAATTGCATATGAAGGTAAAGGGAGGAGTTTGAGGGAGCAAACACAATGTTGACACGGAGATTTTTTATCCGTGGTTCCGATAGGTGGTGCTATCGTACATCCACGTTGATGGAGACTTCAACCCACGAAGGGTAACGGTTGCGCGAGTCCACGGAGGGCTCCACCCACGAAGGGTCTGATACGTCTCCGTCATATCTACTTTTCCAAACACTTTTGCCCTTGTTTTGGACTCTAACTTGTATGATTTGAATGGAACTAACCCGGACCGACGTTGTTTTCAGCAGAATTGCCATGATGTTGTTTTTTGTGCAGAAAACAAAAATTCTCAGAATGACTTGAAACTCCACGGAACATCTTAGAAAAATAATAAAAAATCCTTGCCAAAGATGAAGACCAGGGGCCCACACCACATCACGAGGTGGGGGCGCCCCCCCTAGGGCGCGCCCCCTACCTCGTGGGCCCCCTGGAGCTCCTCCGACGCCAACTCCAACTCTATATATTTTCTTTCAGAGAGAAAAAAATTAGGGAGAAGAAATCATCGCGTTTTACGATACGGAGCCGCTGCCAAGCCCTAAAACCTCTCGGGAGGGCTGATCTGGAGTCCGTTCGGGGCTCCGGAGAGGGGGATTCGTTACCGTCGTCATCATCAACCATCCTCCATCACCAATTTCATGATGCTCACCGCCGTGCGTGAGTAATTCCATCGTAGGTTTGCTGGATGGTGATGGGTTGGATGAGATTTATCATGTAATCGAGTTAGTTTTGTTAGGGTTTGATCCCTAGTATCCACTATGTTACGAGATTGATGTTGCTATGACTTTGCTATGCTTAATGCTTGTCACTAGGGCCCGAGTGCCATGATTTCATATCTGAACCTATTATGTTTTCATGAATATATGTGAGTTCTTGATCCTATCTTGCAAGTCTATAGTCACCTATTATGTGTTATGATCCGACAACCCCGAAGTGACAATAATCGGGATACTTCTCGGTGATGACCATAGTTTGAGGAGTTCATGTATTCACCAAGTGTTAATGCTTTGTTCCGGTTCTCTATTAAAAGGAGGCCTTAATATCCCTTAGTTTCCATTAGGACCCCGCTACCACGGGAGGGTAGGACAAAAGATGTCATGCAAGTTCTTTTCCATAAGCACGTATGACTTTATTCAGAATACATGCCTACATTATATTGATGAATTGGAGCTAGTTCTGTGTCACCCTATGTTATGACTGTTACATGATGAACCACATCCGGCATAATTATCCATCACCGATCCAATGCCTACGAGCTTTCCATATACTGGTATACGCTAATTTACTTTCCCGATGTTACTATTACAATCATTACAAAACACCAAAAATATTGCTTTTGCTTTCATTACTCTTTTATTCTTTATTACCACTACTATCATACTACTTTGCTACTAAATACTTTCTTGCAGATATTAAGTTATCCAGGTGTGGCTGAATTGACAACTCGGTTGCTAATACTTGAGAATATTCTTTGGCTCCCCTTGTGTCGAATCAATAAATTTGGGTTGAATACTTTACCCTCGAAAGCTGTTGCGATCCCCTACACTTGTGGGTTATCAAGACTAAGTTCTGGCACCGTTGCCGGGGAGCATAGCTCTATTCTTTGAGTCACTTGGGATTTATATCTGCTGGACACTATGAATAATTTGAAAGACGCTAAGACAAAAAATTATCCCTCAACTACGAGGGGAGGTAAGGAACTGCCATCTAGCTCTGCACTTGATTCACCTTCTCATTATGAGTAAGCTTGCGACACCTAAACCTGCTTCGCTATTCGCTCGATATGTCGCATGTTATTGATGATGCCATACGCTATGCATGATACTTATGATGAAACTACTTCTATGCTTGATACTATCGTGCCCCTCGTGAATTTCTTGATGAACAAATTGCTAGGGCTAGAGAGAAAGAAATTATTGAAACCGATAATGTTGATGAAATTGATGATGAAGATATGCCCGTTATTCACGAGGGTTATGTTTTTGATATGGAATCTTCTGCAGTTATTTTTGCCCGCAAAGATAGAAACGAACTTAAGAGGCTATTAGTTAAATGGAGTAAAGAATCTCTTAGAGATAGAATGAAACCTGACCACCTTTTGCTACTTCACCTATTTGTGTTCCCGATAAGGATTATGAATTCTCTGTTGATCCTGATATAATCACTTTGGTTGAATCTGATCCTTTTCATGGCTATGAATCTGAAACTGTTGTGGCACATTGTCACGCCCAAGATGCAACCCTATCCTAAAGGAACTCGAAGGTCCCACCAAGGATAGAAGCGCATCTTGAAGACGCTTTTTCAAGGTGGATATCATTACATCAACATTACATAATAGTGGGGATACATCCAATACATACAATGACACATGAAAACAACAATACATCATATACAAGATCAACATCCGACTACGGATGAAACAGAAATGAAAACTCAAACAATATCCACCCTGCTAGCCCAGGCTTCCGACCTGGAACCTATCCCCTGATCGAAGAAGCAGAAGAAGAACTCCAAAACAAGTAAACACCGCTCTCGCGTCATGATCATCGCAAAACCTGTACCTGCAACTGGTGGTGTAGTAATCTGTGAGCCACGAGGACTCAACAATCCAATTACCATGGGTATCAAGACTAGCAAAGCTTAATGGGTAAGGAAGGGTTAAAGTGGTGAGGTTGTAGCAGCGACTAAGCATGTATGGTGGCTAATTTACGCAAATAAGAGCGAGGAGAGAAGCAAGGCAAGCGGTCGTCAACTAGTAATGATCAAGAAGTGATCCTGAACTCCTACTTACGCCGACATAACCCGTAAACCGTGTTCTCCTCTCGATCAACCCCGAAAAGAGACACTCACTTACGCATTACCGGTTGATGCGTTTTAATTCAGATCTGGTGTCAAGTTATCTACAACCGGACATTAACAAATTCCCATCTACCACATAACCGCGGCACGGCTCTCAAAAGTTTAAACCCTGTAGGGGTGTCCCAACTTAGCCCATGATAAGCTCTCGCGATCAACGAAGGATATTCCTTCTCCGGGAAGACCCGATCGATCTTTAATCCCGGTTTACAAGACATTTCGACAATGGTAAAACAAGACCAGCAAGACCGCCTGATGTGCCGACAATCCCGATAGGAGCTGCACATATCTCGTTCTCGTGGCAACACCGGATGAGACAAAGCTACGAGTAAAACCATGCCTCGAAGTTTCCCGTGGTGGCCCAAGAAGTGCTCGGTTCGAACCAAAGACTTAGAGAAGCAAAGGTCTGGGGGCTAAAATAAAGATGTCCCTCGGGTTGGCCGACCCAAGGGAAAGGTATAGGTAGTGGTGAGGAAAATGGTAAAACCAAGGTTGGGCCTTGCTGGAGGAGTTTTATTCAAAGCGAACTGTCAAGGGGGTCCCATAAATCACCCAACCGCGTTAGGGATGCAAAATCCGGGAACATAATACCGATATGACGGAAACTGGGGCGACAAGAGTGGAACAAAACACCAGGCATAAGGCCGAGCCTTCCACCCTTTACCAAGTATATAGATGCATTAATTAAATAAGAGATATTGTGATATCCCAACATAAACATAATCCAACACGGAGCAATCTTCATCTTCACCTGCAACTAGCAATGCTATAAGAGGGGCTGAGCAAAAGCGGTAACATAGCCAAACAACGGTTTGCTAGGAAGGGTGACAACGGTTAGGGGCTGTCATGCAATTTGGGAGGCTTGAGCAGCAAGTGGTGGGTAACACAGCATAGCGATAGAACGAAGCAACTAGCATAGCAATGATAGTAATGAGATCCAAGGTGACGGTCATCTTGCTCGAAATCCCGCTAGGAAGAAGAACGAGTCCATGAAGAAGAACGAACGGGAGTAGTCGAACGAATCCTCACAATCGCAACATTACCGAACTACGAAGCAACACCGAAAGAAACCAACAACATGGTAAACGCATAAGCATAATCATGGCATGATGCTCAACCCAGTATGATGCATGTCCGGTTTAATGAGGCATGGCATGGCAAGGTGCAATAAACAATACTACAAGTTAAGTGGAGCTCAATATGCAACGAGTTGCATATTGACAAAACACCACATTGACATATTTAGTTTAATCTCATTTAAGCTACCAAACAATGTTTAATGTTGTTAAACATGGCAAGAGGTGAAGCATAATTAAACTACCTATCTAGGCAAGTTTAAATGAGGCCGGAACAACAAACAACAATTCCGGAAAATCCTCATGAGCAATATTTTAGATTCGGTACTGTTCTGCCCTAAATCACATTTTATTGTTTTTAAACAGCAAAATAAAGTGGACCATGTTAAACTAGGCATTTTTCCACCCCATTTACATATAAAGTTTATTTAAAACCGAGCTACGGTTATTTAGTTACGAAATAAATCATTTTAACATGGCATTTGAGCAAATTTAAACAAACAACATTTTAAACATTTTAAACATGGATGAAAGTGGCATATTGTGAAACTAGACAGAAATCTAAGCATTTTACATGTTTAAATCATTTTATTATGATGAACGGTTAATGAGTTTTTATATGCATGAAGAGCAAGGGTTTTCTCGCAATTACGAAAATCCAGGATAAATGCTAAAATCGCAGATTTGAAAAAATACTACACTGGGCCGAATCTGGTTGGCCCGATGGGTGAAAAAAAACAAGAGGAGGGGCGCTGGAGGGCTTCTCACCCAGGGCCTTGGGCCGGTCGGTGGAGTAGAAGGGCTGGAAGGGGCGCTGGATCGAACGAGAAGGCCAAATCGGGTCAACGCAGCGAAAGCGTAGGCGCGGACGAGCCGCCGTTGACGCGTCAACGCGAGCAGCACCGCGTCAGGACGAAGAATACAGCAGTGGTGCAGCGGCAGGAAATAGGGGCAACGGCGGCGGCTTGGTGCTGGACTCGGCGTGGGCGAGGAAGGTCAGGCGGCGAAGGGCAGCCGCGGATCTGGTCGGCGACGGGGTCGAGGAAGCCTATGGCGGCGGCGGTCCCCTGCTGTGGCAAATCAGAGAGAGCGAGACATGAGAAAGAGCAGGGGAAGACGACCATCAGGAGAAGAAGGGAAACCGGGCGTGAGGAGCTGGCCTGATCCGGCGCCTGCTCCGGAGGGCCGAAGAGGGGACGACGAGGAACGTTTAACGGATCTCGATGGTTGGGCGGCCGGAGGAGGTCGAGGCGGCTCGACTTGAGGCCATGGCAGCGGCGTCCTGCGTTGAGAGACAGAGAGCGTAGCGTGAGGGAGGGAGAGAGAAATGACAGTGAAGAAGAAGAAAGAGAGAAAGGAAGGAGGCCGAGGAGCTGCGGCATGGTCCAGTCGGGTTCCGACGGCTAGCCACGATGGCGTTTCGCGACGGGAGGCTCGGGCTCCTGGCGCCTTCGCCGTCAGGGTCCTGCGATAGAGAGAGAGAGATGTGAGATCAGGAGAAAGAAGGAAGAGAAGGAGGGACCGAGGGAGAGGGCGCGGGGTCGGCCTGGGGCTGCCGCCATGCGGGGCTCGAGGAGAGCCGCCGGGTCTCAAAGCGTGAGAAGGGAGGAGCTGCGTCGCCGAGGGTCCTGGTGACGCGGTCGCCGGCGACGGTGAAGGCGCTACTCGGGGACGAACGGGCAGAGGAGGGGAAAACAAGGAGGAGAGGAGTCTGGTAGTGGTTGGTGGATCGGGAGGGGATGGATCCCAAAGAAGAGGATCGGTGGTGGCTGGTTGGCTCGGCGCTGAAACCAAGGGAGAGAGTGGCGGCGGCTAGGAGGAATGAGGAGGATGGGACAAGCTGCCTAATTTCTAGGGTTGGGCTGATATTTATATCGATGAATTTAGATTAGGGGATATCTCGTCCCTACGATTTCGATCGGACGGTTCGAGATAAATAGGTTAGGAAGTCCAATAAATAAAACAAAGATGTTTTATAGATATTTGGGGATGATCCGGATTCCTCGGTGATGACTGTCCGGGTCGGGTTCGGGGGAGTTTCGGATACGCACACGAGGGGTATGAGAAAGGTCAACGAGGACAAGGGCCTGACAAAATACCAACGGAGGCAAAGAGAGAAAGGGCAACAGGGAACGGCTACGAGTTTTTATGAAAACATGTGGATGCAATGCGGATGATGCGATGAAATGAAATGCCTGACATGAACAAAATTCAAAACAAAAGACAAAAACCCAACCACGGAGTAAATAATATATCGCATCTCCGGAAAAGGCAAGAGTTGGAGTTACGGATATGGAAAGTTGTATTCGGGGCGTTACAACACTCCACCACTACAAGAGGATCTCGTCCCGAGACCTAGGGTGGCACCGGAGGGAAAAGGAAGAGGAAGATAAGAGGTAAACTAAGTTGCTTCTTTGACGAACGAGTGAAACCACGAACCTTGAAAGGTTAAGAAATTTAAAAGAAACAGTACAACAGAGATGAACGAGATTGCAAACAATCCGGTATAAAAGAGGAACAAGGAGCATTACGAGAACTTGAAAGTTGCAAAGACATGAATCAAGAGTTTAATGGACAAGATAGAATTCGAAACCACTCCGGTTAAAACAAGATGAGAGAGGAAGAATGATATAATTTGGGCAGCACTCCGACTGAAAGAAGAAGGAAAATTTGATAAGATGAAAAGAACTTGAAGAGATGACACAACACTCCGGTTAAATGGATAAGCATGAAAAGAACACGATCTTCACAAAACGAGGTGATGGGTGAAGAGCACAACATCACAATGCCTCTGTAACGAAAGAATAGAAGTTAGATCATTGAAATAAAAGAATGGAGAAGAAAATGCCAACTTCTGCCACAAATGAGCTTGGAAAGTACCCTTCCAAGAAGGTTATGACGGAGTTGTTGGAAAACCAACAACGAAAAACACAAGCTTATTATGGGCTTATGGCAAACATCTCAAAAAGATGAGGTGACAACCCGCCACTAACAGAAACAATTGATTGGTTGAGATCAATGAAGATAAGAGAAACTTCTTCACCGAGATGAGAAGGAGAAAATTGGATCATTGATAAGCACCACAAATAGCTACATTCCTTAGGAAGGCTGTAGGTGAAATATAACGCAATATAACTCCAACAAAAGGATTGATTGGTTGAAAAGATCTCTTGAACAAAGAGAAATGATGGATTTAAAATACCTCATTGTTGACAACATGTGAATCATGAAGCACGAGGAGAAATTGCCAAGGATGACATAACACCATCTCAAAATATAAGGTAGAAAGAATTGCACTTCGGAATGCAAGATGAAGAATGCTTGAACTCCTCGAAACAAAACATGTGTTGAGCACCATGTTTATTTTGAAGTATGGCTAGACGGATCTTAGCTTTGAGAGAAATCTTGAAGAACAATTGAAGAATGAAAAGAATCCTTGACGAACCATCATGTAGAGCCTCCATGAAGAACTCCGGTAAACAAAAGGATTAAAGAAACGAAGGTTGAAAAGAACAAGATAAAGCCTTGCGGTGATTTAGAAGGAGCTTCGCGATGAGATAATGCCGAAAACTTGGAACTCCGGAAAAGAAAGGTGAATCAACTCGAACCGGGAATGTGACATGATGAACAACTCTGGAAAGAAGAAACTAGATCACTTGGATGAAACAATAATAAGAATTACGTTATGCGTATCCTTCACCAATTTAAATTGAAGATAAGCAACGGATTTGGCATACTACTTATTCTTCTTGAGGGATTGAAAAGAGATATAGTGCCAACTTGAGAAGGTATTGATGGAACCACCAGTGGGATTGAAACAACGAAAGAATGAATGAATTGATATGATAACGAAGGAAGAGAAATCTTGAATGAACCACCGTAAGAATTGAAAATGAAAGTAGCAAAGGCACAAATCACCGGGAAGAATTGGAAAACGAATGAAGATAATTGAGGGGATTTAGATACAAGAGAATGAAGAGATCATGAACTAATTAGAGGATATTTGAACGATTCACCGGTAAGATTTGGAGAACGGTAGCTACACGCTGAGAATGAAGAATTATGACATGATGGCCTTCGGAGGAAAGAAATGGAAACAACTCATGAAATGCTCGGATGGGTGAAAAGAATTCCCACAATCGAAAACAATTATGAGAGGATGGCATCAAGCTAGAACCATGAATCTTGAAGAGAATGGAGCAAGATTTAAGAGAAACTCTTCTTCGGTCTTCAAATGTTGAGAATGACGATGAGAAACATCACCATGAATTGTTGAGGCACTCCGGAATGAAAATTGGAAAGGTTGAACCAACGATGAAAAGAATTTGAAAGATCTTGGACAAAGGCATATAACTGATGAAATTCATTCTTACGTCAAACTTCGAAAAGAATTTGAGAATAGATCCTGATAATTAGAAGAGTTAGGTAAGATCCTGGGAAAAGACCTGTGGGTTAGGGCCCACTGAAAAGAAACACCGTTGGAAAAGATTGTTGAATGCGAAATGATGCACCGGAACGATTGAAAAATTGGAATGAGGTGACAACCTCGAATTAAATGGATGCAAACACGAATCTTCTGAGATGTCTTCAGCACTCCGGAATGATAGAGCGGCGAGAGGCGAACGAGCAAAGGGAAATATTTGAGCTGAGCGAAAGAATACGATCGACAACGAAAAAACTTGAAATTGGATCCACCGGAAAGAAAATGCGATGAACAATGATGAACTCGACGAGACTTCACCGGATAAGAACATTGAAAGAAAAGAATGAAGAGACTTCACATGAATAAATGGATACTTGATTAAAATATATAAGTCTTTGAAGAAAAAGGGTGGGAGGGCGGGAAAACAAAGGTAACTTCGGACGGATGAAACAAACACCGTTGAGAAAACTTAGAATTGATCTCGCAAATGTTGAAATGATCGGATCCACTTAAAGAGAAGCACGCTGGTTGAAAAAGAATTAACATGACGACCTCGATGATCAAGAAGGATTCTTATTGACATAGCAATATGAGAACACCGTTTAGGAAAGGTATGGATTCAACATTTGACTTCGAAGCAACTCGAATACCACAAATAAAACAAAACAAATGATTGGCTTGCAGAAATAAGCCGGAACAAATACATATGATAGAGATTTACCCAATCCCATATCATGCATCTGTCGAAAAGATATTCTAGGAGCTACTTGAATTCCCACCTATAAACTCCCGAAACTTTCTGGTTATGCAATCTGGTGTTGGGGATAAAGGGGACACAAAATATATCACCCAAACAAACAATACCTAGATCCAGCTGTATCCATCCGTCAACACATAACCAAGAAAACTCCGGAAATCATGTACCTCAACCTTCGAAAAGCATCCGTTATACGAGCTATGGCAATACTCCCGAACTCCCCAGTACTGGGTGGCGTCGAGGTTATCTCACCAACAACTGCATAAAAGAGATTTTCGATGTCGGAAAACTCAGGTATTCCAGAACTGCAACGATAATATTGTGACGACAACACCTCGAAGCTCAACTCCCCGGGACACTGCCACAACCCCTAAATGTCAGGAGGCACCAAGAACAATGTTCTCGTCACAAAACCAACGGACCGATTCCAAGATACCCGCGTGATCCTAAAAAAAATTTCATGAAATTTGAGGAGAGGAAAGACAAAACATCTACGGCAGGAGGCCTCACCAGAGCGACGAAGGGACTGAGGAGTAAAAAGAATCCTACTCTCGGATATATATAATCCTAAAACTCAAAATAGTTTTCTTCTAGACTCAACAACGGCCAACAAACAAGGGGGCTCCTATGGTGGGTCGAGGCTCTAATACCAACTTGTCACGCCCAAGATGCGATCCTATCCTAAAGGAACTCGAAGGTCCCACCAAGGATAGAAGCGCATCTTGAAGACGCTTTTGCAAGGTGGATATCATTACATCAACATTACATAATAGTGGGGATACATCCAATACATACAATGACACATGAAAACAACAATACATCATATACAAGATCAACATCCGACTACGGATGAAACAAAATGTAAACTCAAACAATATCCACCACTGCTAGCCAGTCAACGACCGAACCTATCCCTTGATCGAAGAAGCAGAAGAAGAACTCCAAAACAAGTAAACACCGCTCTCGCGTCATGATCATCGCAAAACCTGTACCTGCAACTGGTGGTGTAGTAATATGTGAGCCACAAGGACTCAGCAATCCCATTACCATGGGTATCAAGACTAGCAAAGCTTAATGGGTAAGGAATGGTTAAAGTGGTGAGGTTGCAGCAGCGACTAAGCATGTATGGTGGCTAATTTACGCAAATAAGAGCGAGGAGAGAAGCAAGGCAAGCGGTCGTCAACTAGTAATGATCAAGAAGTGATCCTGAACTCCTACTTACGTCAGACATAACCCAGAAACCGTGTTCTCCTCTCGATCAACCCCGAAAATAGACACTCACGGTTACGCACACGGTTGATGCGTTTTAATTCGTATTTGGTGTCAAGTTATCTACAACCGGACATTAACAAATTCCCATCTGCCACATAACCACGGGCATGGCTCTCGAAAGTTCAAACCCTGCAGGGGTGTCCCAACTTAGCCCATGATAAGCTCTCGTGATCAACGAAGGATATTCCTTCTCCCGGGAAGACCCGATCAGTCTCGGAATCCCGGTTTACAAGACATTTCGACAATGGTAAAACAAGACCAGCAAGACCGCTCGATGTGCCGACAATCCCGATAGGAGCTGCACATATCTCGTTCTCAGGGCAACACCGGATGAGACAGGCTACGAGTAAAACCAGGCCTCGAGTTTCCCCGTGGTGGCCCCGCAGGCGGCTCGGTTCGAACCAGCACTTAGAGAAGCACTGGCCGGGGGGGGGGGCTAAAATAAAGATGACCCTCGGGTTGGCCGACCCAAGGGAAAGGTATAGGTAGTGGTGAGGCAAATGGTAAAACCAAGGTTGGGCCTTGCTGGAGGAGTTTTATTCAAAGCGAACTGTCAAGGGGGTCCCATAAATCACCCAACCGCATTAGGGACGCAAAATCCGGGAACATAATACCGATATGACGGAAACTAGGGCGGCAAGAGTGGAACAAAACACCAGGCATAAGGCCGAACCTTCCACCCTTTACCAAGTATATAGATGCATTAATTAAATAAGAGATATTGTGATATCCCAACATAAACATAATCCAACACGGAGCAATCTTCATCTTCACCTGCAACTAGCAACGCTATAAGAGGGGCTGAGCAAAAGCGGTAACATAGCCAAACAACGGTTTAGTAGGAAGGGTGACAATGGTTAGGGGCTATCATGCAATTTGGGAGGCTTGAGCAGCAAGTGGTGGGTAACACAGCATAGCGATAGAACGAAGCAACTAGCATAGCAATGATAGTAATGAGATCCAAGGTGACGGTCATCTTGCCTGAAATCCCGCTAGGAAGAAGAACGAGTCCATGAAGAAGAACGAACGGGAGTAGTCGAATCTAATCCTCACAATCGCAACATTACCGGAACTACGAAGCAACACCGGAAAGAAACAAACAACATGGTAAATGCGCAAGCATAATCATGGCATGATGCTCAATCCAGTATGATGCATGTCCGGTTTAATGAGGCATGGCATGGAAAGGTGCAATAAACAATACTACAAGTTAAGTGGAGCTCAATATGCAACGAGTTGCATATTGACAAAACACCACATTGACATATTTAGTTTAATCTCGTTTAAGCTACCAAACAATGTTAAATGTTGTTAAACATGGCAAGAGGTGAAGCATAATTAAACTACCTATCTAGGCAAGTTTAAATGAGGCCGGAACAACAAACAACAATTCCGGAAAATCCTCATGAGCAATATTTTAGATTCGGTACTGTTCTGCCCTAAATCACATTTTATTGTTTTTAAACAGCAAAATAAAGTGGACCATGTTAAACTAGGCATTTTTCCACCCCATTTACATATAAAGTTTATTTAAAACCGAGCTACGGTTATTTAGTTACGAAATAAATCATTTTAACATGGCATTTGAGCAAATTTAAACAAACAACATTTTAAACATTTTAAACATGGATGAAAGTGGCATATTGTGAAACTAGACAGAAATCTAAGAATTTTACATGTTTAAATCATTTTATTATGATGCACGGTTAATGAGTTTTTATATGCATGAAGAGCAAGGGGTTTTCTGCAATTCTGAAAATCCTGGGATAAATGCTAAAATCGCAGATCTGAAAAAAATACTACACTGGGCCGAATCTGGTTGGCCCGATGGGTGAAAAAAAACAAGAGGAGGGGCGCTGGAGGGCTTCTCACCCAGGGCCTTGGGCGGTCGGTGGAGTAGAAGAAATTTGGAAGAAGTATTTGGATCGAACGAGAAGGCCAAATCGGTCAACGCAATGAAGCAGAGGCGCGGGACGAACCGCTGGTTGACGCGGTCAACGCGAGCACCTGCGCCTGTGGACGAAGAAGGCAGCAGCGGTGCAGCGGCAGGAAACAGGGGCAACGGCGGCGGCTTGGCGCTGGACTCGGCGCGGGCGAGGAAGGTCAGGCGGCGAAGGGCAGCCGCGGATCTGGTCGGCGACGGGGTCGAGGAAGCCTTGGGAGGCGGCGGTCCCCTGCTGTGGCAAGTCAGAGAGAGCGAGACATGAGAAAGAGCAGGGGAAGACGACCATCAGGAGAAGAAGGGAAACCGGGCGCGAGGAGCTGGCCTGATCCGGCGGCGCTGCTCCGGCGAGGCCAAAGAGGGGACGACGAGGAACAATGGAACGGATCTCGATGGTTGGGCGGCCGGAGGAGGTCGAGGCGGCCTGCCTTGAGGCCATGGCAGCGGCGGCCCTGCTTTGAGAGACAGAGAGCGTAGCGTGAGGGAGGGAGAGATAAAAGACAGTGAAGAAGAAGAAAGAGAGAAAGGAAGGAGGCCGAGGAGCTGCGGCATGGTCCAGTCGGGTTCCGGCGGCTGGCCACGGTGGCGTTTGGCGACGGGAGGCTCGGGCTCCTGGCGCCTTGGCCGTCAGGGTCCTGCGATAGAGAGAGAGATGTGAGATCAGGAGAAAGAAGGAAGAGAAGGAGGGAGCGAGGAGAGGGCGCGGGGTCGGCCTGGGGCTGCTGCTGCGGCCGGCTCGAGGAGAGCTGCTGGTCTCAGGCGCGTGAGAAGGGAGGAGCTCGTCTTGTGAGGGTTCTCGGTGACGCAGTCGCCGGTGATTTGATGAAAGGCGCTCGGGGACGACGAGCGAGAGGAGGGAAAAGCAGGGAGGAGAGGAGTCTGGTAGTGGTTGGTGGATCGGGAGGGGATGGATCCCAAAGAAGAGGATCGGTGGTGGCTGGTTGGCTCGGCGCTGAAACCAAGGGAGAGAGTGGCGGCGGCTAGGAGGAATGAGGAGGATGGGAAAAGCTGCCTAATTTCTAGGGTTGGGCTGATATTTATATCAGATGAATTTAGATTAGGGGATATCTCGTCCCTACGATCTCGATCGGACGGTTCGAGATAAATAGGTTAGGAAGTCCACTAAATAAAACAAAGATGTTTTATAGATATTTGGGGATGATCCGGATTCCTCGGTGATGACTGTCCTGGTCGGGTTCGGGGGAGTTTCGGACACGCACACGAGGGGTCTGAGAAAGGTCAACGAGGACAAGGGCCTGACAAAATACCAACGGAGGCAAAGAGAGAAAGGGCAACTGCGAACGGCTACGAGTTTTTATGAAAACATGCGGATGCAATGCGGATGATGCGATGAAATGAAATGCCTGACATGAACAAAATGCAAAACAAAAGACAAAAACCCAACCACGGAGTAAATAATATATCGCATCTCCGGAAAAGGCAAGAGTTGGAGTTACGAATATGGAAAGTTGTATCCGGGGCGTTACACACATCTTACTAAATTAAATGATATAGCCACCCTATTCACTAATGATGAGAGATCTCGCTACTTTTATATCCTTAAAATATGTCCATTCTCATTAAAGGGTGATGCTAAGATATGGTTTAATTCTGTAGATCCTGGTTGTGTGCGTAGTGCCCAGGATATGATTTATTACTTCTCTGCTAAATATTTCCCTGCTCATAAGAAACAAGCTGCTTTAAAGGAAATATACAACTTTGTGCAAATTGAAGAAGAGAGTCTACCACAAGCTTGGGGGAGGCTTCTCAAGTTACTTAATGCTTTGCCTGATCATCCTCTTAAGAAAAATGAAATACTTGATATCTTTTATAATTGACTAACCGATGCTTCCAGAGATTACCTGGATAGTTGTGCTGGTTCTCTTTTCAGGGAAGGAACACCTGATGAAGCTGAAATTCTATTGAATAATATGTTGACAAATGAAAATAATTGGGCACTTCCTGAGCCAGCTCGAGAGCCAATTCCTGAGCTTATTCCTAAACCAACTCCGAAGAAGAGAGGTGTTCTATTTCTCAGTCCTGAAGATATGCAAGAGGCAAAGAAATCTATGAAAGAAAAAGGTATTAAAGCTGAAGATGTTAAGAATTTACCTCCTATTGAAGAAATACATGGTCTTAATTTACCGCCTGTTGGAGAAACATATGATCTTGATCCATTACCTATTGAAGAACCTCCTGATCCCGATAACCCGACACATGTAGTAAAGTTAAATTCTCTCTATAGATATGATAAAACTGAAGTCCCTCCTACTAAAATTGCTAGTCAGTGCTTGGATGAGTTTGATAACTTTATGTTTAAGCAAGAAGACTTCAATGCTTATTTTGGTAGACAATTAAAACAAAATACCTATATGATTAAACACTTGGGTGATTATATGGCTGATGTTAGATATGAACTTAAACTTGTTAGGAAACATGCTTCTATGGTTACCACTCAAGTAGAACAAGTACTTAAGGCTCAAAAAATTTGCTCAATGAAAGGAATAGTAAGAAAAATGATTATGCTGTTAGAGTAGCTACTAGAACTGGTAGAATGACTCAGGAACCTTTGTATCCTGAAGGCCACCCTAAGAGAATTGAGCAAGATTCTCAGAGAAATAATACTGATGTGCCTAGTTCTTCTAAAAGGAAGAAAAAAAACAATGATAGGACTTTGCAAACTTCTAGTGAACCTATTGCTGAACCACCTGAGAATCCAAATGATATATCTATTTACGATGTCAAACACAATCTGGCAATGAACATGAACCTAGCGAAAATGTTAATGATGTTGTTCATGATGATGCTCAACCTAGTAATGATAATGATGTAGAAGTTGAACCTCATCGTTGATATTGATAACCCACAATCAAAGAATCAACGTTATGATAAGAGAGACTTTGTTGCTAGGAAACATGGTAAAGAAAGAGAACCATGGGTTCGTAAACCCATGCCTTTTCCTCCCAAACCATCCAAGAAAAAGGATGATGAGGATTTTGAGCGCTTCTTTGAAATGATTAGACCTATCTTTTTGCGTATGCGATTAAGCGATGTGCTCAAAACAAATCCTTATGCTAAGTATATGAAGGATATCATTACCAATAAGAGAAAGATACCGAAGCTGAAATTTCCACCATGCTTGCTAATTATACTTTTAAGGGTGGAATACAAAAGAAACTTGGAGATCCAGAGTACCCACTATACCATGCTCCATTAAAAGAAATTATGTTAAAACTGCTTTATGTGATCTTGGAGCCGGTGTTAGTGTTATGCCTCTCTCTTTATATCGTAGACTTGATTTGAATAAGTTGACACCTACTGAAATATCTTTGCAAATGGCTGATAAATCAACTGCTATACCTGTCGGTATTTGTGAGGATGTGCCTGTTGTGGTTGCGAACGTTACTATTTTAACGGACTTTGTTATTCTTGATATTCCCGAGGACGATAGTATGTCTATTATTATTGGAAGACCCTTTTTGAATACTGCAGGTGCTGTTATTGATTGCAACAAAGGCAATGTCACTTTTCATGTTAATGGTAATGAGCATACGGTACACTTTCCGAGAAAACAACCTCAAGTTTATAGCATCAACTCTATTGGAAAAATTCAATCGATTATATTTGGAGGTTTTGAATTTCCCCTTCCTACTGTCAAGAAGAAATATGATATTCTTATTATAGGGGATGTGCATATCCCCGATGAGGTAACATAGTGTTATTCGAAATTTCTCCGGTTCCATGTTATTCGAAATGAGTTTGTTAACAAGACTTGATCAACCTTGTTAGTGGATTCCTTTTGATGATCATGAGACGGATGAAACTAGAAGGCACAACATTCTGTACCCTCTTTATACTTTCTGTTATTTAGTTGAAATAAAGTAAAAATAGTATTTTTCTGTCTGTCTTCTGATTATCTGTGCAATATAAAAATACCCCGAAAATAAAAGTCCTCCAAACGCCATGCCAATTTGATATTATTTTTTCTAGAATATTTGAGGATTTATGGTACTGAAAACACTGCGGGGGGAGCTGCCACCTGGCCACGAGGGTGGAGGGCGCACCCTACCCCCCAGAGCGCGCCCCCTTGCCTCGTGGGCCCATGGTGGCCCTCCTCCACTTATTCCTGCACTCATACAATCCTTCTTCCTCCCACAAACACGAATATCCAACTCAAGCATGAGTTCTAGCTCACTTTGCTGTGATTTTCGATCTCCTTGCTCAAAGCACCTCTCACCAAACTGCTTGGGAGATTGTTCCTTGGTATGTGACTCCTCCATTGGTCCAATTAGTTTTTGTTCTAGTGCTTTATTCTTTGCAAATTTGTGCTGCATAGGTGACCATGTTCTTGAGCTTGCATGTCAAATTTATATGGTTCCAAGTAGTTCTAATGCATGATATATCCTCTAGGCACTTGTAGGAGTAGTTGCTATCAATTTTATTGAAGTTGGTTCACTTTTGTTTGAAGTTACTAAAAATTTCAGAAATTTTTCAGAGGAAGCAATATGCTTAGGAAGATGTTCCAAGGTGGTTCTTCAAGGAAGCAAGGCCCTGTGCTTGCAACGCGTGATGCTGATGAGGAACCCCCAAGGGATGCTCCAGTGCGGCCTTGTGAGTGGCCTTCAGAAAATTTTATGGATCGTGCAGGAATCAAAGAAGAATTTAATGCATATTTGCGTAACGCCGATCTTGTGGACTTTGAGGTAGAAAAATGCCCACAGTATCATGATCTCACCAGCTCATTTGTGAGGAGGTTTGAATTTTCATCTTCGCGTAATTCTCCTTCAGTCATGTTTGATCTTTATGAAAAATCTTATACCATGGACTTAGAGGATTTTACTTTTGCCTGCAAACTTCCACAATGGGGTATTACTATTGATCCACGTAAATCTGAATTTAGAAACTTTCTTGCTAGTATAACTGTGGGAGAATCTAGAGATGTAACACAAGCTACCATAGGGAGCATTCACTTTCCTGCTATACATTATTTTGCTCTCTTCATAGGTAGATGCATAACTGGTAAGGATGAAGCATGTCACATGTGTGTCCCTGACCTTAGCATTCTCAGGAGTGCTGTGTTGGGAGACCAATCTTATCATATGGGAGCCATTGTAGCACGTAGGTTGCATCATAATAGATATAATGGAGATTTCTTTGGAGGAATTTATGCAACCCGCTTAGCAAATTTTCTTGAGGTAGACGTTCGTGAAGGTGATATGGAGTTACCTCCCACATATTTAGATTATAACTCTATGGCTTCGCATCAGTTTGTCAAGAGGCCTGAATCACCTCTCTTATATCGACTAATCTTTGATAAACGGCATGTTGTCCATATTACTCTTCCTGCTCCTGCCTTCTTTGATTCTCAGACAAAAGGAAGATATGTTATTACCAGAGAGGAGGCAGATGAGTACGAGAGGAGAGCGGAGGCAGCTCGACGCCACGCTGCAGCTCAGAAGGCGATAGCCGCTGCATCACAGTACGACCCCAGCTACACCTACGGGTATCCGCCAGCCATCCTCGGTAATGAACCAACTTAGGCCAAAAGCCTAAGCTTGGGGAGTCCGTATTTCCCACCGACATTACATTTATGTTCACACACACTCATTGCTAGATGTCGGTGCTCATACTCTTTCACTGTAATATCCATGCTAGTTTATTTTCTTTTTCCTGCTTTCTTCTTGTGTGTTTGTTAAACTTTAAGAAAACAACAATAAAAAATTAGTATAGCTTCTAGTTAGTTTACTTTTCCTGCTGTAGTAGTAATAATTAAAAAGAAAACCCAAAAATATTTCATTTTCTTCTTTTGCTTGTTGGGAGCTTTCCCGTGTAAATAGTTTTATTTCTTTTCTTTTCTTTGGGGGTCGATAGGAGAAGACCATGATTAAATTATTGAAGTGGCTCTTATATGCATTATTGTTGATTTAGCCAAGAGCCCATATTGCCTTGTCTTCTCCTGCTTATTGAATGCTCGCATATTCTAGCTTAGTCCAATGCACGTGCACTCTTATTATTATTCACATCGTTCAGTCGTGCAAGTGAAAGACAATTATGATGATATATGATGAACTGACTGAGATGGGAAAAGCTGGTATGAACTCGACCTCTCTTGTTTTTGTAAATATTATGAGTTCATCGTTCTTGATTCAGCTTATTATGAATAAACATGTTTGCAATGACAATTAGAGATCATAGTTGCTTATTCCATGCTTGATTAGCTATGAGTTATAATGGTTTACCTTGCGTGCCAACATGCTATTAAAATGGTTGTGATGTGGTATGATGGGGTGGTATCCTCCTTTGAATGATTTAAGTGACTTGACTTGGCACTTGTTCACACATGTACTTGAAGCAAATCAACATAGCCTTCACGATATTTATGTTCATGGTGGATTATATCCTACACATGCTTGCATCCAATGTTTATTAATTTTAGTGCATGTTCGTGACTATTGTCGCTCTCTAGTTGGTCGCTTCCCAGTCTTTTTCTAGCCTTCACTTGTACTAAGTGGGAATACTACTTGTGCATCCAATCCCTTAAACCCCAAAGTTATTCCATATGAGTCCACTATACCTTCCTATATGCGGTATCTACCTGCCGTTCCAAGTAAATTTGTATGTGCCAAACTCTAAACCTTCAAATAAACATTCTGTTTTGTATGCTCGAATAGCTCATGTATCAACTAGGGCTGCCCTTATCTTCCATGTTAGGCGGGTTATTCTCAAGAGGAGTGGACTCCGCCTCACTCACGAGAAAATGGCTGGTCACCGGATGCCCAGTCCCAAGCTTTATGCAAACTAAATCAAAATAATTGCAAACAAAACTCATACAGGACCTGATGTTTGTTGGAGGCACTCGTTGTTTCGATCAAGCCATGGATTGATGCTTGTTGGTGGAGGGGGAGTATAAACTTTACCATTCTGTTTGGGAACCGCCTATAATGTGTGTAGCATGGAAGATATCGCCATCTCTTAGTTGTGATGTTGACAATGAAAGTATACCGCTCAAAATATTATTTATCTCTATTTCAAAACCGAGCTCTGGCACCTCTACAAATCCATGCTTCCCTATGTAAGGGCCTATCTATTTACTTTTATGTTGAGTCATCACCCTCTTATTAAAAAAGCACTAATGGAGAGCGCAATTGTCATTTGCATTCATTACTATTAATTTATATTGGGTATGACTATGACTTGATCTCTTTTACCATGAATTACAATGTCTAGTCAGTCCTTGATCTTTAAAGGTGCTCTGCATTTATGTTTTATGTCTCGTAAAGGGTTAGCGAGATACCATCTTGTTATATCATATCATGATTGTTTTGAGAAAGTGTTGTCATCCGAGATTTATTATTATGACTCGCTAGTTGATTATGCCATTGATATGAGTAAACATGAGACCTGAGAATTATTGCAAATGTGGTTAGTTATAATTTTTGTTGAAAACTTGAATGCTGGCTTGACATATTTACAACAACAAGAGCAAACATAGTTTGTAAAAGTTTTTCTTTTTCTCTTTCTGTTTGTCAACTGAATTGCTTGAGGACAAGCAAAGGTTTAAGCTTGGGGGAGTTGATACGTCTCCATCGTATCTACTTTTCCAAACACTTTTGCCCTTGTTTTGGACTCTAACTTGTATGATTTGAATGGAACTAACCCGGACTGACGCTGTTTTCAGCAGAATTGCCATGATGTTGTTTTTTGTGCAGAAAACAAAAGTTCTCGGAATGACCTGAAACTCCACGGAACATCTTAGAAAAAATAATAAAAAATCCTTGCCAAAGATGAAGACCAGGGGGCCCACACCCTGTCCACGAGGGTGGGGGCGCCTAGCACGCGTGCCCTACCTCGTGGGCCCCTGGAGCTCCTCCGCGCCAACTCCAACTCTATATATTTGCTTTCAAGAGAAAAAATCAGGAGAAGAAATCATCGCGTTTTACGATAATGAGCCGCCACCAAGCCCTAAAACCTCTCGGAGGGCTGATCTGGAGTCCGCTCGAGCTCGGAGGGGGATTCGTCACCGTCGTCATCATCAACCATCCTCCATCACCAATTTCATGATGCTCACTGCTGTGCGTGAGTAATTCCATCGTAGGCTTGCTGGACGGTGATGGGTTGGATGAGATTTATCATGTAATCGAGTTAGTTTTGTTAGGGTTTGATCCCTAGTATCCACTATGTTCTGAGATTGATGTTGCTATGACTTTGCTATGCTTAATGCTTGTCACTAGGGCCCGAGTGCCATGATTCCAGATCTGAACCTATTATGTTTTCATGAATATATGTGAGTTCTTGATCCCATCTTGCAAGTCTATAGTCACCTATTATGTGTTATGATCCGACAACCCCGAAGTGACAATAATCGGGATACTTCTCGGTGATGACCATAGTTTGAGGAGTTCATGTATTCACTAAGTGTTAATGCTTTGTTCCGGTTCTCTAATAAAAGGAGGCCTTAATATCCCTTAGTTTCCATTAGGACTCGCTGCCACGGGAGGGTAGGACAAAACATGTCATGCAAATTCTTTTCCATAAGCATGTATGACTATATTCAGAATACATGCCTCTATTACATTGATGAATTGGAGCTAGTTCTGTGTCACCTTATGTTATGACTGTTACATGATGAACCGCATCCGGCATAATTATCCATCACCGATCCAATGCCTACGAGCTTTCCATATACTGGTTTACGCTTATTTACTTTCCCGTTGTTACTATTACAATCATTACAAAACACCAAAAATATTGCTTTTGCTTTCATTACTCTTTTATTACCGTTACCACTACTATCATACTACTTTGCTACTAAATACTTTGCTGCAGATATTAAGTTATCCAGGTGTGGCTGAATTGACAACTCAGTTGCTAATACTTGAGAATATTCTTTGGCTCCCCTTGTGTCGAATCAATAAATTTGGGTTGAATACTTTACCCTCGAAAGCTGTTGCGATCCCCTACACTAGTGGGTTATCATGGTCCACGAAGAAGAAACCTTGTCTATCCCACCATGACCGTCGCCCACGAAGGACTTGCCTCACTCGGGTAGATCTTCACGAAGTAGGCGATCTCCTTGCCCTTACAAACTCCTTGGTTTAACTCCACAATCTTGACGGAGGCTCCCAAGTGACACCTATCCAATCCAGGAGACACCACTCTCCAAGAAGTAACAAATGGTGTGTTGATGATGAACTCCTTGCTCTTGTGCTTCAAATGATAGTCTCCCCAACACTCAACTCTCTCTCATAGGATACGATTTGGTGGAAAGAAGATTTGAGTGGAAAGCAACTTGGGGAAGGCTAGAGATCAAGATTTATGTGGTTGGAATGGGATATCTTGACCTCAACACAAGTGTAGGTGGTTCTCTCTCAGAAAATATGTGTTGGAAGTGTAGGCATGTTCTGATGGCTCTCTCCATGAATGAAGAGTGGGTGGAGGGGTATATATTGCCTCCACACAAAATCTAACCGTTACACACAAATCACCAAACTCAGTGGGACCGATTCAGAGAACTCGATCAGACCGATTTGGTTCATAAGGTGACCATTAGGCATTTCGGTGGGACCGACATGTCAACTCGGTGGGACCGATTTCATTAGGGTTAGGGCATAACGTAATCTCGGTGAGACCAATTACACAAACTCGGTGAGACCGATTTTGGTAATAGACTAACAGAGAGTTGGTCAGGCAAACTCGGTGGGACCGATTCGCTCATCTCGGTTGGACCGAAATGTTACGAAAGGGAAACAAAGAGTTTGCATTGCAATCTCAGTGGGACCGATCGCTCATCTCGGTTTGACTGAAATGTTACGAAGGGAAATAGAGTGATTACAATCACATCTCGGTGAGACCGAGATCCCTATCGGTGAGACCAAAAAGACTAGGGTTTCTGGCAGTGCCTATGTCAACTGAACTCGGTGGCTCCGGATATGAAATTTCGTTGAGGCCGAGTTGGACTTTTTGGTTTGGGACATATGTGGATATGAGAAAGTAGTGGAGGGTTTTTGGAGCATATCACTAAGCATTTTGAGCAAGAACCTCATTAAGCAACACCTCATCCCCTCTTAATAGTATTGGCTTTTCCTATAGACTCAATGTGATCTTGGATCACTAAAATAGAAAATGTAGAGTCTTGTGCTTTGAGCTTGAGCCAATCTTTTGTCCTTAGCATTTTGAAGGGTACACTTTCTAATCCATGCCATGCCAATCACTGAGCTTTCCTGAAATATTTATCTTGAAATAGCATTAGCTCAATGAGCTATATGTTGTTAGGAATTACCAAAACCACCCAGGGATAGTTGCACTTTCAATCTCCCCCTTTTTGGTAATTGATGACAACATATAGATCAAAGCTTTGACAAATGAAAAGTAAGATTGAAAAACATCGTTGCTTTGAGAAGTATGTGGTAAGCAAGAGCTCCCCCTAAATTTGTGCATTATTTAGAATTTGCTTTTGAATGCAAATGCACAATCGATTAGGATCATGGGTTACTCTTCCATGTCACATACATCTTGGTGGAGCGCTCAAAATGATAGGAATTAAAAACATGCACTCATCACCAAGCAAAGTGAATGATCATAAGAGGATATAAGAGATAATATCATCCAACAAGCATTAAGGGTAGCATATGATCAAACACAGGATCAACAAGTATCTCACAAGCACACAAATAAAGTTTCAAACCAAATAAGCAAGAGAGATAAAAAGCAACTCTCTCTCTCTCTCTCTCAGACTATGATCTATACATTTTTCTCCCCCTTTGGCAACAAGTTACCAAAAAGTTCAAAAATGCATAGTGCTAAACGACTCTCAGGCTTGGTCTTCAGGAGGCGGTGTAGAGAGAACTCCAAGAACGAAGGCTTCAGATGATGTAGCTGGAGCTGATGGAGGGGCTGCTGGAGGTGGCACTGGAGCTGTAGCTGCTGGTGCTGATGCTGTAGCTCGAGTATCCGCCACGGCACCGCAGTTGCACTGCTGTCCTCTGGGCACTCTAGCAAAAGCATCTGTGGTAGACTTGCCCTTCTTCTCCTCTACTTGCCCTGGAGCTGCTCAACTGCAGTTTGGATCTCAGTGACCTTCAGATCAAGATCATAGAACTTTGTCTCAATAATCCTTTCCAAGCTCTCCTGGTTCTGAGACAAGGTGGCCAAGCCCTTCTCAATTCTCAGTGTGGACTGGATCAGATAAGCAAGTTGATCTTGCTTGCTCTTTAGGAACACTTGAGATGCCTCTTCTGTGCTTGGCATCTTGGCAGCTTTCTCAACTTTAGCTTTCTCTCTCTTCTCATGTGCTTGCACTGATGTGGGATCTTCCTCATTCATTACCACAATGTTGTTTTCAAATTCAGGGTATATGGCCAGGTGTTCCTTATCCAATAGATAAGTCCCGGTGCCCATTTTAGAATTGATGAGCTCCTGAATTTGTGGGGCATACCCACAGCTTCTCTTCTGGTCAGCAGCAGTCCTCTTGATTGTCTCAACAATCAAACTCATGACTTTGAACTTCTGTGGGACATCAAATATATGCAGCAAGTTTATAGCATGTTCTCTGATCATCTTGTGATCACCTGACTTGGGTAGCAGTGTGTGCCTTAGAATCCAGTTTATGATAGGCAGACCAGACAACAAGAAATGGACAGATCCAAAGTTATGAGTCTCCAAAGCATCATCCGTGATCTGTCTGTACATTTGTGCCATGGTGTTGTGGTCTTTCTTCTTTTCAGCATAAAAATCCAAGTCATCCTCATGTTCCCCAGGGGCATTGATAAGCTTGGCCCACTCATCAACTGTAGACTGGTACCTAGTACCCTCAGACATCCATACTATCCTTCCATCTGGATAGAAGTGAGTAGTGGAGTAAAACTACATGATCAACTCATCGTTCCATTTAGTGAGCTTTTGGGTAACAAATGTGTCAACTCCACATGCCTTGAAGCTATCATACACACCAGAAGTGATCCTCATTCTCCTTGATGCACTCCCAGTCAACCCATCTCATGTCACACACTATGGGCTTCTTATCAAGCTGAATTGTCTCATAGAAGTCTTGTTGTTCCTTAGTGTGAAACCTGTAGTCCACAGCAATTCTTCTCCTGATAGCATATGGATTAGACTGTCTCCATAGTCTCAATCCTGCATCCTTCCTGATTTTCATGTTTTCTGCAACTGTATGTGCATCATTGTGATCAGGGATCTTGGGCTTCAGCTTCCTCAACACAACTGAGTCATATTCTTCTTCTTCAGCAGCTTCAGGCACTGGGGCCTTGTTCTTCTCTGCAGCTGGAATGTTTCTGGTGTTTGTCTTGGGTTTCTGAGCTGGAGCAGCTGCCTTGGGAGCAGTTTTGGGCTTAGATGGAGCAGCCCGTGATCTGATTGCATCTCCCATGAGCTTCTGAGCTTTGGGTGCTGGTGCAGCATCCTCTTGCTCTTGTTCATCAGAATCAATCCTCACTGAGGGCTTGCCAAGAACTTTGGCAGTAGTGATTCTTGCCCTTTTCTTCTTCTTACCCTCACCAGCTGCTTCTTCTTCAGATTCAATGGTGAACTTCATGGTTTCACCTGTGGCAACTTTTCTTGGCTTTGACATGGGTTGTCTTCTTGCTGGCATCTTTGTTTTCATTCCTGGCTTAGTTGCAGCAGCTGTGCCATATTCCTTTTTCAGTACCTTTTTCTTTGAAGTGGCTTCATCTTCAACAGCCACATAATCCTCATCTTTTGAATCAGAAGTTCTCTTCTTCCTTGTCCTGGTAGCAGCCTTTGGCGGGTTGCTGGGAGTGCTCCTGCTGCCTTCATCATAGCTGCTAGAGGGATCTGAACCCTACTTATCTGCACCTGTTGCTCAGACCTGTTCTAACTATCACTTTGATCAGACATCTCTGCAAATACTCTGACAACAGACCCTGTGAATAGGTTATAGATGAGGTAGAGTAGATGAGCATCAAAAAGTCACAGGAGTTTTGCAAAACAGATGACTCAAAACTTAGTTTTAGTTCTCCACAGAAAGCATTTTGGAGCTACCGATTTGTAATCTCGGTGATACCGAAGCAGCTTTTGGGACCTAAACTAGTGAACTCGGTCAGACCGAGTCACAGTTTGGTGGTACCGAGACTACTAGGGTTTCATAGAGAAATCGAACTCGGTCACACCGATTTGCAATTTTCAGTCAGACCGAAAACGCGCGTGCTCTGGCTTAAGCCAAATCGGTGAGACCGATTTCTACAACTCGGTCGGTCCGAGATGAATTCGGCGGAGACCTAACCCTAAATTTTCAAATCAAAACTAATCTACAGGACGTTTTCGCTGGACAGGATGATTTCATTCATGGCAAGAATCATGGCAAAGCAATGTGCTAAGAATCAGAGTTATGGATTAGCACAAAGATCAAGTTCATACCCTAGTTCGGCGGCGAACTTGCTACGGCGGCAACGGCGGGGCAGATTGCCATTGACGGCGGCGGAGACAAGTGGCGGGAGGTCGCTGGCGACGAGAGGACGATCCGCAGACCCGAGGAGGCAGAGTAGGTTACGCGCGGGCGAAGAGGTTCGGAAAAATTTCCAAAATTTGGCCCGTCAGTATATATGACCGACATCGCTTGCAGGATCGAAAGTGGAACAACTCGGTGGCACCGAGATGCAAACTGCAAGCAAGCATCGCAACTCGGTGTGACCGAAAGGTTCTAATCGGTTGCACCGAGATTGAAAACCTAGATCAACTAAGTGATCTCGGTAGGACCGAAAATGATGAATCGATCAGACCGAAATGCACAAAGAGGTTTTGGAAGTTTAAGTCTATGACGAATCGGGGACTCCGAGTGCTCCTCACACAGGGTGGTTCGAATCTGAGTTGATCAAACTTTGTGATGTAGCATGAATAGAGTTTGAGATGAGAAAAGCATAGATAGCTAGAGGGAGTTCTTAGGCATTCTTGTCCATCCATTTGGCAAAAGAGAAAAATCCAAACAATCAAAGCAACAAATGGATGTCCTCGAATGAGTAAAATATGCAACCAACATGCTCACACAATAAAATGGCAAATGAAATATGTGAGAAAGCATGCACAAACACTCTAGCATCTATCAAGCAATTTGGCGATGACTAGGCCATCTATATATGAGTATATTGACTTAGGAGTCCAATGAGAACATTTGATCATAGGTCATCCTCATCGTTTAAGATCAAGTGGGGTTACCACTTTTACATAAAGCATTGTTGTGTTCACATCATTAGAGTTGCTTTAGCTCAATTAATTAGAGTAAAGCTCCCCCTAGATGTGATATCCCCCCTAAGAGGGATGAACTAATCTTGGGTTTTGTCGATGATGACTTCATGTAGGTGTTGAAGATGTAGATTCTCAATGTTGATGTAGATCATTCGGAGCAATCCATTGGAGTGAGTTGCACTTTCAATACCTACACGGGTTAGTCCCACAAGGAACAAACAAGGATGTCCATAGACATAGAGTGATGTATACATAAGATGATGTCCATGAAAGCATTAGGTTACCTTGTCCCTTGTCTTACCAACAAGAGGGTTTGTGACTCCTTGAACTAGTGCAAGATATGGAAGTTGTTTGCACTTGTCCTCGCCAAAATGATAAGAGTGAAGTATGTTGGCGGACACCCTCAAGAACTCTCTAGTTCTTCTTATTTGGGATCCACACCATCTTGATGGGAATCCTTGGAGTTGTAGTAGTACTTGATGAAGTAGAACTTGATGTAGTCTTGGGAACCCACTTGACCAAGGCCTTAGGTGCTTCTTCAAATGCATCAATTTCCTCTTGAAGCTTGTCCTTGCCTTTTTGCTTGTGGTCTTGTGGTGGAAGATCATCTTGAGCTTGTGTTCCTTTGAGAGAAGTAGCATCATACTTCTCTTGTTGAGGAACAAACTTCGTCTTGGGGTATTGATCTTCTTCCCACTCAACTCCATTGGCATTGAACTTTTTTTTGAAACCAACACCTTGATTCTTCCCGGTGCCTTCCTTGCTTGCGTACAATTTCCTCAATTTGCTTACTTCTGGCAAGGCTCTTGTAAACACCTTTCTCTATAATTCCCTTCAATAAGCTATTTTCTTGCTCAAGTGTAACTTGGCTAAGAGAATCATTAGTGGAATCAAGAGAACTACTAGATGCAACAACATTGGATTTAGCATGATTGTTGTTAGTACTAGATGAAGAATCTTTCTTGCTCTTGTTGCTAGATTTTACTTGTGGCATGTAAGTAGACAAGAGTAAACACTTGGCAATGTAAGAAGAACTTTTCTTATGAAGATCATCATTGATTTCCTTTAAAAACTCATGTTCTTGCTCAAGGTTGAGCTTTTCAGAGCGTAGCTTATCATGAGTCTTTAAAAGTTCTCGATGATCTTCCAAGGTAGTTTCATGAGCTAACTTATGAGTGTTTAGTTCTTTAGTTAGATGCTCAATCTCCTTCGTATCATTGTCATTCGTTTTATCTTGATTAGCATGATTAATTGATGTTTCATCATAGTTTTCATCACTAGAGTTGTCAACAAGTAAATCATCATCACCTAGCATATCATCTTCATCACTATTGAAATCAACATACTCGGGGTGTGTTACCTTTGGACCTTTAGCCATGAAGCATCTTCCAATTCCTTCGTTTGGTGAGTCAAATATGTCGTAGGAGTTGGTTGTCACAAGTGCTAGTCCGGCAACACCTTCATCTTGAGTATATTCGGAGTCGGAGTGATAACTTCTTTCGGAGTGATGGTCGGAGTCAGAGCCGGATACCCATTCTCCAACATGATCTTGATGTCTTCTTATTGTGTAGCTCCTTGATGACTTGTCCTTACTTTCCGAATCCTTGCTTCTCCGAGAGGGTCTTCTTTCATAACGATCATCTCTACTCCTTGTTTCTCTTGGTGGTGATTCTTCTCTTCTACTTCTTCTTTTGGGAGAATCTTCTGTTCTTTTGTAGGGAGCCGTACACTCATTGGAGTAGTGTCCGGGTCTTCCAC
The DNA here is from genome assembly GCA_021605145.1 of Aegilops bicornis. Lineage (NCBI taxonomy): Eukaryota > Viridiplantae > Streptophyta > Magnoliopsida > Poales > Poaceae > Aegilops > Aegilops bicornis. The sequence continues at coordinate 522,781,044 of CM038672.1, forward strand.
AATTGTAGTAATTACGCTCACGACTAGAAGATCTTTTGTCATTGTAGGACCTTGACTTGGAACTTCTTTCCTTGCTTCTACTCTTGTAGAACTTGTTGAAGTTCTTCACCATTAGACTCAATTCTTCCTTGAAGGTTTGCTTCTCACTTGATGATGTGGGAGCTTCATGATACGTCTCCAACGTATCTATAATTTTTGATTGCTCCATGCTATATTATCTATTGTTTTGGACCATATTGGGCTTTATTTTCCACTTTTATATTACTTTTGGGACTAACCTATTAACCGGAGGCCCAGCCTGTAATTGTTTTTTGCCTATTTCAAGTTTCAAGAAACGGAATATCAAACGGAGTCCAAACGGAATGAAATCTTCGAACGTGATTTTCTCATCGATAAGATCCAGGAGACTTGGACCCTCGGTCAAGAAAGGAGGGAGGTGGCCACGAGGGTGGAGGGCGCCTCCCTCGTGGGCCCCCAAGCTCCAAATGACGCATCCTTCCTCCTATATATACCTACGCACTTCAATAGATCGACACGGAGCCAAAAACCTAATTCCACCGCCGCAACTTTCTCAGATCCACGAGATCCCATGTTGGGGCCTGTTCCGAGTTCACGGAAGGGGAATCCACCACGGAGGGCTTCTACATCATCATCATAGCCTCCGATGAAGTGTGAGTAGTTTACTTGCACCTTCGGGTCCATAGTTAGTAGCTAGATGGCTTCTTCTCTCTTTTTGGATCTCAATACAATGTTCTCCCCTCTCTCGTGGAGATCTATTCGATGTAATCTTCTTTTTGCGGTGTGTTTGTTGAGACCGATGAATTGTGGGTTTATGATCAAGATTATCTATGAGCAATATTTGAATCTTCTCTGAATTCTTTTATGTATGATTGGTTATCTTTGCAAGTCTCTTCAATTATCCGCTTGGTTTGGCCAACTAAATTGGTAGTTCTTGCAATGGGAGAAGTGCCTAGCTTTGGGTTCAATCTTGCGGTGTCCTTTCCCAAAGGATGAGGGGCAGCAAGGCACGTATTTTATTGTTGCCATCGAGGATAACAAGATGGGGTTTTTATCATATTGCATGAATTTATCCCTCTACATCATGTCATCTTGCTTAAGGCGTTACTCTGTTTTCATTTACTTAATACTCTAGATGCATGCTGGATAGCGGTCGATGAGTAGTAGATGCAGGAAGGAGTCGGTCTACTTGTCTCGGACGTGATGCCTATATACATGATCATACCTAGATACTCTCATAACTATGCTCAATTATGTCAATTGCTCAATAGTAATTCGTTCACCCACCATAAAATACTTATGCTCTTGAGAGAAGCCACTAGTGAAATCTATGGCCCCCGGGTCTATTCTCATCATATTAATCTTCCTACGATTTATTATTGCTTTGCTTTTTTACTTTGCCTTTTATTATACTTTGCATCTTTATACCAAAAATACCAAAAATATCATCTATCATCTCTATCAGATCTCACTCTCGTAAGTGACCGTGAAGGGATTGACAACCCTTATTCGCGTTGGTTGCGAGGAGTTATTTGCTTTGTGTAGGTACGAGGGACTTGCGCCTGGCCTCCTACTGGATTGATACCTTGGTTCTCAAAAACTGAGGGAAATACTTACGCTACTCTGCTGCATCATCCTCTCCTCTTCGGGGAAAACCAACGCAAGCTCAAGACGTAGCACTTCACATGAGGCTTTGTAAGCACCACTTGACTTGTTGTGGAGCTCTTCCTTATCCTTGAGTGACATCTCATGAGCAACAATTCTTCCAATGACTTCCGTTGGCTTGAGATCTTTGTAGTTGGGCATCATTTGGATCAATGTGCACACGGTATCATATTTTCCATCCAAGGCTCTTAGGATCTTCTTGATGATGAATCTATTGGTCATCTCTTCACTTCCTAAGCCGGCAATCTCATTTGTGATGAGAGCAAGCCTAGAGTACATTTCGGTGACACCTTCACCATCCTTCATTTTGAACTTGTCAAGTTGACTTTGAAGCACATCCAATTTGGATTCCTTGACGGAGTCGGTACCTTCATGCATATCAATCAAAGTATCCCAAATTTCCTTTGCATTCTCGAGATGGATGATTTTGTTGAATTATTCGGGGCATAATCCGTTGAAGTGAATATCACAAGCTTGAGCATTGTATTGTAGCATCTTCAACTCTTCCGCGGTAGCTTCACGGTTTGGTTCTCTCCCATCAAAGAATTCACCTTGCAAGCCAATACACACAATAGCCCAAACGGCGGGGTCATGTCCAAGAATATGCATTTTCATCTTATGCTTCCAACTAGCAAAATTTGTACCATCAAAGTAAGGACCTCTACGGTGGTAATTTCCGTCGCTAGATGCCATACTCTCCTAGGTTGTGAAACCAAGGCTATGACCACAAAAAGCTATGGAAATCAAAGCAAATGGAGACCAAAGCTCTGATACCACTTGTAGGATCGAAGGTATGTCTAGAGGGGGGTGATTAGACTACTTGACCAAATAAAAATCTAGCCTTTTCCTAATTTTAGTTCTTGGCAGATTTTAACAACTTAACACAAGTCAAGCAATCAACCTACAAATGCAATTCTAAGAGTATAGTAGCGGAATGTAAAAAAATTGCATATGAAGGTAAAGGGAGGAGTTTGAGGGAGCAAACGCAATGTTGACACGGAGATTTTTTATCCGTGGTTCCGATAGGTGGTGCTATTGTACATCCACGTTGATGGAGACTTCAACCCACGAAGGGTAACGGTTGCGCGAGTCCACGGAGGGCTCCACCCATGAAGGGTCCACGAAGAAGAAACCTTATCTATCCCACCATGGCCGTCGCCCATGAAGGACTTGCCTCACTCAGGTAGATCTTCACAAAGTAGGCGACCTCCTTGCCCTTACAAACTCCTTGTTTCAACTCCACAATCTTGACGGAGGGTCGCAAGTGACACCTAGCCAATCTAGGAGACACCACTCTCCAAGAAGTAACAAATGGTGTGTTGATGATGAAATCCTTGCTCTTGTGCTTCAAATGATAGTCTCCCCAACACTAAACTCTCTCTCATATACTTTGATTTGGTGGAAAGAAGATTTGAGTGGAAAGCAACTTGGGAAAGGCTAGAGATCAAGATTTATGTGGTTGGAATGGGATATCTTGACCTCAACACAAGTGTAGGTGGTTCTCTCTCAGAAAATATGTGTTGGAAGTGTAGGCCTGTTCTGATGGCTCTCTCCACGAATGAAGAGTGGGTGGAGGGGTATATAGCCTCCACACAAAATCTAACCGTTACACACAAATCACCAAACTCGGTGGGACCGATTCGTAGAACTCGGTCGACCGATTTGGTTCATAATGTGACCATTAGGCATTTCGTGGGACCGACATGTCAACTCGGTGGGACCGATTTCATTAGGGTTAGGGCATAACGTAATCTCGGTGAGACTGACATACAAACTCGGTGAGACCGATTTTGGTAATAGACTAACAGAGAGTTGGTCAGGCAAACTCAGTGGGACCGATTCGCTCATCTCGGTTGGACCAAAATGTTACTAAAGGGAAACAAAGAGTTTGCATTGCAATCTCGGTGGGACCGATCGCTCATCTCGGTTTGACCGAAACGTTACGAAGGGAAACAGAGTGATTACAATCCCATCTCGGTGAGACCGAGATCCCCATCAGTGAGACCGAAAAGACTAGGGCTTCTGGCAGTGGCTATGTCAACTGAACTCGGTGGCTCCGGATATGAAATTTCGGTGGGGCCGAGTTGGACTTTTTGGTTTGGGACATATGTGGATATGAGAAAGTAATGAAGGGTTTTTGGAGCATATCACTAAGCATTTTGAGCAAGAACCTCATTAAGCAACACCTCATCCCCTCTTAATAGTATTGGCTTTTCCTATAGACTCAATGTGATCTTGGATCACTAAAATAGAAAATGTAGAGTCTTGTGCTTTGAGCTTGAGCCAATCTTTTGTCCTTATCATTTTGAAGGGTCTACTTTCTAATCCATGCCATGCCAATCATTGAGCTTTCCTGAAATATTTATCTTTAAATAGCATTAGCTCAATGAGCTATATGTTGTTAGGAATTACGAAAACCAGCCAGGGATAGTTACACTTTCAAAGTCATTTGATTCAAGCGCTATCCATGATGCGGATGACTCGAGAGAACCTCTTGCATCTCTGGCTCGTACTCAAGTTCCCAAGTACAATGCTGTGGAACCCTTTTAATCACCTCAACCTTTGCAACATCCTCGCATTAATCTAGTTGGGCCTCCGCCCCCTTTGAAAGCTAATGCATTTGCTAAGTGGAAGCTAGATATGGAGTCTTACATGCGCAGTGCTTCAACTCAAGTGTGGTGGATTGTGGTCAATGGATTCAACCCCAAGGACCCAATGAATCTCACTCCAAGAGAAGCGGTTGATGACCAACTCAATGCAACCGCACACAACATGTTGCGCACTGCTGTGACCGAAGACTATAGTGAATCCATTGCTCTCCTTAAAATCGTAAAGGAAATATGGGATTGCCTTGAGGAGGCTCTCGAAGGAGATGAAGCAATTCGAAGATCTCGACTGGATTTGCTCAAGCAAGAAGTCAATCTCTTTGTGAGGAATGAGGGTGAGTTCACGGAAGAGGCCTACCGAAGATTGAAGTCCCTTGTGATCAACTTAAGAACATTAGGGTGAACTTGGGAAAATGATGACTTCGTCAAGGACAAGTTCATAGATTCTATGGTTCTCACGGAACATACCATGGTCATGATGATACATCAGCGCCCGGATTATCACAAGTTGACCGCGGCTCAAGTTGTTTCCACTTTCTCAACTCATGTTCTCTTGGAGACCAAGTCCAAGCAGACCTTTGCAATTGCTCAAGCAACCAAGAACTCCAATCTTGCCTTGAAGGCCAAGAAAGTGATAAGCCAACCCTCAAGGGATGAAGAAGTGAGTGAAGATATATGTGAGGAAGATGTTGACACCTCTTGCCCGGTAAATGACTTTGCGAAAGACTTGGCCCTTTTAGTCAAAAAATACTCCGGGACCATGGCAAACAAAGGGAAGAATCTTCAAGGAAGATCATTTGGATGAAGCAAATGCTACAATTGTGATAGCCCAAGACACTTTGTACATGATTGTCCGTATGAGAGACTGATGGCCCACAAGTATAGGGGATCAATTGTAGCTCTTTTCGGCAAGTAAGAGTGTCGAACCCAACGAGGAGCAGAAGGAAATGACAAGTGGTTTTCATCAAGGTAATGTCTGCAAGTGCTGAAATTGTAAGTAACAGAGTAGTTTGATAGCAAGATAATTTTTAACGAGCGGGTAATGATAGTAGTAACAAAAGTGCAGAAAGGCAGCCCAATCCTTTTGAGGCAAAGGACAGGCCAAAACGGTCTCTTATAGTAAGCAAAACGTTCTTGAGGGTACACGGGAATTTCATCTTGTCACTTTCACCATGTTGATTCGATTCGTGTTCGCTACTTTGATAATTTGATATGTGGGTGGACCAGTGCTTAGGTACTATTCTTACTTGAACAAACCCCCTATTTATGATTAACCCCCTCGCAAGCATCCGCAACTACAAGAAAAGTATTAAGAATAAATTCTAACCATAGCATTAAACTTTTGGATCCAATCGGTCCCTTACGGAATAGCGCATAAACTAGGGTTTAAGCTTATGTCACTCTCGCAACCCATCATCTAATAACTACTCCACAATGCATTCCCTTAGGCCCTAATATGGTGAAGTGTTATGCAGTCGGCGTTCACATGACACCACTAAGGGAATCACTGAAGGAAATATGCCCTAGAGGCAATAATAAAGTTATTATTTATTTCCTTATTTCATGATAAATGTTTATTATTCATGCTAGAATTGTATTAACCGGAAACATAATACATGTGTGAATACATAGACAAACATATAGTCAATAGTATGCCTCTACTTGACTAGCTCATTAATCAAAGATGGTTATGTTTCCTAACCATAGACATGTGTTGTTATTTGATTAATGGGATCACATCATTAGGAGAATGATGTGATTGACATGACCCATTCCGTTAGCCTAGCACTTGATCATTTAGTATGTTGCTATTGCTTTCTTCATGACTTATACATGTTCCTGTAACTATGAGATTATGCAACTCCCGTTCTACCGGAGGAACACTTTGGTGCTACCAAACGTCACAACGTAATCGGGTGATTATAAAGGAGTACTACAGGTGTCTCCAAAGGTACATGTTGGGTTGGCGATTTCGAGATTAGGTTTTGTCACTCCGATTGTCGGAGAGGTATCTCCTGCCCTCACGGTAATGCACATCACTATAAGCCTTGCAAGCCATGTAGCTAATGAGTTAGTTACGGGATGATGCATTACGTAACGAGTAAATAGACTTGCCGGTAACGAGATTGAACTAGGTATTGGATACCGACGATCGAATCTCGCAAGTAACATACCGATGACAAAGGGAACAACGTATGTTGTTATGCGGTTTGACCGATAAAGATCTTCGTAGAATATGTAGGAGCCAATATGGGCATCCAGGTTCCGCTATTGGTTATTGACCGAGAATAGTTCTAGGTCATGTCTACATAGTTCTCGAACCCGTAGGGTCCGCACGCTTAAGGTTTTGATGACAGTTATATTATGAGTTTATGAGTTTTGATGTACCGAAGGAGTTCGGAGTCCCGGATGAGATCGGGGACATGACGAGGAGTCTCGAAATGTTCGAGACATAAATATCGATATATTGGACGACTATATTCGGAGTTCGGAAAGGTTCCGAGTGATTCGGGTATTTTTGGGAGTACCGGAGAGTTACGGGAATTCGTATTGGGCCTCTTTGGGCCATACGGGAAAGGAGAGAAAGGGCGAAAAGAGTGGCCGCACCCTCCCTTGGACTAGTCCGAATTGGACTAGGGAGGCGCACCTTCCTTCCTTCTCCTTCTCTCTTCCCTTTCCTTCTCTCCTACTCCTACTACATGGAAGGGTTCCTAGTTGGACTAGGAAAGGGAATCCTACTCCCGGTGGGAGTAGGACTCCCCTAGGGCGCGCCATAGAGAGGGCCGCCCTCCCTCCTCCACTCCTTTATATACGGGGGCAGGGGGCACCCCATGGACACAGAAGTTGATCTACGGATCGTTTCTTAGCCGTGTGCGGTGCCCCCTTCCACCATATTCCACCTCGGTCATATCGTCGTGGAGTTTAGGCGAAGCCCTGCGCCGGTAGAACATCATCATTGTCACCACGCCGTCGTGCTGATGGAACTCATCCCCGACACTTTGCTGGATCGGAGTCCGGGGATCGTCATCGAGCTGAACGTGTGCTGAACTTCGAGGTGCCGTGACGTTCGGTACTTGGATCGGTCGGATCGTGAAGACGACGACTACATCAACCGCGTTGTCATAACGCTTCCGCTACGGTCTCACGAGGGTACGTGGACAATACTCTCCCCTCTTGTTGCTATGCATCACCATGATCCTTGCGCAGCGTGGGAATTTTTTGAAATTACTAAGTTTCCCAACAAAGTGGTATCGAGCCTGGTTTTATGCGTAGATGTCATATGCACGAGTAGAACACAAGTAAGTTGTGGGCGATACAAGTCATACCGCTTACCAAAGATGTCATACTTTGGTTCGGTGGTATTGTGAGATGAAGCGGCCCGGACCGACATTACGCCAGACGCTTTACGCGAGACTGGTTTCACCGCTGCGAGCACTCGTTGCTTAAAGGTGACCGGCGGGTGTCTGTCTCTCTCACTTTAGTTGAACTGAAGTGTATACGCCCGGTCCTTGCGAAGGTTAAAACATCACCAACTTGACAAACTATCGTTGTGGTTTTGATGTGTAGGTAAGAACGGTTCTTGCTCAGCCCGTAGCAGCCACGTAAATATTTGCAACAACAAAGTAGAGGACGTCTAACTTGTTTTTGCAAGGCATGTTGTGATGTGATATGGTCAAGACGTGATGCTATATTTTATTGTATGAGATGATCATGTTTTGTTGAAGTTATCGGCAACTGGCAGAAGCCTTATGGTTGTCTCTTTATTGCATAAGATGCAAGCGCCAAATAATTGCTTTATTTTATCGCTATGCGATAGCAATAGTTGCAAGAGCAATAGTTGGCGAGACGACCATGTGACGACACATTGATATAGATCAAGATGATGGAGATCATGGTGTCATGCCGGTGACGATGGAAATCATGACGATGCTTTGGAGATGGAGATCAAAGGCACAAGATGATGATGGCCATATCATGTCACATATTTTGATTGCATATGATGTTTATCTTTTATACATCTTATTTTGCTTAGTTTGACGGTAGCATTATAAGATGATCTCTCACTAAATATCAAGAAGTGTTCTCCCTGAGTATGCACCGCTATGAAAGTTCTTCGTACTTTGAGACACCACGTGATGATCGGGTGTGATAGGCTCTACGTTCAAATACAACGGGTGCAAAACAGTTGCACACGCGGAATACTCAGGTCAAACTTGACGAGCCTAGCATATACAGATATGGCCTCGGTACACGGAGACCGAAAGGTCGAACGTGAATCATATAGTAGATATGATCAACATAGTGATGTTCACCATTGAAACTACTCCATCTCACGTGACGATCGGACATGGTGTAGTTGATATGGATCACGTAATCACTTAGAAGATTAGAGGGATGTCTATCTAAGTGGGAGTTCTTAAGTAATATGATTAATTGAACTTTAATTTATCATGAACTTAGTCCTGGTAGTATTTTGCAAATTATGTTGTAGATCAATAGCTCGCGTTGTTGCTTCCCTATGTTTTTTATGTGTTCCTAGAGAAAATTGTATTGAAAAATGTTAGTAGCAATGATGCGGATTGGATCCGTGATCTGAGGTTTATCCTCATTGCTGCACAGAAGAATTATGTCCTTAATGCACCGCTAGGTGACAGACCTATTGCAGGAGCAAATGCGCACGTTATGAACGCTTGGCTAGCTCAATATGATGACTACTTGATAGTTTAGTGCACCATACTTAACGGCTTAGAATCGGGACTTCAAAGACGTTTTGAACGTCATGGACCATATGAGATGTTCCAGAGTTGAAGTTAATATTTCAAGCAAATACCCGAGTTGAGAGATATGAAGTCTCCAACAAGTTCTATAGCTAAAAGATGGAGGAGAATCGCTCAACTAGTGAGCATGTGCTCGATTGTCCGGGTACTTCAATCGCTGAATCAAGTGGGAGTTAATCTTCCAGATAAGATAGTGATTGACATAATTCTCTAGTCACCATCGCCAAGTTAGTAGAACTTCGTGATGAACTATAATATGCAAGGGATGACAAAAGTAATTCCCAAGCTCTTCGTGATGCTGAAATCGACGAAGGTAGAAATCAAGAAAAGAGCATCAAGTGTTGATGATTGACAAGACCACTAGTTTCAAGAAAAGGGCAAAGGGAAAGAAAGGGAACTTCAAGTAGAATGACAAGCAAGTTGTCGCTCCCGCGAAGAAGCCCAAAGCTGGATCAAAGCCTGAAACTGAGTGCTTCTACTGCAAAGGAAATGATCACTGGAAGCAGAAATAACCTGAATATTTGGTGGCTAAGAAGGATAGCAAAGTGAAAGGGTATATTTGATATACAGGTTATTGATATGTGCCTTACTAGTGTTTATAGTAGCCCCTGAGTATTTGATACTTGTTTGGATGCTAAGATTAGTAACTCGAAACAGGAGTTACATAATAAACAGAGACTGGTTGAAGGGTGAAGTGACGATGAATATTGGAAGTGGTTCCAAGATTGATATGATCATCATCGCACACTCCCTATACTTTTGGGATTAGTGTTAAACCTAAATAAATGTTATTTGGCGTTATGCTGAACATGAATATGATTTGATCATGTTTATTGTGATACGGTTATTCATTTAAAGTCAAAGAATAATTGTTGTTCAGTCTACATGAATAAAACCTTCGATGGTTATACACCCAATGAAAATAGTTTGTTGGATCTCGATCGTAGTGATACACATATTCATAATATTGATGCCAAAAGATGCAAAGTTAATAATGATAGTGCAAACTTATTTGTGGCACTGCCGTTTGGGTCATATCGGTGTAAAGCGCATGAAGAAACTCCATAAAGATAGATTTTTGGAATCACTTGGTTATGAATCATTTGATGCTTGCGAACCGTGCCTTTTGGGCAAGATGACTAAAACTCCGCTCCGGAACAATGGAACGAAGCTACTGACTTATTGGAAATAATACATACCGATGTATGCGATCCAATGAGTGTTAAGGCTCATGGCGTGTATCGTTATTTTCCGACCTTCACAGATGATTTGAGCAGATATGGGTATATCTACTTGATGAAACATAAGTCCGAAACATTTGAAAAGTTCAAAGAATTTCAGAGTGAAGTGGAAAATCATCGTAACAAGAAAAGTAAAGTTTCTACGATCTGATTGTGGAGATGAATTTTTGAGTTACGAAGTTTGGTCTTCATTTGAAACAATGTGAAATAGTTTGCAACTCACGCTACTTGGAACACCACAATGTAATGGTGTGTCCGAACGTCAGAATCGTGCTTTACTAGATATGGTGCGATCTATGATGTCTCTTATCGGTTTACCACTATTGTTTTGGGGTTATGCATTAGAGACAGCTGCATTCACGTTTAATAGGGCACCATCTAAATCCGTTGAGACGACACCGTATGAACTATGGTTTAACAAAGAAACCTAAGTCAGTCGTTTCTTAAAGTTTGGAGTTGTGATGCTTATGTGAAAAGTTTTCACCTGATAAGCTCGAACCCAAATCGGAGAAGTGCGTCTTCATAGAATACCCAAAGGTAACTATTGGGTACACCTTCTATCACAGATCCGAAGGCAAGTTATTCATTGCTAAGATGGATCCTTTCTAGAGAAGGAGTTTCTCTCGAAAGAAGTGAGTGGGAGGAAAGTAGAACTTGATGAGGTAATTGTACCTTCTCCCTTATTGGAAAGTAGTTCATCACAGAAATCAGTTCCAGTGATTCCTACACCAATTAGTGAGGAAGTTAATGATGATGATCATGAAACTTAAGATCAAGTTGCTACCAAACCTCGTAGGTCTTCCAGAGTAAGATCCACACCAGAGTGGTACGGTAATAGTGTTCTGGAAGTCATGTTACTAGACCATGATGAACCTACGAACTATGAGGAAGCAATGATGAGCCCAGATTCCACGAAATGGCTTGAGGCCATGAAATCTGAGATAGGATCCATGTATGAGAACAAAGTATGGACTTTGATTGACTTGCTCGATGATCAGCAAGCCATGTTAAATAAATGGATCTTCAAGAGGAAGACGAACACTGATAGTAGTGTTACTATCTACAAAGCTCGACTTGTCACAAAAAGGTTTTTGACAAGTCCAAGGTGTTGACTACAATGAGATTTTCTCAACTGTAGCGATGCTTAAGTCTATCCGAATCATGTTAGCAATTGCCACATTTTATGAAATCTGGCAAATGGATGTCAAAACTACATTTTTAATGGATTTATTAAGGAAGAGTTGTATATGATGCAACCAAAAGGTTTTGTCAATCCTAAAGGAGCTAACAAAATGTGCAAGCTCCAATGATCCATCTATGGACTGGTGCAAGCATCTCGTAGTTGGAATACACGCTTTGATAAGTTGATCAAAGCATATAGTTTTATACAGACTTGCGGTGAAGCCTGTATTTACAAGAAAGTGAGTGGGAGCACTACAGCATTTCGATAAGTATATGTGAATGACATATTGTTGATCGGAAATAATGTAGAATTATTCTGCAAAGCATAAAGGAGTATTTGAAAGGAGTTCTTCAAAGAAAGACCTCAGTAAAACTACTTACATATTGAGCATCAAGATCTATTGAGATAGATCAAGACGCTTGATAAGTTTTTCAATAAGTACATACCTTGTCAAGATTTTGAAGTAGTTCAAAATGGAACAGTCAAAGAAAAGTTCTTGACTGTGTTGCAAACGTGTGAAATTGAGTAAGACTCAAATCCCGACCACGGCAGAAAATAGAAAAGAGAATGAAAGTCATTCCCTATGCCTTAGTCATAGGTTCTATAAAGTATGCTATGCTATGTACCAGACCTATTGTATACCTTGCTCTGAATTTGGCAAGGGAGTACAATAGTGATCTAGGAGTAGATCACTAGACATTGGTCAAGAACATCCTTAGTGAGGACTAAGGAAATATTTCTCGATTATGGAGGTGATAAAAAGAGCCCGTCGCAAAGAGTTACATCGATGCAAGCTTTTTACACTGATCCAGATGACTCTAAGTCTCAATCTGGATACATATTGAAAGTGGGAGCAATTAGCTAGAGTAGCCGTGCAGAGCATTGTAGACATAGAATATTTGCAAAATACATACGGCTTTGAATATGACAGACCCGTTGACTAAGCTTCTCTCACGAGCAAAACATGATAATACCTTAGTACTCTTTGGGTGTTAATCACATAGTGATGTGAACTAGATTATTGACTCTAGCAAACCCTTTAGGTGTTGGTCACATAACGATGTGAACCATGGGTGTTAATCACATACAGATGTGAATATAAGTGTTGAATCACATGATGATGTGAACTAGATTATTGACTCTAGTGCAAGTGGGAGATCAAGGAAATATGCCCTAGAGGCAATAATAAAGTTATTATTTATTTCCTTATTTCATGATAAATGTTTATTATTCATGCTAGAATTGTATTAACCGGAAACATAATACATGTGTGAATACATAGACAAACATATAGTCACTAGTATGCCTCTACTTGACTAGCTCATTAATCAAAGATGTTTATGTTTCCTAACCATAGACATGTGTTGTTATTTGATTAATGGGATCACATCATTAGGAGAATGATGTGATTGACATGACCCACTCCGTTAGCCTAGCACTTGATCGTTTAGTATGTTGCTATTGCTTTCTTCATGACTTATACATGTTCCTGTAACTATGAGATTATGCAACTCCGTTTGGGAGGAACACTTTGGTGCTACCAAACGTCACAACGTAATCGGGTGATTATAAAGGAGTACTACAGGTGTCTCCAAAGGTACATGTTGGGTTGACGTATTTCGAGATTATGTTTTGTCACTCCGATTGTCGGAGAGGTATCTCTGGGCCCTCTCGGTAATGCACATCACTATAAGCCTTGCAAGCAATGTAGCTAATGAGTTAGTTACGGAATGATGCGTTACGTAACGAGTAAAGAGACTTGCCGGTAACGAGATTGAACTAGGTATTGGATACCGACGATCGAATCTCGGGCAAGTAACATACCGATGACAAAGGGAACAACGTATGTTGTTATGCGGTTTGACCGATAAAGATCTTCGTAGAATATGTAGGAGCCAATATGGGCATCCAGGCTCCGCTATTGGTTATTGACCGAGAATAGTTCTAGGTCATGTCTACATAGTTCTCGAACCCGTAGGGTCCGCACGCTTAAGGTTTCGATGGCGATGCTTATATTATGAGTTTATGAGTTTTGATGTACCGAAGGAGTTCGGAGTCCCGGATGAGATCGGGGACATGACGAGGAGTCTCGAAATGGTCAAAACATAAAGATCGATATATTGGACGACTATATTCGGAGTTCGGAAAGGTTCCGAGTGATTCGGGTATTTTTGGGAGTACCGGAGAGTTACGGGAATTCGTATTGGGCCTCTTTGGGCCACAGGAAAGGAGAGAAAGGGCCAAAAGAGTGGCCGCACCTCCCCTTGGACTAGTCCGAATTGGACTAGGGAGGCGCCCCCTACCTTCCTTCTCTTTCTCTCTTCCCTTTCCTTCTCTCCTACTCCTACTACATGGAAGGGTTCCTAGTTCTACTAGGAAAAGGGGAATCCTACTCCCGGTGGGAGTAGGACTCCCCTAGGGCGCGCCATAGAGAGGGCCGGCCCTCCCCTCCTCCACTCCTTTATATACGGGGGCAGGGGGCACCCCATGGACACAGAAGTTGATCTACGGATCGTTCCTTAGCCGTGTGCGGTGCCCCCTTCCACCATATTCCACCTCAGTCATATCATCGTGGAGTTTAGGCGAAGGCCTGCGCCGGTAGAACATCATCATCGTCACCACGCCGTCATGCTGACGGAACTCATCCCCGACACTTTGCTGGATCGGAGTCCGGGGATCGTCATCGAGCTGAACGTGTGCTGAACTCGGAGGTGCCGTACGTTCGGTACTTGGATCGGTCGGATCGTGAAGACGTACGACTACATCAACCGCGTTGTCATAACGCTTCCGCTTACGGTCTACGAGGGTACGTGGACAATACTCTCCCCTCTCGTTGCTATTCATCACCATGATCCTTGCGTGTGCGTAGGAATTTTTTTGAAATTACTACGTTTCCCAACAATCACAACATACATACTATCAAAATATCAAATACATATCAAGTTCACATAATTACTTGCAACATGATTTCTCCCGTGACCTCAACAACAAAAGTAACTACTCACAAATGATAATCATGCTCAAGATCAGAGGGGTATTAAATAGCATATTGGATCTGAACATATAATCTTCCACCAAATAAACCATATAGTAATCAACTACAAGATGTAATCAACACTACTAGTCACCCAGAAGCACCAATCTATAGTTCCGGTACAAGATTGAACACAAGAGATGGACTAGGGTTTGAGAGGAGATGGTGTTGTTGAAGATGTTGATGGATATTTCCCTCCCCAATATGGGAGAGTTGTTGGTGATGATGACGACGATGATTTCCCCCTCCGGGAGGGAAGATCTCCCGACGAAATCGCTCGGCCGGAGGGCAAAAGTGCTCCTCTTCAAGTTCTGCCTCGAGACGGCGGCGCTCCGTCCTGAAAGTCCTCTCCTTATTTTTTGTAGGTCAAAATGACTTATATACTAGAAGATGGGCACCGGAGGTGGGCCTGGGTGAGCACAACCCACCAGGGCGCGCCTGGGCTCCCTGGCGCGCCCAGGTGGTTGTGCCCACCTGGTGGGCCCCCTCTAGTACTTATTTGCTCTAATATTCTTCAAATATTCCATAAAAAATCTCCTTGAAGTTTCAACTTGTTTGGAGTTCTGTAGAATAGGTGGCCTAACGTAGCTTTTCCAGGTCCAGATTTCCAGCTGCCGGAATTCTCCCTCTTTGTGTGTACCTTGCATATTATGAGAGAAAAGGCATTAGAATTACTCCAAAAAGCATTATTATGCATAAAACCATCATAAATAATAGTAGAAAAACATGATGCAAAGTGGACGTATCAACTCCCCCAAGCTTAGACCTTGCTTGTCCTCAAGCGGAAACCAAAATCAAAAAACATGTCCACATGCTTAGAGAGAGAGGTGTCGATAAAAACAAAATACGGACATAGAAGCATCATGTAGATTATTATAACAACAGCAAATTTGAACATAAGACTTTTATCATAAACTTCTCATGAATAAGTAACAGTTCATCACACAATTGAAGTATAAAGCATAAACTCTATTCGAAACCAACAAACTATGTTCTCAGTGAACTTTGCAACTACAATTCATCATCCTTTCACGAAGGGTCACCTATCGGAGCCTTTAGGCAAGTCCACATACTCAACCATCATATAGTCTTCTATGATTGCTAACACTCACCGCATACACATGAGCGAAATGTTTCAAATGGACACATAGAAAGATAGGGGCTTATAGTTTCATCTCCCAACCTATTCACCTCAAGGGTGATGTCAACAATAATAACTCATGCCACCATATTCAACCGGACATACGTGCCTAGATCTTTCCTCACCACATGATGCTTGATAAAGGAGAAAAATAAAAGGAATAGAGAGAAAAACTTTGACTCTTGCATAAAAGTAAATACGTAAAAGTAAAAGATAGGCCCTCTGCAGAGGGAAGCAAAGGTTGCCATGCGCTTATTTGTTTGTATGCTCAACCCCTTAGTGCAAAAGAACGTCACATTGTATTTCCCCTTGTGACAGCGACCTTCATTATGCAGTCTGTCACTTTTATTCTTCACCATCACGAGTTCGGACAACGCTCAATTTTCTCTTACACTAAATGATCTCACACTTTTAGAAGCAATTTTTATTGCCTTATTGCACCGATGAAAACTTACTTCAGGGATCTTTCTCAATCCCTAGGTAGGTATGGTGGACTCCTAAAAATAAGATTTGGGTTTAGGGGTTGTTGGATGCACAAGTAGTATCTCTACTTAGTGCAGAATATTTGGCTAGCAAAGATAGGGGCAAGCACCACATGTTGAAGGATCTATGATAATATAACTTCTATGTGAATATGAACAAACATAAATCATTATGTTGTCTTCCCTGTCCAACGTCAACAATTTTGGCATATAATATTTTGATGGGTGCTCACAATCACAAAAGATTTCTAGAATAGTGTATTTATATGTGAATCTTCTCTTCCCTATTAATTCTTTCACGAGTTGCATCATTGACCAATGCTATGTTTGTTAATCTCTAATAAAATTTCCTACTTATACTTTTCCTTATGTGGTGCCATCACCTACCATAGGATTAGCATATGATCTTTTTCATTTATTTCCTTTCTTTTTATTGCAACATAAAAGTAAAGAAAGTAAAAGACTCAAACTGAACTTTATTATATATCTCGCACTCGATTACAAGGATAGATCACTAAGCAAGCTCTCGAAAGGAAATGATCAAACTAAACTTTTATTCATCTAAAGCAAAAGATTGAACTAAAATAAGTAAAAGCAAAAGATAGTGGTGATGATACGATACCGGGGCACCTCCCCCAAGCTTGGCGGAAGCCAAGGGGAGTGCCCATACCCGAGACTTAGCTTTCTTTTGGTGATGAAGAAGAAGGTGGTGGTGATATAACTCCCAATATTTCCATGAGTGTCTCCTTTATGCCTTCAATCTCACGAAGGGCTTTATGAAGCAACTCAGCATTTTTATTCACTTCGGCCATGATATGCTTATTCTCCTGCCCCCAAGCTTTTGCTCCTGCATCACTTTCTCTTATGAGATATGTCCCAATTGGACGGTATGTGCATACGAGGAGTATTTTCCATCCTATAATTGCGAATCAAATTGTGAAAATTATTACGATGTAACCTGTGTAAAGTCATCCTTGGTGGGAGTTCTTCTTGCACTTAGGGGCTCGCTTGATTGTTTGATGATCTCATGGCTTGATGCGGATTAGCGTGAGTAGAGATACCAGCTAGTGTGCCTCTCTCGGAAGCCGAAGAGTCTAGTTCAAGGGAGTCCCCTTCATCTTACTCCATGGTAACCTCCTGAACTTCCTCCCCCTCTAGCTCCTCCTGCAATGACCCTGCATCGTCTTCTCCATTGTTGAAAGAGGGGGAAGACATGACGCCTGGCTCGACGGATCTGACCAAAAATAGCAAGGAAAAGAAAACGGAAGATTTCTGCGCTATACGGTGGTCAATAGATTTGGGGGGTATATAAAGATTTTTTATCTTGGGGAACAAGCAAACAGAAGAAAACACAGTCCGGAAGGTGCCCCATGTTGGCATAACCCACCAGGGCGCGCCTGGCAAGCCAGACGCACCCCGGTGTCTTGTGCCCACCAGGGTCACTTTCCCGGTAGTTTCTTATTTTCCTAATTT
The DNA here is from genome assembly GCA_021605145.1 of Aegilops bicornis. Lineage (NCBI taxonomy): Eukaryota > Viridiplantae > Streptophyta > Magnoliopsida > Poales > Poaceae > Aegilops > Aegilops bicornis. The sequence continues at coordinate 522,798,665 of CM038672.1, forward strand.
TCTAAATATTTCAAAACTGACAAAAATATTTTTTGCGAATGTTTCTGAGTCCGTTTACTTACCGTATCACGTACCTCCTTATTTTCATGATTCTGGAGTGTTCCGAAAGGACTCTTTTATGAGTTCCTCCGGTAACATTTTTTGGATAATAGTACTTTCAACATTAATGGGTGTACCTGAGATATAATGTTTTATTCGTTGCCCATTGACAACCTTCAGGTTAGTACCTTCGGCATTATTTATTTTGATAGCTCCAGATCGATAAACCTCCTCGATAACATAGGGTCCTTCCCATTTAGAGAGGAGTTTTCCCGCAAAGATTCTGAAACGAGATTTGTACAAAAGAACATATTTTCCAACTTTAAACTCACGCTTTTGGATTCTTTTATCATGCCATCTTATAACTTTCTCTTTAAATAATTTGGCATTTTCATAAGCTTGGGTTCTCCATTCATCTAATGAGCTAATATCAAATAACCTCTTTCCACCGGCAAGTTTGAAATCATAGTTGAGTTCTTTGACTGCACAATATGCTTTATGTTCTAACTCAAGAGGCAAATGACAAGCTTTTCCATAAACCATTTTATAAGGAGACATATCCATAGGATTTTTATATGCTGTTCTATAAGCCCAAAGTGCATCATCAAATTTCTTAGACCAATTCTTCCTGGACCAATTGACAGTCTTTTGTAAAATTAATTTTATTTTTCTATTGCTAAGTTCAACTTGACCACTGGACTGAGGGTGATAAGGTGATGCAATTCTATGGTTAACATCATACTTGGCAAGCATTTTGCGGAAAGCACCGTGAATAAAGTGTGAACCACCATCAGTAATTAAATATCTAGGGACTCCAAACCTTGGGAAAATAACTTCCTTAAGCATTTTAATAGAAGTTTTGTGATCAGCACTACTGGTTGGAATAGCTTCTACCCACTTAGTAACATAATCAACAGCAACCAAAATATGTGTATACCCATTAGAGGAAGGAAAAGGTCCCATGTAATCAAATCCCAAACATCAAATGGTTCAACAACAAGTGAATAATTCATAGTCATTTCTTGATGCTTACCAATATTACCTATTTTTTGACATTCATGACAAGATAAGACAAACTTACGGGCATCCTTGAAGAGAGTAGGCCATTAAAATCCAGATTGCAATACCTTATGAGAAGTTTGTCTCCAACATGATGCCCTCCATAGGCTTTGGAGTGACATTTCCGTAGGATTTGTCCCTATTCATGCTCAGGTACACATCGTCTAATAATACCATCTACTCCTTTATAAAGATGTGTGTCATCCCAAAAGTAATGTCTTAAATCATAAAAGAATTTTTTTTCTTTTGTTGCACTACAAAAAAAGACACATCCGTGACATTTTGGGCCGAACGAATTTTTTTCTGTCATACTTATGACACTTCTATGACATAATTGTGACAAAACCCAGTATCATCATAGATGTGGTGGGGTCCTACTTCTATGAAAAAAATCATGACAGAAAATGGGCTTTTCGTCACAGGCGTGCTGTAGACGCAATCGCATGACATTCTTTGGGCCGTCCATGACGGAAAAAACCGTGGTAGAAGCGAGGGTGAGGAAAATATGAGGGAGTTCCCGGTTACAGTGGGTGGTCGGGGGCCGAGCGATGCGTGTTTCTCTCGTACGTACGCGCCTTTTCCTTCGTTTTGCGGTACGCCACACCCCTCCCGGTCAACAGGACCCTGTTTCGACTATAGGAGGTCCAACAGAAGTATGTTTCCTTAGTTTTGCTGTATGCTAGACCCCTCCAGATGAACAAGATCCTATTTCGACCGTTGCCGGTCGAACACAAGGACGTTTCCTCCGGTCTATGGTACGCCAGGCCTCGTTTCCATCGGTTGTTCCGTCCAAGCCGGTTGGCTCCCGATGAACACGACGACACATTCCGTTCCGACCCAGCCGGTTGGCTCCCCATGAACAAGACGACGACGCAGTTTATCCGTTCCGACCCAGCCATGTACACGAGCCCTGGCCGTACGTATGCGCGAGTAGGCGTTCGAGACCCCGCCGGTATGTGCGTACGTGGTCGTATTTACTTTCTTGCACCCTGGCCGCTGTACGTACGTGTACATGCTATGTGCGTGCCTCTACTACGACACGTGCACGCCTCCACTACGACACGTGCGCGCCTCTACATCGACCAGTATGTACGTACACGTTCATGACCAGAATGACAACGCTACGTACGCTTCGACCAGGTGGGTCCCGACTATCAGGCACTTCCTTGCGTGCGAAGATGTAGCTGGTGGGTCCCAGCAGTCAGGGGGGAAACATTTTTTTCACAAAATATGGTGGACCGTCCGATGGGTCCCTGTTGTCAGGTGGAGGAATAATTATTTTGCGCGTAATAAGTAGGCACTTCCTTGCTGCGGCCGCGGACCCAGCTGTCAGCCTCTCCACGTACAGTACTCTTCCGATGGAAGTTGTTCCTTGACCACGTTGACCACGCCGCGCCGAGAGCACCATGGCCGTGGTCGACGGCGAGGCCTGTCGTTGTCAAAGCCGGCAGATCTCGGATAGGGGGTCCCAAGCTGTGTGTCATGGATCGATGGGTAATAGGAGACAGGGGACACGATGTTTTACCCAGTTTCGGGCTCTCTCTATCGAGGTAATACCCTACTTCCTGCTTGATTGATCTTGATGAATATAGGGTTACAAGAGTTGATCTACCTCGAGATCATATGTTGTGGTCTAAGACCTAAGGGTATGATGAGTAATGTCATAATATGATCTATCGACTAGCCTAGCCTCGGCTTATATAACATACTGGAGGCCTGGGATAACAAGAGTCCTAGTCAAATATGCCGGTGGAGAGGAGTCCTTGTCTTGATCACCAAGTCTTGTGGAATCTTCCTCGTGTATACATCGGTTGTCCGAACTGGCCCATGAGCAAACAGCCATGGGGGTCCTCGGCCCAATCCAACTGATCGGGAGACGACGTGGTGAGTACCCCCTAGTCTAGGACACCTTCAGTAGCCCCCTGAACCGGTCTTCAAGTTGAGGACGCTCCTGGATTCTTCCGAATTATTCTTCATCTTCGGTCGTCAGTCTTGAAAACTGGTTCAATAAATCATCTCATCTTCGATCTTGAGGATCGCCAAAGCGAATCCGAAGAGTTTAAACGTCGGGTATCTGAGGAGCCCCTTTAAGTTCTTAACCTTTATCAATGCCTTGTTATTAGTTTTTACGCCACACCTCAGGTTTGAAGTTGTTCCCGTGCAGCGGTGTCCTCTTGCATCCGAGCTCCAACGCCAGACTGCATTCAAGATATCTTTTGCAGTCGAGCACCAACATCGGATTATATCTGAGCTCCAACGCCGGACTATATCCGAGGTGTCATAGATCACCTTGGCTTGAAAATGTTTGAAGGAGGTTATCCGAGTTTAACGCTGAAAACTTCTCTATGGAACGAGCCATTCGAATCCGAGCTTTATGCCGGACCACTTCCGAGCTCCAATGATAGTCAGCGTCTGAGGTGTCAGAAACTACCTCGGTCTTTTAAAAGATTGAACGAATTCAGCCGAGCTTAATGCCCGAAATGCCCTCTATCGAGCCAGCCACTGGCGCCCGGGCTTTATGCCGGACTGCTTCCGAGGTGGTGCACCACCCGACCCGCTGGCTGATTTTTGTGAATATTTTGATTGGTGCAATTTATTCTCTGCCGAGATATATAGCCAGTATATGTATATCCAGTAGCCCTCAAGGTGTGTGTCGGTCTAAAACCCGAGATGCACCTGAAGGAAAACATAAAACTGTTGATCCTAGTAGCCCCTGAGACTCAGGTCGATTTGCAAAATCGGCCTAAGGATCAATTCCTAGCTCGGCAGCATACGTAAGAATAGAAACGCAGTGTAATATATTAGAAATAATGATCGACGGACAGGCCCCTGAGAGAGGGTTGTGAGAAGTCGCCATGATATATAAGCTTGATGCCAAATAAGTCCCAGATGGTACTTACTATTGTCCGAAGACGCGCTTGCCCATAGTTCGGTCATGCCAAACGTTGAGCACTTTGAATTCCCTGCATTGAATAAGCAATGCAGTAGCCCCCGAGACACTGGTCGGGTGGCAACACCAGATCAGGGGATCGATGTGCCCCTAATATTTATAAATAATGAGCGTGAAGCCTAGTAGCCCCCAAGCCTTAATGTGGGCACGGGTGGCCGAATTAAGGATCGATATCCGTTTGACAGAAAATTTTGTTGTGTTTAACACAAACTTCTCGGAAAGAGAACAAGATCTCTTAAAGGAGCTTAGAGCTGGTCTAAATACGATCTCGCCAAGGTAGGCCCCAAGGGGTTTAATAGATGGATTGTTGTAAATGGATTTTACTCGCAATTTTTATGTGTAATGATTCTATGTACCCTAGTACTTTACATCATTAATGCTCGGATCCGCATTGTACAAAACTTTGTTGACCGACCATCGGCTTCCACCTCCTGGGCCAGTAGCCGAGGAGTGTTTGTCCTACTTTATAAAGCCTTTATGAGGGCAAAGATTTACGACAAACAAGGCAATCTGGCCATACGGTTTTATAAACAAAGGTATGCAGAGAGATATGTTATATTTCTGTTTAACATAAGAAATGTCTTCCAAAGAAAATAGTCCCGCTATATGTTCCTTTCTTTGGGTTTTCATGCTAAGCATGATCATGAAACCCCAGCTCCGATCAATGTGGGAGCAAAATATTGAGGATTTAGTTTGGGGAAAGTTCCCGAACTATGTGGTCTTTAGCGAACCTAAATTTTCACTTCCGTCGTTTCCCACCAATTATATCCTTTAAGATGACTAGCTTTCGGCTTCACCCTGACTGAGGTACTAACCCAGATGACCCGGTAGTAACAATCACAGAATTGCTCCCTTTACCACCTAGCCGAACAATCGGGAACGTAGGGGTAAGCATAGGAGCCAGGCAACCCAGCTTGGCCAAAATCTTAAGTCAAATTGATGCATATGTATGGCTTTATAATGATAATTACGGAAGGCAGCACTCGTATAATGAATACAAACACTGATGATATATGTTTATTGTGACTCTGTTCCGACCGTTTATCATTTGAAAGTGGCCCATCGTCGGCTTCTACCCCTTTGTAGATGCTACATAGGGTGCTTCTGCAATAACAAGACAACCCTTAGCCGACGTCTTGGTGCCCGAAGGTGGTTGTGTTAGCGAAAACAAGGCAATTGGATATGTGGGATTTATAACTTTCACTTAGTCATAGGAGCTTAAAGTTGGGACGCCAGCTGCTAGCCCCTAGTTAGTGTTCGGCGACAATCAAGGTCAAGCCGTAAACACTTCGGCCAATGTTATGAACGACCCGCCATTTAACACCGTCATCAGATCGCTAACCAGTTTAGGCTTATTGTGACAGTCAGTTTTCGGCTTTCTCCACTGAGGTGCTTAACCATGCGAGCTGGAAGCACAATCGCAGTGGTTCTACATTTGCACACCTAGCCGAACAAAGCGGAACATAGGAGGCAAGCACAAGAGCCGGGCAACCCAACCATTGACCGAAGACACAATTTGAAACAGATGCATATATAGCAATATCCGAGAATGTTTGTGCCGAATCTCCAAAGGTGTCCGGCGTTGCACTACGAGACTTATGCTGGAAACACACAAATAGTTTAAAAGTGCCATAGGCTTGGAAAACCAAAAAACTTTAGTAAAAACTTGACGTCCGAACTAGATCAAGTGTTCGGTGCCAATCCGAAAATTGGAAAAAAAATTGTGCTTCTGTCGTGCTTTAACATGACACATCCGATCTCAAGACTTTCAAGCGGGCCAGCCTATGGCTTCAAGCTCCTTATCCCGAAGGCGGAGTACTTCTCTGAGGCCAGTTTAGCAAACTAAACTCGAGCGGCTTTTACAGAGAAGACAGGCTATCCGGCTATTGACCATACACTCGAGTCGAAAAAGGAGCGGTAGAAAAAAGACTTTACAACGACCAAGAAGAAAACACATTTACTATTAAACGGCTCATACTAATTTAAGTGCCCCCAAGTGACTTGGGTAAAAGAATTTTATGTATAATGATTGTATGTACTGAAGTACTTATATCATATCTGTGTTCACCCGAACTTTAAACGCGTCTTAACCGACCGTCGGCTTCTCCCTCTTCGGTCAAGGGCTGAAAAGTGTTATGTACTCCACCTGTCGAAAATATCGGCGGCGTTTCCGATAAGCAGGCAATCAGGCCATAAGGTTGTAACAGACAAATCACGCTCAGGGAACTTATGCTATATTACTCACGAAGTGTAAGAAGCATCTTCGAAGAAAATAGTACCCCCACTGATACCTTTCTTCGGTTGCTCATTCTTACTATGAGACTTGTGCAACATATTTTTTGTACTCATGAGTTCCGTTGCGTGCCGACCATGATTGAAAACAATAAGAGCGCTAGCTTTCGGCTTCACCCAGTCTGAGGTCCGAGCTCGGATGACCCAATCATGACAATCATAGAGGTGCTCCCTTTACTCCCTAGTAGAACAATCGGGAACGTAGGGGTAAACACAGGAGCAAGGCAACCCAGTTTGCGGAACACTTAAGTCAACATGGTGCATATTGTGGCGTAATACATGAACAAGGAACAAAGCCATACAAGTATAATCATATGCAAGAGGAAAGGCTTCATAAAGGAAGCCCCCAAGTAAACGGGGTATTTAAATTTGTGCGTCACTAACAAAGTTTTGACAAGGAAGTTTTTCACATACAACTTTTTTCCAAAAAAGTATAATTCTTGGTCGAACCAAACGAAATTTAAAACTGAAAGTTTTTGAGCATGAAAGCGACTTAGCTGGTTAATGTGCTTGGTGTTGATGCGTGGCCCGAGCTTTTGGCGGGACAATGTCCCAGCCCCCAAGCCGATCCCGAGGTGGCGGGGCGAAGAGCTCGGCACTCCGAAGTGGCGACATAGCACGGCTAATGCAGGCCGACAGTGTGACGCCGAAGTCCCCGACGTGGGTTAATGAAGTGATGACAAAGCCCCCGATCCATTCGAGGTGACGTGGTATGTCGGTATGCCGAGGTGATAGCGCTGCCCGACTCGGATCATTTACCTCTGCACAAAAAATAGTGCAAGCCGGAGATAATAGGAATAATAAAAAAAGTTGTTGCATAATTAATAATTTATGGAAAGTGAGTAATAAAAGAAATATGGCCCGTGTGCCGAACACTCGATGAGGTAGAGTTCTCTCAACGATGCCGAAGTCCCCGAGGCAACCGAACATGTCGGTATGGCAATTCGACCAACAAGGTGATTACGTGAGCCGATTTATGCAGATTGGAACGACGACGTCGGCTTGCGGAAGTGACCGCGTGATGCAGTCAAAGTCGATCACCTACACACATAAATAGTGCGGTCCAAAAAGAACCATATATAAAATCATTGCATAATTGCTTTTTGCAAAAATAATTTATTCAAAGAGATGTGGCCTGGCGCCGAAGTTAATGTCGATGCAGGGTGTCAGCGTGATGCGGTGAAGGCATGGCAAAGCCTGAATTCGCAAGCCGATCCAAGTTCCGTATGCGGCGTTCGCCGAGCGGTATACGGAAACTGACCGAACCACCACGCAATCGTTGTTAATGTGGCCACCCTTTGACAGACCTGTGTACAGATGATGGAACAAACCAGAGTAATAATTCCTCAGGAAAAATAAACCCAAGCAAGAAAATTACTAGGATTAATAGCACCTGGTTTATCTGTTGTAGCAATCTGAAAAAGGTTACTCCCAAAACTGGGACTTGATCTGCACACCCATTGCCTGATGAGCGATGGAGCGGCGGTATGGCGATGCTGGTAAAGGTTGGCTTGCCGAGGCAAAGCCCCCAGTCCAGCTAATGTGACGAAGCTGGTCGGTGGGTGACGTCGAAGTCTCCGGAGTAGGTTGATGAAGAGATGGTGAAGCCCCTAGTCTAGCCGAAGTAATGGAGCGGGTAGGTAAGGAGACGTTGCAGCCGCCATGTCAGCCGAGGTGTTGAAGCAGTTCGGTGTGATGGACATCAGCTTGAAGAAGCAACAGTGCAGTCATGCCGACAGTGGTCATAACTTGTGACGCGGTCAAAGCCGGATTGATGAAGTGACCGAACGGTGATGCTGGTGTTCCCGTTCCGTGTAATCCGTGGGGCGGCGTTGTTGGTGATGATTTATCCTTCGCGATGCCGAACACTTTTTCAGCTCACCGCGATGATGATCCGAAGAAGATGAGCTTGGCTCAACAAAGCGACGACGTGTCTAGCGCAGGTCGGCGGCCGTGGAGCAATGTTGCCGGACTGGTTTGACACCAGCATGATGATGAGGAGTACCTCGGAGAAGGCTTGAAATTTTATGGGCACATGTTAAGAACAATGCACAATACCCTAGAATTCCTTTAGAAAGGTTGTCCAATTTCACCTTCATAAAGAAACATGAATTTGGGTCAGATCCGTATTCGTGCAGAAAACAGATCAGAAAATTGGTCCACTCATCGGAAGGTTCTCGGAGTTTGAACCGTCGGTCGAGCTGAAATTTTGAGGTGTGGTAGATATGGGAATTCCGCAGCAGATGAACGTTTGGATCTTCCAAAGGACCTCCGAGCTTCGCTCTGGAAACCATGCTCTAAACTCGTCCATATTCCCGTCCAGATTTGACACGGCTCCGATATATCGTAGATTGCTGGAGACTCCTCCATTGGAACTCTTCGAAATTTTGCATGGTTGTTATAGACTTAATTCCGCACAATTTCACCGAAGCAATCGTCAAAATGACACTCGAGGAGGCGGTGGCGGCGGATACAAGTTCGCTGTCCAGAAAAACAGCACGGTCGCCTGAGGGCAGTGTTGACGTTGAGCCCCCGAGCTCCATGGGTGATTCCTCCATGATCTTGATAGAGATCGGACTTGACGTTTATAAAGGCCCTCATCCAAACATGATGATGGGAGGTAGGGCACAGTCCTTGGTCAAGCCAAGGTGACCAGTCGAGGCGGCGACAAAAACGCCGACGTCACAGTTGATCTGCAGGCGAGCCATTGATCCTTTTCCCGATCACACAGCGGAACTCTCAATGAAAGCACCATTGTCGGTGTCAAAACCGACAGATCTCGGGTAGGGGGTCCCAAGCTGTGTGTCATGGATCGATGGGTAACAAGAGACAGGGGACACGATGTTTTACCCAGGTTCTGGCCCTCTCTCTCGAGGTAATACCCTACTTCCTGCTTGATTGATCTTGATGAATATAGGGTTACAAGAGTTGATCTACCTCGAGATCATATGTTGTGGTCTAAGACCTAAGGGTATGATGAGTAATGTCACAATGATCTATCGACTAGCCTAGCCTCGGCTTATATAACATACTGGATGCCTAGGATAACAGAAGTCCTAGTCAAATACGCCGGTGGAGAGGAGTCCTTGTCTTGATCACCAAGTCTTGTGGAATCTTCCTCGTGTATACATCGGCTGTCCGAACTGGCCCATGAGCAAACAGCCATGGGGGTCCTTGGCCCAATCCAATAGATTGGGAGACGACGTGGTGAGTACCCCCAAGTCCAGGACACCGTCAAGGCCTAAGAAGGGGACGACGACGAGGCTTAGGAAGGGGACGACGCGGAGCCAGGGAAGACGCGGCAGTGGAAGCCCACGTGGAAAGGAGTACGAGGGTTCACTGGTTCGGCTGTGGTGTGAGGCTGCCGTCGTCGCACAATAACAGGGGATGTGGGTGAGTAGAGGCGGTTGGCCTGGCCAGCGGTGGGAGTAGTAGGGGGAGGTGAGGCCTCCGCGGCATCACAGCCGGCCACGGGAGGCAGGAGCACACGGCACGACCGGCGCTGGTTTGGGCGGCTGGAGCAAGAAGACCAGATGTTGAAGAAGCACTACGACTTGGATGGACATCGTACAGTCACTGGAGCTAGAATTGTTCATATTGACTAAGTTGACAAAGCCCTCCGTACCCATCAACTTAGTAGGCCCACAAGTCAGCCTCGCACACAAGGGGGGGGGGGGTATTCATGTTTTATGTGTAATAAGGAGGCACTTCCTTGCGTGCGAAGATATAACTGGTAGTCGGCTGTCAGCGGGGGGAATGTTTTTTTTACGAAATATAGAGTCCCATCCGGTGGATCCCAGATGTCAGGTGGAGGAATCATTATTTTGTGCGTAATAAGGAGGCATTTCCTTGTGTGTGGCCGTGGACCCAGCTGTTAGACTCTCCACGTACAGTCCACTTCCGATGGATGTCGTTCGTTGACCATGTTGACCATGCCGCGCCGAGAGTGCCAAGGTGGTGGACGACGGCGAGGCCTACGAAGGGAACGACACGGAGTCGAGGATGGCACGGCAGTGGCTGCCCACGCGGTGGGGAGTATGAGGGTTGACTGGTTCGGCTCACATCGCCGGAAAATAATAGGAGGTGTGGGTGAGTAGAGGGATAGACAGGCCCAGGATGCGAGTATGGCGGGGCCGTGAGGCCTGCCCGGCAGCACAGCCGGCCACGGGAGGCGGGAGCAAGCGGTTCCGCCGGTGCTGGTTTGGGCGGCTGGAGCAGGAAGATCAGAGACTGAAGAAGCACGATTGCCGTTAGATTGACATCTAACGGTCTGACGGTGGTAGAGTCGATTGTTGACTGAGTTTCTTTTTTTAAGAAACCTTGTGTACGCATGAACTTAGTAGGCCTACAAGTCAGCCTCCAAATCCGTGGCAGACAACATAGAGCCCATTTGCTAAAATAATAATAATTTGCAGCCCATTTGCTAATTCTTAAGTAATTTATTATAGCCCATTTTCTGCCCAGGACCACGATCAAAAAGTTCAACCTTATTTTGCATATTTCGGTGGAGTCCGAACTGTTGTAATCCCGAAATGATAAACATTTTTAAGAACTTATTGATTTGCCAAAAAAATTGTTTTGTTTTTGTAAGAAAATAAGACGTGGGACAATTGAGTTGGTTTAAGGGAAAACCAGTGGTAAAAAAATCAGCGCTGGGAGGGAAAACAACAACAAAAATAAGGATGTAAATATGAAAAGGGAACTTTATGTATTTTCAATATAATGATACGTGTATATGAACTAGTAAAACTGCAGGTAGAGATTAGAAAACGGATGTAGGACATGGGTTTGAAGAGGAAAATAGAACTGGGTTGTGTGTTTGATTCAGTAAAAAAACTGCACGCGGATGTTGTAAGACAAAATATAACTAACGCTGGCGGGCCAGAGGCCAGTAGATACCTGCTGGATCTTTGTGCACCGTTGTCGTTATGGGCTGGGCCAGTTAAAAACAAAACCAATCCTGGGCAGTCTACAGCCCAGTTGAAACTTGCTCGAGCTGAAAAAACAATATACCTGCTCAACAAACGAGAGAATTCTGTAAGTATAGACTGATAACTGGGGTGCAGTAGGATATTTATTTTCGTCGTGATAATAAGTGCATGCACTTGTTTCAAAAAATTTGGAGAACTGGGAATTCGAACGGCAGGTGCTTATGCTACCCATCAAAAAAAAACCAGGTGCCTGAATTTTTTTCAAAACAAATGATTCAGCTTTATATCCACGTTGACCCTCGGCATGATGGTTGGAAACAAATGCCAAGTTCATACCGAAAGATTGTTAACAGAATACCAACTTGCGGACAACAAGGCGGTACAAGTACCAATTCCAAACTAACTTACAATCTTTTTACTCCTGGACCTAGTGTTCGTCTGGTAGAAAATCTTGCAGAGGACCAGCTCCCGCTCCTTCTCTTGCTCCAGGTCCCTGAGGTGGTACTAGTGCATCACCCAGTTGGTCCTCTACTAGTCGAAGTTCTTGTTGGTGTGCAGCACCAGAACCTTTTTGCTGCCCATCTGCCGGCCGTTGACCACCACCGGCAAGGTATTGCCCGTCTTGTGCCACATTGCGTGCATGCCGCACTCCGTCTGTATCTTGCGACATGTCCACATGCCCCTTTTGAGCACCCTGGAATTGCGCGGGAAGAAATGCTTGCTTAGGCCACTCAGTGTGATACCTGAAGTATTGTCGAATACAGGTTTTAGTGTACGTGGTTGGCATTTCCATAACATCTTTGGCATGTTGCAGTCACTTGTTTCACTTTTTATTAACTGTCAAATTGTAATTGCTTCACTAGATATGCGTCTAAAAAGAAAAATAGAGCTATAAACAAAGGAATATGTTTGTGCAAGTAGACGTCCGATCGACGTCTTACCTGGAAGTTTCTCAGGATGGGTGTAGCATATGTCGTGCTTGCTGTCGATGGTTGGTATGAACAAATCGATGAGAGGGTGAGATCTCGCGCTGTCAGCAGTCACTTTGGCCTCAAGGTGCTCGATCAGCTCCTGATCCGTGGGATCGAACTTGACGCCAGCCGGCAGCACCGGCCAATCCTTCTTGGACTTGCATCGGTTAATTACAGTTATATGGTACTCAGTGTATGATCAATCGACTGTTTTAAGTGAATGGTGAAAGATTTTGACAGATAAGTGGTACTCCAAATCTGAAGTCCACAATACCCGAAGACGCTGCCGTGATTCTTGTGTCACCTCACGCGCAGCGTGTTGTCACGTCAATTCAATGTGTGGACATGATGATAATTTGACCGACGTATACTAGTACTGCTACTGTACTACTTACTAGTCGTATTTAGTGTCACATTTTAACCATAGGTTTAACTAACAAAATGTCAATGCATGTCACTGAAAATTATTCCTGTTAATAACAATATATATGGCTTCTACACAGCATCTCCATCATCATTATCAGTACATCCTACGCAGTTGAGTTAGGATGCACTTGATCCCAGAAAGGTATCTATCCTTCTAACCAGAGGAGTGCTTCAAACTAACAACAGTACATTATATCCAACAAAATAGGGTCATGCTATAGCAGCAGGACACATGGCTCAGTCTAGATATCGGTACGAATCAAGTTGTGCATATTTGCTATTCGCATGAACCACATCTCCGCATGTCGGGTTTGCAAAAGCCATCCATCGCATGGAAGCTTGATGCCTTTCACACACTGAAGATTATCTGGCAACAAGCTGTGTCGACGAATCTCTGGATATGGTGATTCATGAAACCCATGGTATGATGTGTAAACACAGTTCCCCTGGCGAATGGAAGTTGCATAGCACGGTAATCATCGCTGGTGATATGATCGATGATTGGTTGGATGATCGGATAATTGAGCCCGAGGAACATGGAGTGGTTGCCGAGGCTGTAAACCCGCCTCCAGTTGAATACGCCTGGCCCAGCGGAGCTGGGATCTTTCTCGAACACGAAGGAGCCATAGCCATCAATATCACAAATGCCCCAGGCATTGTACTGCATGTGGTTTGATGAAATGGTTTGGTCAATTTGGTACGTGCAAATGAGCATCAAATGACCGCCGTCAGCTGAACAAGCGATAAACCACCACCCATCGGCTGGTATGATTCCAGGTCCTGGAATCATGAAGGCCATCGCATTTGCATCTGCTGCAACAATTCAAATTGGAGACAAAAAGGACAAAAATAAACAATCATGTTCAGAGTTTGTGTGGAATTAAGATTATTATAATAGTGACACATATCGTACATAGAGAATTGCAATGCCGTGGTCATAATCATACCCCAAGTTAAAAAAAATAAGCCAATGGCTTTCATATTCTAGCAGTATATCATGGTTCAAACATCATGTAACAATGAGAGGAAAATAGATATGACAGGGCCTACTCATATTCTACCATAGCACTTACTACAGTTATAATATCAACTCTAAGCAATAACATGTGTTGTTATAAAAATCCTGGAAATGAGAGTAACATATAGCAATCATGAGGTTATACTCATAATATCTATTCTAACAATCATTAGATGCCAATTGTTCTCATATCAACTCTAACAATAACATGTGTGGTCATAAAAGTCTAGGAAATGAGAGGAACATATAGCAATGATGTGGTTATAGACATATTATATATTCTAAATTTGTAACAATGAACAGGTGGTCATATTCTTAAGGTAAAGATGAGATGAGATAGAACAATTACATGACGATGGATTCTACCAGTATAGGCAGCCAATCTGTGCGTCGACCGCATAAATGATGCCATCGTGCACTATAGCATCAGATAGAAATGTTGGGTGAAGAGGATCGACGATGAGCCATAACCATGCATGGCGACCGGAGTCCAGATAGACTAATCCCATGTTGAGCACGACAATGAGCTTGTAATCCATGTAGTCTTGTGATGGTGTGGGCACTTCGCAGATTACAACCTTCAACAAATAGAGGTCGCGCCGAAAGCTCGACGCGTCTCGTGCGTAGTAGGTAGGAATGCCTGAGGGAGTCCTGGATTAAGGGGTCCTCGGGCGTCCGGACTATGGTACGTAGGCCGAACTGATGGGCTGTGAAGACACAAGACCGAAGACTCTCCCCCGTGTCCGGATGGGACTCTCCTTGGCGTGGAAGGCAAGCTTGGTGCCCTGATATGAAGATTCCTTTCTCTATAACTGACTTTGTACAACCCTAGTCCCCTCCGGTGTCTATATAAACCGGAGGGCTTAGTCCGTAGAGGCGATCATAATCACAATCATAGTCATACAGGCTAGACTTTTAGGGTTTTAGCCATTATGATCTCGAGGTAGATCAACTCTTGTAATACTCATATTCATCAATATCAATCAAGCAGGAAGTAGGGTATTACCTCCATAGAGAGGGCCCGAACCTGGGTAAACATTGTGTCCCCCGTCTCCTGTTACCATCAACCTTAGACGCACAGTTCGGGACCCCCTACCCGAGATCCGCCGGTTTTGACACCGACATTGGTGCTTTCATTGAGAGTTCCGCTGCATCGTCTTCAAGAGGTTTGATGGCCCCATCAATTGTCTACAACAACGCTGTCCAGGAGGAAGGCTTCCTCCCCGGATAGATCTTCGTATTCGGCGGCTTCGCACTGCGGGCCAACTCGCTTGGCCGTCTAGAGCAGATCGACAACTACACCCCTGGCCATGAGGTCAGATTTGGATGCTTGAACTATGTCGCTGACATCCGCGGAGACTTGATCTTCGATGGATTCGAGCCCACGGCAGCCGCTCCCTGTCACCGTGATCAGCATGACCTAAATCTATCATCAGGCCATACCCAGGAGATAGCACCTGTAAGTGCTCCGGCCCTAGATCCGGAGCAGACTGCGCCCTCCGAGGACGGGAAGCTCAACCCTGCCACGGAATCCACAGACCCATCAGCATTGGAGCCGCACATAGACCCAGCCTCGAGCGGGATCTGCGTCTCCGGAACCTCGGATCCGTCTCCGGCATAGGTTCCAAACCATGTGCATCCGCGGCCATCGAGCCTGATCGGGCGCTGATCGTTGAATTCGGCGCCACGGACATCTTCCAGCACTCACCTTTAGGTGATGTGCTTAACTCATTAAAAACCCTCTCCTTAGCAGGGGACTCACAGCTGAATTATATCCGGTTTGAGGTGGGGGCGGATGACAGGGAATTTTGCTTCCCACCCACCTCCCACTTAATAGCCACTGTCGAAGACTTAACCGACATGCTTGACTACGGCTCCAAAGACATCGATGGCATGGACGACAATGCTGGAGAGGAGTAGGTCGAAAACCGGCCATTTACCGGACGTTGGACGGCCACCTCCTCATACGACGTGTCCATGGTGGACACACCTAAAGAGAACACTAGCGATAACGAGGAAGATCCAGTCAAGGATGAACCTCCCAAGATACAACCAAAGCGCCGACATCAGCGGCACCACTCTAAATCACGCCGCAGAAAAGACAGGAACACCGGCACATGAGACGATAACACTCCGGACGGTGCCGAAGACAGAGAAGACCCCGACGAGCAAACTGCCGAACAGGACAATCGGGCAGATGGGCAAGTTAGCCCTGATAAATAGGCCATAAACAAAGACTCAGAGGACATCAATTATCTACCACCCTCCGAGGACGAGGTGAGCCTCGGTGACGAAGACTTCATCAAACCCGAGGAACCTCTCAAGTAGGAGCGCTTTAAGCGCCGGCTAATCGCCACGGCAAGGAGCCTGAAAAAGCGGCAGCAACCGCTTCAAGCTGATCAGGATCTGCTCAATGACAGGTGGACTAATGTCCTGGCAGCCAAGCAATACGGCCTCAAGCGCCCAACCAAAAGTTTCCCAAAGGGCAAATTGCTACCTCAGTTTGACGACGAGGCGTTGGAGCCCGTACCATCAGCGCGTAATGCGGTTGATCGACCAGCACGTGGCTGGGATAAAGCGGCACCTCAAGCCAAACACCAGTCCGTCCTACCTCACCGTAAAGGCATAGAGAAAACAGCTCGGGGATATACATATGACCTGCGGCAGGACCTGGACCGTAGAGCAAGACAGGCCAGATCGATCTATGGATCGTGGGGGCATGCCCCGACACGTGACGACGGCTATCTAGACGGACGCAACAGTGGTAATCATGCACGGGCCGAAAACCGCAGACGAACTCCATCTGAACTATGTCGTGACGTGTCCCGATATAGAGTCGCCTCACACCCCCTCTGCTTCACCGACGAAGTAATGGATCACGAATTCCTAGACGGGTTTAAACCCGTGAACATCGAATCATACGATGGGACAATAGATCCCGCGGTATGGATTGAGGACTTTCTTCTCCATATTCATATGGTCCGCGGTGATGATCTTCACGCCATCAAATACCTCCCACTAAAACTCAAGTGGCCAGCTCGGCACTGGTTGGACAGTCTGCCTGAAAACTCCATTGGCAGCTGGGAGACCTAGAAGTCACTTTCCGTGATAATTTCCAAGGCACATACGTCCGACCTCCGGATGCCGATGACTTAAGTCACATAGTTCAACAGCCTGGAGAGTCAGCCAGGAAATTCTGGACTAGGTTCCTAACCAAAAAGAACCAGATCGTTGACTGTCCGGATGCCGAAGCCCTGGCATCCGCGACGAATGGCATGCCCGACACCTCGGGCAGGAAAAAGCAAAGTCCATGGCAGCCCTCACGGCACTTATGACCCGCTTTTGCACGGGCGAGGATAGCTGGCTAGCCCGTAGCAAAAACAGTACAAGCGAACCTGGCACCTCTGAAGCCAGAAATAGCAACGGCAAGCCACGATGCAACAGACATAAGCGTCGAAGCAATGGTGACAATACCGACGACACGACGGTCAACACCGGATTCAGTGGCTCCAAGTCCTGCCAGCGGAAGAAGCCATATAAAAGAAACAATTCGGGCCAATCCAGCTTGGACCGCATACTCGATCGTCCATGCCAGATCCATGGCACCCCAGAAAAACCAGCCAACCATACCAACAGAGACTATTGGGTTTTTAAACAGGCAGGCAAATTAAATGCCGAGAACAAGGAGAAGGGGTCGCAAATCAAGGACGATGATGAGGAGGCCCGTCCACCGAACACAGGGGGACAGAAGAAGTCCCCCCCCCAAGTTAAAACAGTGAACATGATATACGCTACCCTTATCCCCAAGAGGGAGTGCAAACGCACACTTAGGGACGTCTACGCGATGGAACCAGTCGCCCCAAAGTTCAACCCATAGTCTTCTTGTCCGATCACTTTCGATCGCAGGGACCATCCGACCAGTATCCGTCATGGCGGTTCAGCCGCACTGGTCCTCGACCCAATCATCGATGGATTCCACCTCACGCGAGTTCTCATGGATGGTGGCAGCAGCCTGAACCTGCTCTATCAGGACACAGTGCACAAAATGGGCGTTAATCCCTCAAGGATCAAGCCCACAAAGACTACCTTTAAAGGAGTCATACCAGGTGTAGAGGCCCGCTAACCGGGCTCAATCACACTAGAGGTTGTCTTCGGATCCCCGGACAACTTCCAAAGCGAAGAATTGATCCTCGATATCGTCCCCTTCCGCAGCGGCTATCACGCACTGCTGGGACGAACCGCATTTGCTCAATTCAACGCAGTGCCACACTACGCTTATCTCAAGCTCAAGATGCCCGGACCACGCGGCGTCGTAACAGTCAATGGAAACATGGAACGCTCCCTCCGTACCGAGTAGCACACCGCTGCTTTAGCAGCAGAAGTACAGAGCGGCCTTCTGAAGCAGAACCTTAATTCGGCGGCCGAACTCCTGGACACTGTCAAACGAGTCCAGACTACTCTGCAGCAGGACAACCCAGCTCGTCAAGAGCTCGACTAGCAATTCAGCCTCCATACCAGTCCCGACCAAGTAGCGGCGTTCGTACCACGCGTACATAATTACGCACTCAAAATACCATGGGCATATATGGAGGCATAACTAGATTGTGATCCATAATACAGCTCGACCTCTCCTGGACACACATACTTTCACTTTTTCTTTTTTATCCTTTAAGGTTTCTTTTCCACAGGCTTTTTCTGACGGCCTGATCATCGGTCCTTTCAAAAGGATAGATACACCAAGGTGGCAAGAAGCATTGACGTATAAGGGAATTTCTAGGTGGTCTCTTTAATGATCACTCTACCTGTTTTCAGGGCCCACACGCAGCTCTGTTGCTTATTGCACTACGTGTACAAATACGCTTTGACGTATTCATCAAACTATAATGGAAACAGTTTGCGGCCTAACTTCTGCGACACTAGTTTGCTACCTCTTTTTTTATATTCTTATCAAATTGCACCCATACATTTTGGTACGCTTTCATTTGCCAGGGGCTTCATTGCGCCCCAAAATACGGCAACAAAGTCCGAGCACCTTTTATAGTATAGTTTGGCACCCCGAATTTAGCATTATATGCATCGGCTCCGAATCATGTCTTTGGTCAATAGTTGGGTTGCCCGGCTCCTGTGCTTACTACCTTACGTTCCGCTATATCGGCTAGGGTGGTAAAGGGAGAACTACTGCGATTGTGTCCTGGTTTATCCGGATGAGCACCTCAGTAGAGAAAGTTGAAAACTGACTGTCATGATGCAGCGTGAGCCGGTCAGCTCTTCGGAGGTTTCAAATCTTTAGCGATTTTTTCCGTATTACGTGATGAATCGGTTCTTACCCGATCAGGTGTTTACAACACCCTACTCCGGATACTAGGGGCTTCACCTAAATTTTTATTGTCAAACTCCTATGGCTAAGTGAGGGTGATAAAGCCACATAGTCTGATTGCCTGGTTCGTTGCGCTAAACACCTCCTTCAAGGACCAAACAATTGGATCAAGAGTGTTTAGATTCCATCCCGAACACCCTCGTACTACCTACGTGGGGGCTGAAGCCGATGACTGGCCAACTCTCAGATATCATAAACACGGCTGCATAAGAGGTAAAATTTTAATAGTAACAAGCATTATATCATACAATCGACTTTGCTTCATAATATAGGGCGAGATAACATAAATTATTCATTCAAAGATTACATCTTTCACACATTACTCTACTACAATGCGGGATCCCTCCAGGACATCGCTAAAATATCGCTCGGGCGTGCGGTGCTCCTTGCCCTCGGGCGGTCCCTCGGTCGCGAGCTTGATGGCGTTCATCTTCGCCCACTGCACCTTGACGCGGGCGAAGGCCATCCGCGCACCCTCGATGCAGACCGATCGCTTGATAACGCTGCCGGGCAGTAATCGACCAGCCACTTCACGAGCCCGAAGTAGCTGCTGGGTATAGCTTCGGCAGGCCCTAGCCAGATTATCAAATCCTTCATGGCCAGTTTGGCCACACTATGTAGTTCGACCAGCTATTTTAGCTGATCGCTAAAGGGCACCGGATGTTCTGGCGCAAGGTATTGTGACCAGAACAGCTTCTCCGTTGAGCTCCCCTCTTTGGCTCGGAAGAATTCCGCAGCGTCAGAAACACTCCATGGCAGATCCGTAAACGCCCCTGGGGAACTCCAAATCCGGGTTAGTAAGAGATACCTCTTCTTCACATACTTGCTTTGCATAATAAAAGCCTTACCCTCTGCGATTTTCTTGGCCTCCTGGATTTCCTGGAGGGTGCCCTGGGCTTCAACCCGGGCCTCTTGCACACTCTGGCGAGCCTTGGAAAGTTCGGTCTTTTGATCCGCAATGTCGCGCTCCAAGGACTCGCATTTCTTGACGGCGTCCTGGAGCTCCTGTTGGACCTCACCAACGCTGGCCTTGTGTTTTTCACGGGCGGCTTGCTCCTTTGCCACTTTCTTTTTGGCCTCAACCAGCGATTTCTTGAGGGTTTCCACCTCAGTAGCCGCTCCTACAAATATCACGGCACTACAGTCAGTACAAGTCATTCATCCTTTTCCGGATATACACAAGGTCATCACATACCTTGCTTGTCCTCCAGCTGCTTTTTTTACGCGGTCGAGCTCTTCCTCGACCCGCTCCAGACTCTGCTTTAGTTCGGAGACCTCAGCAGCATGAGAGGTTGCGGCCAGCAACGACACCTGCTTATTCACATAAGACATATTTAGTTAGTTTCCTGCGAAAATTACTTAATCCTCTGTCCGGTTTTTCTTTCCGAAACAGGACAGTGTCGCAGGGGCTACTGTCTATACTGTGACATTTTTTTACATAATTGCGTTGCTTACCTCAAAGCCTATTAGCAGGCTGGTGCAGGCTTCGGTCAGTCCGCTCTTAATGGACTGAACCCTCTCAACCACCGTACCCCATGAGGATACGGTGTTCCTCCACAATAGAAGCACTTCGTAGCGCTTCCAGGAGGGTATCCGGTGCCTCTGGTTGGACAGAGGTCACTGGCGGAATAGGCACACCTACTTCTTTCGAAGGAGGTTGCTTGCTTGATTCCGGAGCCGTGTAGGTCACCGGGATGGTATTCGGCTGGGGGACAAATTGGATATGGCCCCCATCGCCAGTCTCCATGGGGGTTTTCTCCCCCAGGTGTCCGGCAGCCGAGGGGTCACCCTCTGGCGCCACCCCGATAGCCTCCTGAACCTCTCCCTGGCATGGGAAGGTCCTTTGGGATAGCACCTCGGCGTCGCCCTTGGCCTTGGGAGAGTAAGCCGCCGGCGGTGACTCGCTGGCCATCACCTTTGAATCCGGCAAACCCCCTGATGAGGATCACAGGGAGCTGTCGTGGGCCGGACTACAAATGCCTGATTCAACATGTAAAAAACTGTGAAGTAGGGAGACTGGATAATGAATGCGCCTGGGTCTTTGAGTACTCATGATTCGGTCAGGGGCTTGTCTCGGGGGCACCTCTCGGGGCTGTTGTCGACGTCCCACACGAATTTATCCGTGAGGGAACCCTTCCCCCTCTTGGACGCCTCTGCCTCCAGATGTGTGGAGGCCGCCCTCTTCTTCCTTCCCCCCTCAGGGGGAGAGTCGCTCTCCTCCTCCTCTTCGTCCCCTGCGGCGGAGGAGTGAGTCCCGGTGTCTTCGGACATTTTGTCCAAAGCTCCCCTGCGACAGAGACCCCTTCTGGTCTCCTTGGCCTTCTTCTCCGGCGCCTGGTAGGGCTCTGGAACTAGCATCTTCGTCAGAAGTGGAATTGCTGGTTCATCGGGCAGCGGAACCGGACACCGAATCCGCTCCGCCTTCTTTGTCCAGCCCTGGGAAAATAAATAGTAAGGTTTAGATATCTTCCCTAAATAAGCATGTAAAGGATACGCCTTGAAACATGAAATACTTACCGCACTGGCGGGATGGGCCAGGGCGTGCCCGCGGTCCTCGATTGTCTCCGGCGGTGTCTCCTTGCCCTTGAAGAGCACCTTCCAGATATCTTCGTGCGTGGTTCCGTAGAACCGTTGCAAGGTCTAGTGCTCGGCCGGATTGAACTCCATAAATGGCAAGACCGGCTCTAGCATGGAAGGATCCGGCAAACCAGCATCACCTGGACATTGACGAGCTTGATGCTCTTGTCCACCATGCTCTGGATGCGCGTTTGCAGCGCCGTCAGCTCGTCCGATGAAGACTAATTCAGACCCTTCTCTAGCCAGGAGGCGAGCCGCATTGGGGCTCCGGATTTGAATTCGGGAGCCGCGACCCAAGTGGCGTCGCGGGGCTCTAAGACATAGAACTACAGTTGCTGCCACCCTTTGTCGGTCTCCACAAAGGTACCTTTGTACCATGTGACGTTGGGCATCTTGTTCACCATGGCACCTCCGCACTGTGCGTGTTGGCCGTCCACCACCTTCGACTACATGTTGAAGATCTTAAGCCACAGTCTGAACTAGGGTGGAATGCGGAGGAAGGCCTCGCGCACGACAATAATGCCGAGATGTTGAGGAAAGAATTTGGGGCCAGATTATGGAAATCTAGCCTGTAGTAGAACATGAGTCCGCGGACGAAAGGGTGGAGAGGAAACCCTAACCCGCGGACGAAGTGGGGGATGAACACCACCCTCTCATTGGGCTCCGGGGTGGGGACGATTTGCCCCTCTGTCGAAAGCCGGTGGGCGATTTCCTTGGCCAGATATCCGGCCTCCTGAAGCTGGGTGATGTCCTTCTCCTTGATGGAGGAAGCCATCCACTTGCCTTGTGCTCCAGATCCAAACATGATCGAGTGTTTTCTTGGGGTGGAAAAGACGAGGACTTGGGCACTGGAGCTCAAAAATGGGAGGGCAGAGAGAGAGAGAAGGTGTGGGTGAAAGAAGAGAATCCTTATCTCCTTATAAAGGTAGTGAATATCAAGCGCCTCCCCGCTCGCCTTAAAAATCGCCTATTCCCAAGGGCTGTGCAGACGGCATGGTTGGATTACCCATGCCCGTATTGATGAGAATCCCGTAATAAGGGGACACGATCTCTGCTTTGACGAGACATGCCAGTAGGACCGCATCTTGAAATATGAAGCGGCAAGCCGAAGAACGGTTCGAAATAATGACCGGGTGGTGACGTGGTGTCACGCTACAAAAAGTTGTCAGCGGATTGGACTCGTGAAATTTTATACTCTCTGCGGTTGTGTGTGGTACTTGTTTTGCAGAACCGGACACGGTTGTCGCGTCCGAAGACTATGTTGGAGTATTCGAAGAAGGAACCCGCCTTGCAATGCCGAAGACAATTTGCACACCGGACACATCGTCATTGAAGCCTGGTTCAGGGGCTACTGAGGGAGTCCTGGATTAAGGGGTCCTCGGGCGTCCGAACAATGGTTCGTAGGCCGGACTGATGGGCTGTGAAGATACAAGACCGAAGACTCTCCCCCGTGTCCGGATGGGACTCTCCTTGGCATGGAAGGCAAGCTTGGTGCCCTGATATGAAGATTCCTTTCTTTGTAACCGACTTTGTACAACCCTAGTCCCCTCCGGTGTCTATATAAAACAAAGGGCTTAGTCCATAGAGGCGATCCTAATCACAACCATAGTCATATAGGCTAGACTTTTAGGGTTTTAGCCATTATGATCTCGAGGTAGATCAACTCTTGTAATACTCATATTCATCAAGATCAATCAAGAAGGAAGTAGGGTATTACCTCCATAGAGAGGGCCTGAACCTGGGTAAACATTGTGTCCCCCGTCTCCTATTACAATCAACCTTAGACGCACAGTTCGGGACCCGTACTCGAGATCCACCGATTTTGACACCAATAGTGCCCGGCGGGCCGCGAGGCTCGATGGCGGCGGTATCCAATGATGGAAGGGTGATCTCTCGCTAGGTGTAGATATCCATGAGACGCCACGGACTACCGGATTGGTGGATGAGGACGATCCAGTTGGCCTTCATGCCCACCCAGTAGTGGCCGCACATGAAGGACAGGTGGACGGGTAGTGGTATCATGTCGAGGGGCACCACAGCAACCTCCGTAGGATTGTCAAGTTGGTGTCTGGGCCAACTGTGAGGATCGGACAACAGCAAGCAGGGTGTCTTGAAAAGAGCCGGCCAGTTGCAGCCGAGTAGACAGTACAAAGACACCGAGCATGCGGCCAGACGGACGGTGCTGAGCAGGTCCATACGATTACAGATCTGCTCCAAGAGAACATCAGGGAGGGAATTTCAATCATGGCTCTGCGTGTCAGTCGGTTCTGCCATAGGGTTTTTTAGGGCGCTGAGTGATTGGGGTTTTCGGTGCCTGCGAGCCAGCGGGGAAGTGGATTCGGGCGGGTGAGCGAAGAAGATGGCGTGCGTGGCCGAGCAGTGAGCGGGGGGATATGGTACGTGCAAGCTACCAAGGAAGATGGCGCGGGCAGGCGAGCCGTGAGCAGGGGGAAATGGTGTGCGGCCGACGATGGGGAAGAGAGAAGGAAGAAAAAGAGAGAAGGAAGAAGAGTGAAATACAGGGAAGAAAGTGCATTAAATCTCAATTCTACTAGTACTACTACCAGGATATACCGTCCTTCGGAGTGTAAATAGTTACGCCGATGACATGTGGGTCTACCTCAAGAGGGCCCATATGTCAGTTAATGGAGGAGAGAGGTGCGTAGTCATATTTGTGGAAGTGTGCTCCACTGGCAAACATGACGGCAGTACTCGGTAAGGCTAATTTAGTAACACCAACACGCTGGTTCAGCTTATTAATAAAGTATCCCATCTGCTGCAGCGTGTATTGTCACTTCACTATGAAGACTAGTTGAATAGTTCTCTCTGACCGAGATGGGGAATAATGGATCGCGAAGACTTCCTATCTACAGTATCCCTATGCCTGTACGCTCGGGCCCCTCCCAATGCTCCGCCTTGTACATGTGCTAAGGCTGCCATGTAGGCAAAAAGTCTGATGTGGCAAGGTAATTAAGACTAGTGATAAGTGTGGTGACCCTAGTACTAAGCGCGAGAACCTAGACAAAAGACTTAAATGGAATAATCCCACCAGTGCATGAAGAACTTTAGTTACAAAATCATTAAATAAAGGATGCTTAGCACCAACAAGTTAAGCACATGTACATGTAAGACCTCTCTCACGGTGTCCTGGACTAGGGGATACTCACCACATCCTCTCCCGACCAGGTGGATCGGGCCGAGGACCCCCATGGAGGTTTACTCGTGGGCCACTTCGGGCAGCCCATGTCGCATACAAGGAGTATTCCACGAGACTTAGTGATCAAGACAAGGACTCCTCTCCACCAGCGTATTCGTCTAGGACTCTTGTTATCCTAGGCCTCCGGTACATTATATAAGCCGAGGCCAGGCTAGTCGCTAGATCATTATGACATTACTCATCATACCCTTAGGTCTTAGACCACAACATATGATCTCAAGGTAGCTCAACTCTTGTAACCCTATATTCATCAAGATCAATCAAGCAGGAAGTAGGGTATTGCCTCGATAGAGAGGGCCCGAACCTGGGTAAACATCATGTCCCCTGTCTCCTGTTACCCATCGATGCATGACACACAGCTTGGGACTCCCTACCCGAGATCCACCGGTTTTGACACCGAAAATGGTGCTTTCATTGAGAGTTCCGCTGTGTGATCGGCAAAGGGTCATTGGCTCGTCTACAGATCGACTTCAACGTTGTCATCTTCGTCGCCGGCTCGACTAGTCACCTTGGCTTGACCAAGGACTGTGCCCTGCCTCCGATCATCATATTCGGACACGGGCCTCCATTAACATCAACTCCGATCCCTATCATGGTCATGGAGAAATCATCCTTGGAGCTCGGAGGCTCAACGCCAGCATTGCCCTCGGGCGACCGTGCTGTTTTTCCGAACAGCAAACTTGTATCCGATGCCAGCACCTCCTCGAGCATCGCTTTGACGATTCCTTTGGTGGAATTGTGGGGAATTAAGTCTACAACAACCATGCAAAATTCCGTTGAGTTCTGATGGAGGAATCTCCGGCAATCTACGATATACCGGAGCCCTGTCAAATCTGGATGGGAATCTGGACGAGTTTAGGGCGTGGTCTGCAGCACCTAGCTCGGATGTTCTTTGGAAGATCCAACCGTTGATCGGCTGCGAAATTCCTATATCTACCACCCCTCAAAATTTCAGCTCGATGCGACCGTCCAAACTCCGGGAAACTTCCGATTAGTGCATCACTTTTCGGATCTATTTTCTGCGCGAATACGGATCCGACCAGAATTCATGTTTCTTTATGAACGTGATATTGGACAACCTTTTTAAACGAATTTTCTTCTAGGGTATTGTGCGTTGTTCTTAACATGTGCCCATAAAATTTTAAGCCTTCTCTGAGGCACTCTTCACCATCGCGCTGGTGTCAAACCAGTCCGTAACATTGCTCCACGTCTGCCGACCTGCGCTAGACAGATCGTTGCTTCATCGAGCCAAGCCTAACCTTATGAGATCATTAGCTCGGCAAGCCAAACAAGAGTTCGGCACCGCAAAGGATAAATCATCACCAACACAATTGCCCCACGGATTGCACGGGTCAAGCGCGCCGACATTGTCGCTCGGTCACTTCATCAATCCGGCATTGACCGCGTCACAAGTTATGACCAGCGTCGGCATGGTCGCACTGTTGCTTCTTCAAGCCGATGTCCATCACACCGAACTGCTTCAACACCTCGGCTGACATGGCAGCTGCAACATCTCCTTACCGACCCTCTCCATCATCTCGGCTAGACCAGGGACTTTGCTATTTCTTCATCAACCTACTCTGGTGAATTCGGCGTCACCAGCCCACTTGATTCGACTCATCGGCTGACATGGAGGCTTCGACACCTCGGCTAGACCGGGGACTTTGCTATTTCTTCATCAACATACTCCAGTGACTTCAGCGTCACCAGCTGACTAGCTTCGTCACGTTAGCTGGACCGGGGGCTTTGCCTCGATGAGCCCACCTTTGCCAGCATCGCCATGCCGTCGCTTTGTCACCCATCAGGCAATGGGTGTGTGGATCGAGTCCCAATTTTGGGAGTAACCTTTCTTCAGATTGCTACAATAGATAAACCAGGTGCTATTAATCCTAGTATTTTTTCTTGCTTGGGTTTATTTTTCCAATGAATTATTACTCTGGTTTGTTTCATCATCTATACACAGGTCTATCAAATGGTGGCCGCATTAACGACGATCACGTGGTGGTTGGGTCAGTTTCCGTACACAGTTCGGCAAATGCCGCATCTGGAACTCGGACCGGCCTGTGAATTTAAGCTTTGCCATGCCTTCACTGTGTCACGCCGACGCCCTACATCGACATTGACTTCGGCGCCAGGCCACATCTCTTTAAATAAATTATTTTTGCGAAAAGCAATTATCCTTTTTGGACCGCACTATTTTATGTGTGTAGGTAATCGACTTTGACTACATCACGCGGTCACTTCGGCAAGCCGACGTCGTTGTCCCAATCGGCATAAATCGGCTCGCGTGATCACCTTGTTTGTCGAATCGCCATACCGACATGTTCGGTTGCCTCGGGGACTTCGGCATCGCTAAGAGAGCTCTACCTCATCGAGTGTTCGGCACACGGGACATATTTCTTTTATTACTCACTTTGCATAAATTATTAATTATGCAACAATCTTTTTTAATTTATAATTATTCCTATTATCTCAAGCTTGCAACATTTTTTGTGCAAAGGTAAACGATCCGGGTCGGGCAGCGCTGTCACCTCGGCGTAACGACGTACCACGTCACCTCGGCTGGACCGAGGGATTCGTCATCACTTCACTAACCCACGCCGGGGACTTTGGCGTCACACTGCCGTCCTGCATTGGCCGTGCTATGTCACCACTTCGGAGTGTCGAGCTCTTCGCTCCGCCACCTCGGGACTGGCTTGGGGGCTGGGACCTTGTCCCGCCGTAAGCTCAGGCCGTGCATCGACACCGAGCACATTAACCAGCTAAGTCACTTTTATGCTCAGAATTTTCAATTTTCAATTTTGTTTGTTCGACCAAAGCATTATATTTTTTTGGCAAAAAGTTGTAAGTGAAAAGCTTCCTTGTCAAAACTTTGTTTGTGACACACAAATTCAAATACCCCATTTACTTGGGGGCTTCCTTTATGAAGCCTTTCCTCTTGCATATGACTATACTTGTACAGCTTCGTTCCCTATTCGTGTATTATGCCACAATATGCACCATGTTGACTTAAGTGTTCCGCAAGCTGGGTTGCCTTGCTCCTGTGTTTACCCCTACATTCCCGATTGTTCGGCTAGGGACTAAAGGGAGCACCTCTGCGATTGTCACGATCGGGCCATCCGAGATAAAACCTCAGACTGGGTGAAGCCGAAAGCTAGCACACTTATTATTTTCAATCATGGTCGGCACACAACGGAACTCACGAGTACAAAAAATCTATTGCACAAGTCTCATAGTAACAATGAGAAACCGAAGAAAGATATCGGTGGGGGAACTATTTTCTTCGAAGATGCTTCTTACACTTCGTCAGTAATATAGCATAAGTTCCTTGAGCATGCTTTGTCTGTTACAGCCTTATGGCCTGATTGCCTGGTTATCAGAAACACCATCGATATTCTTGACAGGTGGAGTACATAACAATTTTCGGCCCTTGACCACAGAGGGAGAAGCCGACGGTCGGTTAAGACGCATTTAAAGTTTGGGTGAACACAGATATGATATAAGTACTTCGGTACATACAATCAATATACATCAAATTCTTTTATCCAAGTCACTTGGGGGCTCTTAAAATTTACATGAGCCGTTTTATAATAAGTGTTTTCTTCTTAGTCGTTGAAAAGTCTTTTTCTATCACTCCTTTTTTCGACGCGAGTGTGTGGTCAATAGCCGGGGAGCCTAATTTCTCTCTCAAAGACGCTAGAGTTTAGTTTGCTAAACTGGCCTAACGAGAAGTACTCTGCCTTCAGGATAGGAGGTTGAAGTCGTAGGCTGACCCGCTTTAAATCTTGAGATAGGATGTGTCATGTTAAAGCACGACAGAAGCACAATTTTTTTCTAAGGCCAATTTTCGGATTGGCACCGAACACATGTTCAAGTTCGGGCGTCAAGTTTTTACTTAAGTTTTTTGGTATTCCATACCTATGGCACTTTTAAGCTATTTGTGTGTTTCCAACATAAGTCTTGTAGTGCAACGCCAGACACCTTTAGAGATTCGGCAAAAAGATTCTTGGATATTGCTATATATGCATCGATTTCGAATTGTGACTTTGTTCAATAGTTCGGTTGCCCGGCTCCTGTGCTTGCCTCCTACGTTCTGCTTTATTCGGCTAGGTGTGCAAAGGGAGAACCACTGTGATTGTGCTTCCGGCTAGCATGGTTAAAGCACCTCAGTGGAGAAAGCTGAAAACTGACTGTCACAATAAGCGCAAACTGGTCAGCGATCCGATAACTGTGTTAAACTATAAGATCAATAGAGGTCACCCCATGTTAAATGATGGGTCGTTCATAACATTGGCCGAAGTGTTTACAGCTTGACCTCGGCTATCGCCGAACACTAACCGGGGGCTCATAGCTAGCTTCCCCAGTTTAAAGCTCCTATGACCAAGTGAAAGTTATAAAGCCCGCAGATCTGATTGCCTCGTTTCCGCTAACACAACCGCCTTCGGGCACCGAGACGTCGGCTAAGGGTTGTTTTGTTATTACGGAAACACCCTGTGTACCATCTACAAGGGGGTGGAAGCCGGCGATGGGCCACTTTCAACTGATAAACAATCGCAATAGAGTCAAAATAAACATATCATCGCCGTTTGTATTTAATATACGAGGGATGCCTTCCGTAATCATCGTTATAAAGCCATAAGTATGCATCAATTTGACTTAAGATTTTGGCCAAGCTGGGTTGCCTGGCTCCTGTGCTTACCCCTACGTTCCCGATTGTTCGACTAGGCGGTGAAGGGAGCACCTCTGTGATTGTTACTACCGGGTCATCCGGGTTAGTACCTTGGACTGGGTGAAGCCGAAAGCTAGCCATCTTAAAGGATATAATTCGTCGGCGACGAGGAAGTGAAAATTTAGGTTCGCTAAAGACAACATAGTTCGGGAACTTTCCCTAAACTAAATCCTCAATATTTTGCTCCCACATTGATCGGAGCTGAGGTTTCATGATCATGATCAGCATGACAACCCAAAGAAAGGAACCAATAGTGGGACTATTTTCCTTGGAAGATGTTTCTTACATTAAAAGTAATATAACATATCTCTCCGCGTACCTTTATTTATAAAACCGTATGACCGGATTGCCTTGTTTGTCATAAATCTTTGCTCTTATAAAGGCTTTATTAAGAAGGACAAACACTCCCCGGCTGCTGGCCGAGGAGGTTGAAGCCGATGGTCGGTCAACAAAGTTTTGTACAATGTGGATCCGAGCATTAATAATGTAAATACTTGGATACATAGAATCATAAAATGCGAGTAAAGTCGATTTATTGCAGCCCATCTTTTAAAGACCAAGGGGCAAAATCTTGCTGAGACAACCGAGCAACTTACATAAAGCTCTCCTAAATCCCAAGGGCGTTGATTTCCTATCTATTAAGCCCCTTGGGGCCAACCTTGGCGAGCCCAACTTTCGCTGGCTCTAGCTCCTTTAAGAGTTCTTTATTCTCTTTTTGAGAAGTTTGTGTTAAACACAACAATTTTTTTCTGTCAAACGGATATCGATCCTTAATTTGGCCACCCGTGCCCACATTAAGGCTCGGGGGCTACTGGGCTTTGCGTTCATTATTTACTAATATTAAAGGTGCACATCGATCCCCTGATCTGGTGTTTCCACCCGACCAGTGTATCGGGGGCTACTGCATTGGCAATCCAGTGCAGAAAATTTAAGTGCAATATAGTTTTCGAGGAGATTATGATCCTCTGGTTGGTCGGCCGCACCCAACCTGAGTCTCGAGGACTTTGCACACCGCTTTTTGTGTCCCGAAGTATTCTGCCGAGCTAGGAGTTGATCCTTAGGCCGATTTTGTGAATCAACCCGAGTCTGAGGGGCTACTGGGATCAGCGGTCTTATGTCATCCTTCAGGTGCATCTCGGGTTTTAGACCGATACACACCTTGAGGGCTACTCGCTATATATCTCGGTAGAGAATAAATTGCACCAATCAAAAATATTGACAAAAAATCGGCCCACAGTTGGGGTGGTGCACCACCTCGGAAGCAGTCCGGCATAAAGCTCGGCCGCCATTGGGTAGCTCCATAGAGGGCATTTCCGGCATTAAGCTCGGCTAAACTCCTTCAACTTTTTTGAACCAAGGTGATCTATGACACCTCGGATGTAGTCTGGCGTTGGAGCTTGGACATAGTCCGGCGTTGGAGCTTGGATATAGTCGGGCGCTGGAGCTCGGATGCAGTTCGGTGTTGGAGCTCGGCTGTAACAATACTCTCGGATACAGTCCGGCGTTTGAGCTCGGATACATTCCGGTGTTGGAGTTCGGAAGCGGTCCGACGTTGGTGCTCGGCTACAAAAGATTCCTAGAATACAGTTTGGCGTTGGAGCTCAGACGCAAGAGGACACTGCTGCCTGGGAACAACTTCGAACCCGAGGTGTGGCATAAAAATAACAAGGCATTGATAAAGGCCGGAAACTTAAAGGGGCTCCTCGGATACCCGATGTGTTAACTCTTCGGATTTACTTCGGCGATCTTCATGATCGAAGATGAGAAGATTTGTTGAACCAGTATTCAAGACCGATGAACAAAGATGAAGAACAGTTTGGAAGGATCGAGGAGCGTCCCCAACTTGAAGACCGGTTCAGGGGGCTACTGAAGGTGTCCTGGACTAGGGGGTACTCACCACATCGTCTCACGACCAGGTGGATCGGGCCGAGGACCCCCATGGCAGTTCACTCGTGGGCCACTTCGGGCAGCCCATACCACATACAAGGAGTATTCCACAAGACTTGGTGATCAAGACAAGGACTCCTCTCCACCAGCGTATTCGGCTAGGACTCTTGTTATCCTAGGCCTCCGGTACATTATATAAGCCGAGGCCAGGCTAGTCGCTAGATTATTATGAAATCACTCATCACACCCTTAGGTCTTAGACCACAACATATGATCTCAAGGTAGATCAACTCTTGTAGCCCTATATTAATCAATATCAATCAAGTTGGAAGTAGGGTATTACCTCGATAGAGAGGGCCCGAATCTGGGTAAACATCGTGTCCCCTGTCTCCTCTTACCCATCGATCCATAACACACAACTTGGGACCCCCTACCCGAGATCCGCCGGTATTGTCACTTCACTGTGAAGACTTGTTGAATAGTTCTCTCTGACTGAGATGGGGAATAATGGATCGCGAAGACTTCCTATCTACAGTATTCCTATGCCTATACGCTTGGGCCCCTCCCAATTCTCCGCCTTGTACAGTTGCTAAGGCTGCCATGTAGGCAAAAAGTCTGATGTGGCAAGGTAATTAAGAGGAGAGATAAGTGTGTTGACCCCAGTACTAAGCGCGAGAACCTAGACAAAAGACATAAATGGAATAATCCAACCAATGCATGAAGAACTTTAGTTACAAAATCATTAAATAAAGGACGCTTAGCACCAACAAGTTAAGCACATGTAGATGTAAGCCCTCTCCCAATGCATTGGTGCTAAAGTGGGTTGCTAAGTGCATTAAAATGCTCAGAACTAATGTCGTCAATGCATGGGTGCTCAGGTCATGTAGCTAAGCCTCCTCTATTTAATTGTTTAGTAATGAAACTCCTTCATGTATTGGTTAGTAGTCTTTTTGCCTAGGTCCACGTGCTTAGCGTTGGTTCTTACTGAGGTCACCATAATACTCTCTCTCCTCTTTAATTGCTTTGCCACATCATTTTTCTGCCTATTTGGCACTCTTAGCACCTGTACATCGTGGGCACTGGGAAGGGCCTAAGCATTGGGATATTTAATTGCTAAAGTTTTTAATGTGCTTAGAACCCCATGTGAGCATCGATATATCCTGTCCAACAAGATGAAACATTGGCCAAGGCACCCAGCACCAATAATTTAGGAGTACTAGTACTACCTCCTTTCCGGTTTATAGGGCTCAATTCAAAAATCTCATTAACCAAGGTAGATGATAAGTGGTGGAATATTTTTTGTAGTTTGCAAAAAACACTCGATTAATGCACTCGTTTTCCTCAAAAATTATGTTTACCAATGCATTAATTTTGTGTCAAACTTTGACCATCTACTCCCTCCATCCAGGTGAGTCATCTTTGGTTGTGCACTGTGACCAAGGAGGGAAAAACAAGAATACTTAATGTTTATTTGCTACTCTCTCCGTTCCTAAATATTGTCTTTTTAGACATTCAAATGGAATACAACATACAGATGTATGTAGACATATTTTAGAGTGTAGATTCACTCATTTTGCTCCGTACATAGTCACTTGTTGAAATCTCTAGAGAGACAAATATTCCGTGGGAACAGAGGGAGGCTTTTACTCCATATTTGGGAACAGAGGGAGTATCACAATATGGAGGGAACAGAGGAAGCTTGAAATATGAACATGTCAATGGGAGGGAGTAAAAGCCTCATGCATGCATGCATGCAACATGCAACACTCACACGTAGACATGGACTCATGCAACACTCACGCACCCATGCCGCACACAGCACGCGACGCAACACACACGCTCACGCTCAAGTGTTCAACCTACTCCCTACGTCTGTGAAATACTATACATTTAGAGATATACACATTGACCAGGGCATAATTAACGCCCAAAAGTAGCAGATTTATGTGTGCATGTGACCATTGAGAGAAGAAGATAGAATGAAGGTTGTTGCATGCTGTAATTAAAGACAGACATGTAGCCTATAGCTAGAGCACAAGTTGGTGCATTAGTCAATCAATACCGATTTTGATTAAAGGCTAAATGCATTGGAAGTGTAGATGTACACTCTTTGTTTTTTAGCCGATGTACACTCTTTGTTGGAAGACCGAGAGAGTACACATACATGCACTCACATACACATCCAGGGTGGTTCGCGCACAAGGGTTGGACTCCTGTCGCGCTTGCGTAATGTTTTGTTCAACTGATTTCTTTGCTCTGCCAACTGACAGGTGGGACCCAGAAACCAGGTGACAATTTAACCAGTCAACAAAGTGCCACGTCGACTATGTGGCCAGTGCAATACGTGCTCTATGATGAGCTAGTGATCGTATAATCACCACAAAACTATATATAGTGACTGTAAAGAGCGTATTGTTACATACGTTGACCGCCTGTGTATTTTTCTCGTTTTAAATTAAGCCATATTTAACCGGAAAGGACTAGTACTTGTACTGCTTTGATGTGTCCTGTCAACTCGCCGAACGAGGAGAAGCTTGTTGGATCCCGTGCAACAACCACACAAGTTGCATGTACACATAAAACATTTACTAGTAATAAATTCTAAAGGACAAATGCCAGTATGCCACACAAGTTCATCTCCAATTCATGTGATAAATTTGTGCACGACTAGTCTACATATATTCACAGCGCTACCGCTCACAATTTACCATACCCCACTTACACGTTATAGATGGGCTACATGTCCTCCTCCAGGTTCCAGTCCCAGGTGTTCTTCATGGATGGTACGATCCATAGCGGTGGGCAACGGGAATCATTGTCACAGCTTTCTAGACCGCTTCCACAGGATGGAGACTCATCCAAGCTGAAGCGACATAAATCAGGGATAGTGTTGTTGGAGATATGCCCTAGAGGCAATCATGTATGATGATATTTCCTATGTGTTTATGAATAAAGATAGTCCTTGGACATTATCAATGATGTGTATCAGCAAGTACGTGACTTGTTTGTGGGACTATGCATTGTATGATGACTGTCCTAAAAGGTCCCTAGTCGAAAGGGCTGTGTGGACGCGCAGCCAACTAGACTAGCATATGACACGGTCTGGTTGCTAACCAAATAATATGGACTTGGATAGGTCTGGTTGGATTCGACGTAGTCGGATCCGAGTCGAGATAAGGTCCGAGTCGGACAGACCCAACTAAGAGACGCAGCGATATGTCATCTGTGAGTCTCTAGTACAACATATGTTATATATCCTAAGACCTGAGCTGACGCATGTACTCGGGATGGTGACAGACTTGCTTTGGGCAGACCAAATGCTACTCCGTGACTGGGTAGTTACAAAGGTAGGTTTCGGGTTTGTCCATACCCATGCCGCGAGACGTGGTCGAGCAAGATGGGATTTGCCCCTTCGATCAGGAGAGATATACTCTGGGCCCCTCGTGTGATCCGACCAAGAAAAGCATGGCCATGCGACAAGGATTATGAGATAATCCGGATAGTGGTCGGCATCACTGGAACGAGAAAGAGGTCGGGCTAGCACAAGGATGACAGTCTCGCCTTGAGCCCGACAACATATATCGTGTGGCAAAGGGAACAGAAGTGTGACACGTTGTACAGGTTCGCCTAACCAGCTTCATAGTCTGCTTGGTGGTCCACACGTCTTGCTAGAGGCCGCTACCAACCGTGCAGGTCGGAGGTGATCCGAACTATGACCAAGCCGACTTGAACCTAAGGGGTCGCAGCTTAAGGGAAGGAACCTACGAGGTCGGTTCAGAGGACCTTTGGTCGGATGTGATCCAAACTGGACTAGGAACGTGACCGAGTAGACTTTGTGCTTTAGGGTCCGTGCAAGGCCCAAGTGTTGAGCCTGCGACGAACGCCTATATAAAGTGGAGGTGCGGCACACTCATGGGGTTGATCGCTTCGGCTCCGACTAGGGTTTGCATGTGTTGCGAATAGCCATCTCCACTCGCCCCGGTTATGTGATCGGACCTAGCAGTCCGCCGCACGGTGTTCCTCCTGCACGCACAGATACCGTTAGAGGTGGTGCACTTGCACCGCTTCGGCGAACTCGTACGTGGGATCGGACGATCGACTGTTCGAGGGAGATCGGACGAGGAGGAGACGATCCACGCGGACGCGCTGCCCCAACTCTTCTTCTGCTGCACGGCATCGCAAGGCCTAGTGGTAACAAACTGTGATCCATCTCCCGTAGCATGTTCCTGGATGTTCTGTGCATAGGAAAATTTAAATTTGCAGTCGACGCACCCTACCGTAGATCCCAACAGTGGTATCAGAGCCTCTGCTATAGGATTTGGTTTTAGATCGTATGCATATTAGATATGTGGAGGCGGCAGATGAGATATGTTGTCGTTGATAAGATTGGCTATGTGCACGGTTGATTCGATCAATTGCACATGGGGATAGTTGAGGCTATGTTTTCTGTAAATCGGGATCGATGAGGTCGTGACACGATCTACCCCTACCGGTCGGTTATCCACCAACGGGGTTAACAGTGAAACATAAATCTGAATTGGATTCGCGATGATCGATAAGATCGGTCAGATCAGAAAATTCGGCGCGAACGGAGTTCAGATGTGATCTGTGATTTCCGAAAACGTCGGGCGCTGCCGTGTGCGTAGTGCCGCGTATTTCATGCCCGACACACAAACCGGTAGAATGCGATTCTATGCATAACTTTGTTTTGCAGGTTTGATGTGAATAGTATGGCTCATGTTTATGTGATGCATGTGTGTAATTTATACGTGGCCTGCGTGTCATGTTTGTCAGCCGGTAGGAGCCAAAGTGTTGTCATTATATTGTATAATGACCTGCGTGTCGACTTGTGACTCTATGTAAAATTCATTACTAGTTGTAGTAGTTGGATAATAGAGATCAAGTTGGTGGCTTGGCGTCCCGGCATGACAAACAAGATGGAGTTCGTAGATGGTCATCGGAGTCGGAGCCGACCTGGAAGAACGTCCATGAAGGAGCCATACTATTTCACAATATGTGTTCATTTGTGATTGTTATGCTTCTTTGTTTCTATGCATGTTAGAATGGTAGAATGATCCCTCATGAATATCAAGCGAATTGCCATCCCCGATGTTGCACCTTCGCACGTCAAGTACGTCTAGTAGTGGGCTCATTAAATTGGGGTGCTGCTGGGTGTCCTTGAACTGAAAGGTTCGTGTCGGACACGGACATGCACTGCATCAGGTTAACTTGACAAGGCTATCAAAACGGTTTTGGGCCTTGTGGCAAAGAAGGTTGGGAGCCGGGGTATGAGATACCTTCCCGACCGACAGGAGTCGTATAGAGATATGATTAGCAAGGAGTTGCTTACCGGATAGGTATGTTGGCTAGCAATGATGCTAAAGCTCACTAGTCGGATGCGCTAGTCGGATCCTGAATCACTGAGAGTTTGCGGAGGGATGCTGACTTCACTGGGAGTATTTCTGTTTAGGCTAGAATTACTTTACATAAACATATTGCTTAGTGATTGCATATTTTCTGTTGTAGATCAATGGCACCACCTGCTCAAGCCAACTTTGCATTGAAATCAATTTTGGAAAAGGATAAACTGAATGGAAAAACTTTACCACCTGGTATAGAAATCTGAGAATTGTTCTCAAGCATGATAAAAAGGAACATGTTCTAGAGGATCCACTTCCAGAGGAACCTGCTGATAATGCTAGTGCCACAGCTAAGAATGCCTACCAGAAACTCGTTGATGAATCAACGGAGATCAGCTGTCTGATGTCGGGCTTGTATGGAGCCTGATTTGCAACAGATTTCAAAATGTTGAGGCTTACGATATGATCGAGAGTCTCAAGAGCATGTTTCAGACACAGGCTAGGACTGAAAGGTTCAACATCTGGCGATCCTTGATGGATTGCAAGCTGAAGGAAGGTGATCCACTGAGCCCCCATGTGATCAAGATGACCGGATATGTGCAAGCTTTGGATTGTTTGGGCTTCCCGCTCTTGGATGAGCTGGCTACTGATGCTGTTCTGGGTTCTCTTCCGCCCAGCTATGGGACGTTCATCTCGAACTATCATATGCATGGCATGGATAAGAAGCTCACTAAATTGCATGGGATGCTCAAGGTGGCAGAGCAGGATATTAAGAAAGGCACGCATCAAGTGTTGATGGTGCAGAAATCGGCTAAGTTGAAGAAGAGTTGGTCCAAGAAAAAGGCTAAGGCAAAGGGCACGGAGACGGTAACCTCTGCCACAGTCAAGTCTGGACCGGACTCAAGACCGCTTGCTATCACTTTAAGGAGACCGGTCACTTTGGAAGAGGAATCAGCAAGTGGCTTGCAGAGCATGGCAAGAAGGCCGGGAATGCTGCTTCAGGCAAAGGTACACTTGTTGCATATGTTATAGACATTTACCTTGCTGACATACCTAGTAGCTCTTGGGTATTTGATACCAGATCGGTTGTTCATATTTGCAACTCGATGCAGGGGCTGGTAAGAACTAGGCGTGTGGCACAAGGGGAGATTGACATCAGGGTCGGCAACAAAGCAAGAGTTGCTGTGTTGGAGGTCGGCACGATGCAGCTCCAGCTTCCTTCCGGATTCATAATGGAATTGAATAATCGTTATTACATTCCTGCACTTAGTCGGAACATTATTTCTGCCTCATGTTTGATGAGTCAAGGTTATGAATTCAATTTAAAGGACAATGGTTGTTCGGTATTTTTGAATGGTATGTTCCATGGCTATGCACCCATTGTTGATGGGCTATTTATATTGAATCTAGAACAGGAACCGGTCTATAACATGAATGTCAAGAGGCATAAGCTTAATGAGATAAATTCGACATACTTCTGGCATTGCTAGCTTGGACACATTAGTCTGAAATGCATGAAGAAGCTCCATGATGATGGGCTCCTAACTTCGTCCGACTTCGGGTCTGAGGGAGTCCCGGATTAGGGGGTGTCCGGATAGCCGGACTATGACCTTTGGCCGGACTCCTGGACTATGAAGATACAAGATTGAAGACTTCGTCCCGTGTCCGGATGGGACTTTCCTTGGCGTGGAAGGCAAGCTTGGCGATACGAATATGTAGATCTCCTACCATTGTAACCGACTCTATGTAACCCTAACCCTGTTCGGTGCCTATATAAACCAGAGGGTTTTAGTCCGTAGGACGAACAACAATCATACCATAGGCTAGCTTCTAGGGTTTAGCCTCTCTGATCTCGTGGTAGATCTACTCTTGTACTACCCATATCATCAATGTTAATCAAGCAGGAGTAGGGTTTTACCTCCATCGAGAGGGCCCGAACCTGGGTAAAAACATAGTGTCCCTTGTCTCCTGTTACCATCCGCCTAGACACACAGTTCGGGACCCCCTACCCGAGATCCGCCGGTTTTGACACCGACATTGGTGCTTTCATTGAGAGTTCCTCTGTGTCGTCGCCGTCAGGAAGGATGACTCATCCCGCCTTTAAAGACGGCACTGTTGCTAAAGAAGCTTTGGCTGTCGGCCAAACTCTCCGGCTAGGCAGTTTTCTTATGACCGCCTGTTCGGCCGCCGCGCCGACGATGACTTCTCGGGTCATCGAAAGCAATCTTCACGTTAACTCGGAACTCGCCGAGCAGTTAGATCCGATGGAGCTCTCTTCCTTAAACGAGCTCTTGGATCACATCGCCGCCCTGGGAGTCGCTACAGACTATGATCAGATTGGGCCTAAACCCGATCTGAGAGAGATTAACTCTCCTGTGTTACCCACCACGTTGCTGTGGTAGAGGAACAATACGGCGACCCTTCTTCTATCTTAAGGACTAGCTATGTCCGGATTCCCGATCCCTCCATGCCGGATTCCCGCGGAGGAGAGGACGTCACTCAAGCCCTGAACCTAAAGTCAGGCAGCGGGCTAGATTCATTGGACAACATCCAAGAATCCAAGCTTCCAAGTTCGGAAGCTCCTTGGCCCTTAAGTCTCAGATCGGGCGAGGTTCCGGATTTAATTCCACCCGCCCACCCAAACATAAGCGACCTATCTCAAATTCGGCAAGAGCCTGCAGAAACAGTACACCATTATTGGTCCAGATTCCTCCTGGTTATGGACATGATAAAGGACTGCCGCGAGGAGGACGCAATCTCATTCTTCTGCAATAATTGCACGGACAATGGGATCCTCAACGCTATAAGTCGCCGTGACATTACATGCTTTGCCGACTTGGCGTCCATAGTACGAAAGTACTGTCACGATGGAAAGCGCTCGAAAACCGAAGCAAGATTTTGGGACAATCCGCCTTGAACACAACCCCAGTCCGAAATAAAAGTGTGCATCATCGCCAGCACTGGGTTAAATACCGTAAAGCAAAACCCTCTATAGGGCATGGAACCGTCTTTGGAGGGATGGCTCAATGGACCACTGTAAAATTCATAGTACAGAGGGCGCCACTCCAACTCATAGCCTTAGAGCATGTTGGATACTACGCCAGGTGGCCAAAAGTGGCGAAGAGTTTCTAGCTCTAGAGCACCAGCCTAGGGATACCAGTACAGTATTAACAGTCTTTGAGACTTCCGCATCAAATAATATGCGGAAACGAACACTCCGTAGCCTTGCCGAAGTCTACCAAGTAGCAACAATAAACCCATGGAGTGACACGGCTATTACCTTTAATGCCAGTGACAAACCTAAATTCCGAACAGCCCGAGCACCAGCCGCATTGGTCCTCAGTCCGATAGTGGACGACTTTCGCCTTACCAAGGTACTCATGGACGGTGGCAGCGGATTGAACCTCATTTACGAGGAAACCCTCCGAAAAATGGAAATAGACTGGAGCCGCATTGAGCGAAGCAACACAACCTTTAGAGGAATAATCCCCAGTCGGGAAGCATCTTTGTCTGGGAAAAATCACCTTTGGATGTGGTGTTAAGCACG
This sequence comes from Aegilops bicornis, assembly GCA_021605145.1. Classification (NCBI taxonomy): domain Eukaryota; kingdom Viridiplantae; phylum Streptophyta; class Magnoliopsida; order Poales; family Poaceae; genus Aegilops; species Aegilops bicornis. The sequence goes on from CM038672.1 coordinate 522,839,045, forward strand.
CCCGGATAATTACAGGTCCGAGGAGGTCACGTTCCAAGTGGCCCCGTTCAAAGACGGATACCACGCTCTATTAGGGCGAGAGGCATTCACAATTTTTCAAGCTATACCCCATTATGGGTACAAGAAGCTCAAAATGCCGGCCCAACGGAATCATCACTCTTGCTAGTGACCCGGACATAGCACTCACAAGAAAATAAGACAGCCGCCGACCGCCCTTGAGGCACTATCCGAAGCCCTAGCGGCCGAGGAACTCCCTGCGCTGCGCTCCATGGTGAATAGGGATGATGTGATACTCGATAAGAGGTCCAAGTCCACCTCCTTTAAACTGGCGGACGAAATAATCAAATTCCAAGTCCATCCAACGGACCCTACAAAAACGGCCTCCATCAGGGCACAATTGATGTAGACGCCGCACTACGAGAATTCCTACGCGAAAATTGGGACATTTTTGCCTGGCACCCTTCAGACATGCCAGGAATCCCACGCCGGCTGGCCGAGCACAGCCTAAACATCCTAAAAGGATTCAAGCCAGTCAAACAGGCTCTTCGGCGTTTCTCCGAACCCAAGAGACAGGCCATGGGAGAGGAGCTAGCCAAACTATTGGAGGCCAGATTCATCAGAGATATAAAACATCTGGAATGGCTAGCAAACCTGGTGATGGTACCAAAGAAGGACAAATCCTGGCGCCTATGCGTCGATTTCAAGGACCTCAACAAGTCTTGCCCAAAGGATCCCTTCCCCTCCCCCGCATCGATCAAATTATCGACGCTACCGCAGGACACGATTCATTGTGCTTCCTCGACACATACTCCGACTACCACCAAATTAAGATGGCAGAGCCTGACCAAGCCGCAACGGCATTCATCACTCCATACGGCCCATTCTGCTTCAACACAATGCCCTTCGGGCTCAAAAACGCCGGTGCAACATATCAGCGCATGATTCAGACATGTCTGGCAAACCAGATCGGCAAAACTGTGGAGGCATACGTAGACGATGTGGTCGTCAAAAGCAAGCATGTCGAAACTCTAGTAGACGACTTGAGGCTCACATTCGATAATCTCCGAACATATGACATCAAGCTAAACCCGGAAAAATGCATTTTTGGCGTACCAGCCGGAAAACTCTTGGGCTTCATTGTATCCGGTAGAGGAATTAAAGCAAACCCAGCCAAGATCTGAGCTCTGTCACAATTGGATATCCCAAAAGACCTCAAACAAATACAAAAATTGACTGGATGCGTGGCGGCTCTAAGCCGCTTTATCTCCTGTTTGGGAGAAAAGGCATTACCCCTTTATCGCCTCCTCCGACGCACCGAACACTTTGAGTAGACGGATGCCGCCACGGCCGGACTCGAAGAAATAAAAGCCATATTGGCAACAAACCCGGTCCTGGCCGCGCCCAACATGGGCGAACCAATGCTATTATATATCGCGGCAACTCATCAAGTTGTAAGCGCGGTGCTCGTTGTCGAACGAGAAACGGACGGACACAAGTTCCCCCTTCAAAAACCAGTTTACTACGTGTCCACTGTCCTAACTCCATGCAAGTCACGGTACCCGCATTATCAAAAGATAGCGTACGCGGTGTTTATGGCATCCCGGAAGCTGCGACACTACTTTCAAGAGTGTTCGATAACAGTAGCCTCCGAAGTACCTCTTAACGACATTATAAACAACCGCGACGCGACGGGCCAGATTGCCAAATGGGCCATTGAGCTCCTCCCGTTCGACATAACCTATAAGCCACGGTGAGCTATTAAGTCGCAAGTTTTGGCCGACTTCGTTGCCGAATGGACCGAATCCGAACTCCCTAAAGAGTATGGCGCATATTCCAACTGGATAATGCACTTCGACGGCTCCAAAATGTTGGCTGGCACGAGCCGGGCGCTGCTCGACGTCCCCAACCAGAGATATAGTTCAATACATACTCCAAATAATGTATACGGACTCCAACAACGCAGCCGAATACGAGGCCCTTCTACATGGTCTCCGGATGGCAGTCTCCATGGGCATTCAACGCCTAGAGGTGCGCGGGGATTTGAACCTCGCGATATCCCAAATAAATGGAGACTTTGATGCCAAGGATCCGAAAATGGCAGCTTATCACAATGTCGTCCTAAAAATGTCAGCTCGGTTTGAGGGGCTCGAATTTCACCATATAGCCCGGGATAACAACCAGGCAGCAGACGTGTTGGCACGCATCGGCGCAAAGCGCGATGCCGTCCCCCCCCCCCCCAACATCTTCCTAGAGAGGCTGTTCAAGCCATCCGTATTATGGGAGGGAGAGTCCGGAAATAACAACCCGGACCCAACCGCACTGCCCCACACCGAACATTCTGACACAGTTGGTGGTTCTGCCAACGAAATAACACCCTCAACCCACGTAATAATGGCAGTCATTGCCCCGTGGACAGAACCATTCCTAGCCTACCTAACCAGGCAGGAATTTCCCGAGGACCAAAACGAGGCCCGCTGCATAGTGCGGCGATCTAAAGCCTATAAGCTCCATGAGGGAGAGCTTTATAAGAAAAGCACAACCGGAGTCCTTCAAAGGTGTATCTCCGAAGAGGAAGGGCGGAATCTTCTGGCTGAAATTCATGCCGGACTCGGCGGGCACCACGCCGCAGCCCGGGCCCTTGTAGGCAAGGCCTTCCGTACATGATTTTATTGGCCGACGACCCGGGCAGATGCTCAGGACTTAGTCCAACAATGCGTCGGATGCCAGCTCTTTGCTAAGCAAAGCCACATGCCACCCACCTCCCTCAAAACTATACCCATCACCTGGCCCTTCGCCGTCTAGGGGCTTGACATGGTTGGACCCCTTAAAGGGGGAACCAACAAGCAAAAATACCTACTGGTCATGCTGGATAAATTCACCAAATGGATAGAGGCCAAGCCTATTAAGACGGCCGAATCCGGACCGATGATAGACTTCATATCAGTGGTCGTACACCGTTACGGTGTCCCCCACAGCATCATCACTGATAACGGCACGAACTTTACGGCCGACGAGGTCAAACTCTGGTGCAAAAACATGGGCATCAAGCTCGACTATGCTTGATCTATCACCCTCAACCTAACGGTCAAGTCAAGCGAGCAAATGGTCTAATTATGAGCGGCATCAAACCCAGATTAGTGCGGTCCCTCAAGGAATCTAACACGCACTGGGTAGAGGAGCTCGACTCCGTACTCTGGGGGCTGCGGACCACTCCGAATCACCCGACCGGATTCACACCATTCTTTATGGTATATGGCGCAGAGGCAGTTCTGCCCTGCGACATAATTCATGACTCACCTCGCGTGTGCATGTACGAAGAAAGAGAAGCCGAGCTCGATCGGCAGGATAGTTTGGACGCCTTGGAGGAGGGCGTGACGTAGCAAAAGCTCGTTCCGCATTCTATCAACAGCAGGCTCGAAGATATCAAAGCAGAGAAGTACGGGCCAAAACTTACAATGTTGGCGAGCTAGTTCTCGCTCACGGACAAGAAAAAGGACAAACTCAAGCCCAAATGGGAAGGTCCCTTTATCATCGACCAAGTCCTGACCGGTGGAGCGTACCATCTGCTAGATGCATCAGATAACCGACTCGAGCCGAACCCATGGAACGCAACCCGTCTCCGAAGATTCTACGCCTAGCGCCGGATTCTGAGTTCGTCTCCTTCCTCTGTCCATATTTTACACTTTAGCTGGCTTCTATTTTTCTCCTTCTCCCCTTTTTTTTCTTCCAGCCTTTGAAGGCTCGTTAGCGCATTGTTCGCACACACTTGACGTGCTATCCGCGCTCATTGTACCTGGGGGCTTCTTTCACAGAAGCTTATTTATAAGGGCTTCATGCCCAATACATGTGTCACGCTTCCGCATGTACCTTTTATTCACCATTATATGCATCGATATGACTTAAGTTTTGGCCAAGTTGGGTTGCCTGGCTCCTGTGCTTACCCCTACGTTCCCGATTGTTCGGCTAGGTGGTAAAGGGAGCACCTCTGTGATTTTTACTGCCGGGTCAGCCGGATGTGTACCTCAGACTAGGTGAAGCCGAAAGCTAGCGTTCTTAAGAGAATATTCGGTCGGTGAACTAAAAGAAGATTTCTTACCTATTTATTTATCTGCCCCCAGATGTTTTTCTGCTTTTTTCGCAGTTCAGACATGGACTTAAGGGCATGCCTCCCAGGGAAAGGAACCCCTAACGGAAGTATTCTCTCTGGAAGATGTTTCTTACTAACCATGTAATATAACATAACTAGTTGGGCACTTGTCTGATAAAGCACTAATGACCCCTATGCCTGGTCTCCACACATGCCCCGGTTTTTATATAACCGCGAGGGTATTCGGACACACTCCGGACTACTGGGTCCCGAGGTTGAAGCGAAAAGGTCCGCTATGACAAACGATCTACAATCCGGCTAGAAGGCATTTTACATGTCACCTTAAATTACATAGTCAATTTGACTGATTGTATTCCTCTTCAATGCCATCTAACAGGCTGTCTAGTTTACAGTCCTGCTGGGAATACTTTCTGGCCAATTCTACCTGGCCGTACACTAAGCTCACAGGGATCTCCTTCCCATCGGGCCCCACAGGTCCGACCTCGGCCTTGTGGTTTGGGTCAGCCTTCGTGTACCGCGTCTTCACCATGGCCCAGGCCTCCCTGGCGCCTTTGACGGCAGGCCGATATCTTCCATAATCGGAGCGCCGCCGCACTCTGGAGCCTCTCTCGCATGCTCCTCAAGGCCTTCGGGCAGGGAGACAGATGGCCACAAGGCACAGGCGACGCCTTTCATCACTGCCGAACTTCGTTAAATGCGGTTGTAAACTTCAGAAGAAGGTCACCCGTAGAACCGAATTTCCTCTGCAGGACGGCTGTGAGCATACCTACGAGACATAACTCTGTTAGTCGACTTCCTCGCCGAACTCTTTTCTCAAAGTTCGTTTAAGCACTTACTAAAAATGCCGCGTCGAAGCCGCCGATTCTCCTTAACGGAGTCAGACAGCTGGGCACGAACATCTTTTAGTTCCTCACCCAACTGGGTGTTGGCATCTTGGAGATTATTTATCTCCTGCCTCACCCTCGTAAGCACGTTCTCGCCAGCCTTTAACCGGCGCAAGAGTTGTTGCTTGTCCGGATCTACCCCGGCGCCATCTGCAATGTTATTGTCAGATTTATACACACGCCGCACTTCACTTTTAAAAGCGTATATTACCAGAGGGGGTCTCTTTGGCTTCCCTTGTCGCGGCTTGTGCGGCCTCAAGTTGGGCTTTGCACTCTTCAAGCTCCTGGGACAGTTGGGTATTCTTTTATGTAAGATCCTGCATAATAAATGATCCTTAAATCAGTTATTCTAACTATTTCAAGTCTCGGGGGCTACTGGCATATATAACTGTTAAATTTCCTCACTCGCATGTCTTTTACATACTGCTCCGTGGCTCTGGCTAGACCATCTTGAGCGGCACGGAGGTGCCCATCTCTCGAATTGAAGGCGTTCAATGCCTCTTGGGAGAAACATGTGTCACGAAGAATTATCCGGCGGCGCCTGTGATTCATGGCACTCTCCACCTCGGAATTGGTGGCGGACAATCTGTCGGCATCCTCTGTCGGAGGAGCATCCTACGCACGCCTCGTGTTCGCCTCTGCTTCTGGGCCTGGCTTTGGAGCCTGGCTGGCGGAGGCTCGATTGGCAACCTCTCCGGATATAGTCCGGCGAGCGCTCTTTTTCCTGAAGAGAGCACGAGCGTTAGTATGCCTTCCGGAATAAAACCTGGGAATAAGGTGACACGCCATACCGTTGCGCCGGCGTTTCAATCCGGACCGCACTTCTTTTTAGCCTGCTGGGCCGTGCTGCCCCTTGTTGGCTAGCCGCCGCAGGCTCGGCCTTCCGCCTCAAGGGCTCCCCACCGCAAAACACCGTTGGTATCACGGTGATAAAAAATAAGCACGGATGAATCATTCTCAAAGTATTGGGGCTTGGTCTCGATTACTGTGAAATGGAAGTATTCAGGGTAATCGGCAGTAATGGCGACCAGGGCATTATCAATGCTCAGTTGGTGAAATACCCCATCGATCAGCTCCACCGATATGTCCGGATCATCTTGGGAGGCTGGATCGAGGAACCGTTCCGGATCTTCGGGTTGTGGAGGCAGGCTGTTCATATCCTTTATGGCCTGGCGCAGTTCCTGCGTCAAAATCACAAAATGAGATACTTGACTATGGGAATATGGATCGGATGGGCAAAAAGAAATGTCCGCTTACCCAGCTTGGAGGATTGTTCATAGAAAATCCGGCCCAGTGGATTGACGCGAAGAAATTCCTCCTCTTCTCCCTTGTACAATGCGGACAAGGTCTTCATCGAATCGGCGACGATCCGGGCCCTTACGGACATGGCGGGTGGCATCATCCTCCCCGTTGAAATACCACATGGGGTGGCCTCTATACTGGAGCGGCTGCACCCCCCGCATAATGCATGTGGCCATGACCCCGATCATGGTCAGTCCAGAATGAGCCAAAACCCTTATTCGGCTCATCAGGTAAAGGACGTCCCTGTCATTTTCTCTCTGAGGGCTCCGTGGACGCCAACTTAGGCGTTTCTTCAAAGGAGCATTACTGAACTCCGGGAGGCCGATCCGAACAGGGTCCGGCAGGGGGACATCTTCTATATAAAACCATTCCGAGGCGGTCTTGGACGCCTTCTTCGGGTTACGGATAGATATCCGGTCGGCGATGCGCCATAGTTCGGCTCCGCCCACTTGATATATCGACCCCTCCACGAGAACGGGTGCAAGCGTAACAACCTCTTCCATAGCGTGAAATGAGCCTCGATGCCCAAAAACAGCTCGCAAAGGGCCACGAAGCCCGCAATATGCAGAATGGAGGCAGGCGTAAGGTTGTGCAACTGGAGGCCATAGAACTCCAGGAGCCCCCGGAGAAACGGATGCATTGGAAATCCGAGCCCTCTTATGAAATAAGGGACACGGCATACCCTCTCTCCTTGGGAGGGACTGGGGAAGCTCTCCGCTTGTTTTCCGCCCTTATAGGTGGCGAGTCCGGCTCGAACCGGAACCATGAAGGCTGGGGGAAGAAATCCCGTGGTTTGGAGCGTCACTAGCTCGCTGTGTGGGACGGAGCATCTCTCCCAATCTCCAGGTTGAGGACTGGGAGGGCGAGAGGAGGAGCCGCGTCGACTGTCCATGATGGAATGGATTTACAGCCGAGATGCGCTCCGATTAAAGCTCATGAAAGGGAAGATGGTGTGATTCGGATCTAGATCCTCGTCTCTTATATAGGCAGCTCATTTGTGCAGCTAGGGGGGTAAATGTAAAAATACCTTGGCTTTTTGCATTCGTCCAACACGTGGAAGATGGCCATTATTGGGCGTGGAAGCCAAGGAGCGCGATATTTACGAGAGGCCGGACACTATTCAACAGGTACACAGGATTTGGAGAAGAACCCGCCTTGCAATGCCGAAGACAATCTGCGCGTCGGGCTCGTCGTCATTGAAGCCTGGTTCGGGGCTACTCTTGAGGAGTCCCGGATTAGGGGTGTCCGGATAGCCGGACTATGACCTTTGGCCGGACTCTGGACTATGAAGATAAAAGATTGAAGACTTCGTCCGTGTCCGGATGGGACTTTCCTTGGCGTGGAAGGCAAGCTTGGCGATACGGATATGTAGATCTCCTACCATTGTAACCGACTCTGTGTAACCCTAACCCTCTTCGGTGCCTATATAAACCGGAGGGTTTTGGTCCGTAGGACGAACAACAATCATACCATAGGCTAGCTTCTAGGGTTTAGCCTCTCTGATCTCGTGGTAGATCTACTCTTGTACTACCCATATCATCAATATTAATCAAGCAGCAGAAGGGTTTTACCTCCATCGAGAGGGCCCGAACCTGGGTAAAAACATAGTGTCCCTTGTCTCTTGTTACCATCCGCCTAGACGCACAGTTCGGGACCCCCTACCCGAGATCCGCAGGTTTTGACACCAACATTGTCGTTCGAGACATGTGAATCATGCTTGCTCGGCAAGATGACTAAGTCTCCTTTCGCAAAGAGTTGCGAGAGGGCGTCCAAGCTGTTGGAGCTTATACACAGTAATGTGTGTGGTCCAATGAGCACAACTGCCAGAGGCGGCTATCAAGATTGCCATTGACTTTTACCGATGACTTGAGTAGATATGGATATATCTATTTGATGAGGCACAAGTCGGAGACTTTTGAAAAGTTCAAAGAGTTTGAGCGAGGTTGAGAATCATCTCGGCAAGACTATAAAAGCTTCTGCGATCTGATTGTGGAGGTGAGTACATGAGCCGGAGTTTGATGATCATCTGAAAATTCGAGGTATAGTACCTCAGCTCACACCTCCTGCACGCCATACGGAGAAAGCGACATGTCAGAACGGAGGAATAGGACCTTGTTGGACATGGTCCGGTCTATGATGAGCAAATCGGATTTACCCTTGTCATTTTGGGGATACGCTCTAGAAACTGCAGCTTTCACACTTAATAGGGTACCATCAACATCCGTAGACAAGACACCACATGAGATGTGGACCGAAGAGTCCCAGCTTGTCTTTTCTAAAGATTTGGGGTTGTGAAGCATTTGTCAGCGACTTATGTCGCACAAGCTTACACCTAAGTCGGATAAATGCATATTCGTGGGATATCCGAGGGAAACCTTGGGATATAGCTTCTACAACCGGGAAGAGAGCAAAGTGTTTGTTGCTCGGAATGGGGTTTTCCTTGAGAAAGAGTTTCTCAGTCGGGAGGCCAGTGGGAGGACGGTTCGACTCAAAGAAATTCGAGGACCACTCGGGGACGGCTCGGCTGGTGATGAGATCATACCGGAGTCAGTCGAGGAACTCATGTAAAGCGGCACCGGAACCACGGAGGTCGGAAAGATTGCGTAGAGTGCGTGATGTATTGTTGCTAGAAAGCGACGAGCCGGCCACATATGCGAAAGTGATGGTGAGCCCAGATTCTGATGCATGGCTGGAGGCCATGAGATCCGAGTTAAAGTCCATGGATGAGAATCAAGTCTGGGACTTGGTTGATCCGCCACCTGGCGTAACTGCCATTGGTTGCAAATGGGTCTTTAAGAAGAAAACCAATGTGGATGGAAATGTTCAGATCCACAAAGCTCGGCTTGTCGCTAAAGGTTATGGACAAGTTCAAGGAATTGACTACGACGAGACTTACTCGCCGGTAGCGATGCTGAAATCGGTGAGGATCATACTAGCTATAGCTGCATATTTTGATTACGAGATATGGCAGATGGATGTCAAAACGGCTTTCCTTCACGGAAATTAACCGAGGACGTGTATATGATACAGCCGGAGGATTTTGTCGATCCGACTAGCACTAGTAAGGTATGCAAGCTCAAGAGATCCATTTATGGGTTGAAGCAAGCATCTCGGAGTTGGAACATTCGTTTTGATGAGGTTGTCATTGGTCTCGGTTTCATCAAAAGCGAAGAAGACTCTTGTTTATACAAGAAGATAAGTGGGAGCTCGATAGTGTTTTTGATCTTGTATGTGGATGACATACTACTGATCGGAAATGATGTTTCGATGCTAGACTCGGTCAAGGAGTCATTGAATGGCAAGTTTTCAATGAAAGACCTTGGTGAGGCAGTCTATATTTTAGGCATTAAGATCTATAGAGATAGATCGAGGAGGTTGCTCGGCTTAAGCCAGAGCACGTACATAGATAAAGTGTTGAAGCGGTTCAACATGAGTGAGGCGAACAAAGGGTTCTTGCCGCTCTCACATGGTATAAGGCTAAGCGAGACTCAGAGTCCTTCGACATCTGATGAGCGAAGCAGGATGAGTAGGATTTCGTATGCCTCGGCAGTTGGATCCATCATGTATGCCATGATATGTACAAGGCCTGATGTTGCTTTTGCAATAAGCCTAACAAGTAGATACCAGGCCAACCCAGGTGAGAGTCACTAGGCAGCGGTAAAGACTATTTTGAAGTACCTGAAAAGGACTAAAGAGATGTTCCTAGTTTATGGAGGTGAGGAAGAGCTCGTCGTAAGGGGTTACGCCGATTCTAGTTTCCAAACCGACAGAGATGATTGTCGATCACAGTCCGGATTCGTGTACATCCTGAATGGAGGAGCAGTGCACTGGATGAGTTCCAAGCAGGATACGGTGGCCGATTCTACCACGAAGTTTAATACATTGCGGCTTGTGAAGCTGCAAAGGAAGGTGTTTGGATCTGGCATTTTCTGGATGATCTTGGTATTTTCCCAGCCTCGGTGAAACCGTTGGACCTTTATTGTGACAATTCTTGTGCCATCGCACAAGCCAAGGAGCCGAGGAATCACCACAAGGTCAGACACATAGACCGGAAATATCACCTGATACTAAAGATCGTAAAGAATGGTGATGTAGAGTTATGTAAGATTCACACGGATGCAAATGTTGCAGATCCGTTGACTAAGCCGCTTCCACAACCCAAGCATGAGGGGCACGTTAGAGCTATGGGCATTGGATGTCTATTTGATTGACTCTAGTGCAAGTGGGAGACTGTTGGAGATATGCCCTAGAGGCATTCATGTATGATGATATTTCGTATGTGTTTATGAATAAAGATAGTCCTTGGACATTATCAATGATGTGTATCAGCAAGTACGTGACTTGTTTGAGGGACTATGCATTGTATGATGACTGTCCTAAAAGGTCCCTAGTCGAAAGGGCTGTGTGGACGCCAAGAAACTAGACTAGCATATGACACGGTCAATGGCTTGGTATCACTAGCCATGGAGCATTGGATGCTAACCGGATAATATGGACTTGGAAAGGTCTAGTCGGATTTGATGTAGCCGGATCCGAGTCGAGATAAGGTCCGAGTTGGACAGACCCAACTAAGAGACGCAGCGATATGTCATCTGTGAGTCTCTAGTACAACATATGTTCTATGTCCTAAGACCTGAGCTGACGCATGTACTCGGGATGGTGACAGACTTGCTTTGGGCCGACCAAACGCTACTCCGTGACTGGGTAGTTACAAAGGTAGGTTTCGGGCTTGTCCAGACCCATGCTGCGAGACGTGGTCCAGCAAGATGGGATTTACCCCTTCGATCAGGAGAGATATACTCTGGGCCCCTCGTGTGATCCGACCAAGAAAAGCATGGCCATGCAACAAGGATTATGAGATAATCCGGATAGTGGTCGGCATCACTGGAACGAGAAAGAGGTCGGGCTAGCACAAGGATGACAGTCTCGCCTTGAGCCCGACAACATATATCGTGTGGCAAAGGGAACAGAAGTGTGACACATTGTACAGGTTCGCCTAACCAACTTCATAGTCTCCTTGGTGGTCGACACGCCTTGCTAGAGGCCGCTACCAACCGTGCAGGTCGGAGGTGATCTGAACTGTGACCAAGCTGACTTGAACCTAAGGGGTCGCGCGCTTAAGGGAAGGAACCTACGAGGTCGGTTCGTAGGACACTGGTCGGATGTGATCCGAACTGAACTAGGAACGTGACCGAGTAGACTTTGGGCTTTAGGGTCCGTGCAAGGCCCAAGTGTTGAGCCTGCGACGGACGCCTATATAAAGTGGAGGTGCGGCACACTCATGGGGTTGATCGCTTCGGCTGTGACTAGGGTTTGCATGTGTTGCGAATAGCCATCTCCACTCGCCCCGACTGTGTGATCGGACCTAGCTGTCCGCCGCACGGTGTTCCTCCTGCACGCGTGGATACCGTTAGAGGCGGTGTACTTGCGCCGCTCCGGCGAACTTGTACGTGGGATCGGTGGACCGACTGTTCTAGGGAGATCGGACAAGGAGGAGACGATCCACGTAGACGCGTTGCCCCAACTCTTCTTCCGCTGCACGACACTGCACGTCTAGTGGTAACGAACTGTGATCCATCTCCTGTAGCATGTTCCTGGATGTTCTGTGCATAGGAAAATTTAAATTTGCAGTCGACGCACCCTACCGTAGATCCCAACAAGTGTGTCCCAGCATGTCGTTCATCAGGCGGTGCGCACTAAAGACACAACCATGCTTCATGAACGGCAGGCCTTCGGTGTCGTGCACAGAAGGTGGCATGCGCTTCACAAATGGGGTAGCTGTCCCCAATGAAAAGCGAGTACTCTCCAAGAGTGTTCCTCGGCACCCACGTAGCATCATGGGGGTCGAACTCGACACCGTTCATCTGGTACACGCGACATCTCAGATCTAGACACATGGTGACGTACACAGTCAAGGTCCATGCATAATAATATTGTGCTCAAATATGGCGGTCAGTAATACTGTGCAGCAAATAGTACTACTCCGGTATAGAGGAAGTAAAATAACCAGCTTATTATATATAGCCACCCTTGGCTACATGGATGAGATAGTAAGACATGGAAAAACAAAAATGGTAGCAGCTAGTGGGTTCAAGTCTTCAAGGGCCTAGCTAGCTATACGCGTCCTCCAAGGTAAAAGGTACTCCTACTAGTACTAGTAAGTAGTACAACAACGAAAGAGAAGGCGAGAGGGTTAAAAAAATATAATACTAAATGGAATACCTGGGTAGATGGTGACGGTCCGATCGTGGTAGATTGTGTGACCATGTTGCACATCAGTGGTACCATGGGTAATGACTGCTAAGATAGTTGATCCCAATATGCCAAAGTCAACTACAAGGTTCCAGGTTAGACCAAATCGCGGATGCAAATGCACATCCAAGATCGGCGATCTTATTTTGATCGGGGGATGACTAGTCCCTGCAAAATTGTGGAGTACCGTTAGGGATGCAAATGATGGTTTGTGCACTCCGTTTGTAACTCCCATATCGTAGGATGGCAACCAGATGAAACAAGTCCCCTGGCTTGTCACCGCGAAGATGCAGCCTAGATGGCGCACGACGTCTTCCAACGTGTAGGGGTACAAATCTGTCATGGCCAACATGCGCCATCCTCTGCCGTTACTGCCTCTTGCATTGATGGCAATCCTTATATGGAATACCGCGATGAGATAGTAATCGTCGTAGCCGCGTCGCTTTGTCGGCAAGTCCACAATTGCTATCTTCTTCAATCTCATGTAGGCATCATCATATGTATTCAAGCCCAGCCAGTCCGGAAGGCCAATCCCAATGGTGGAGAAGGAGTCTCTGAGGAACGGGCCGCCTTCTTTGTGGATGTTGTGCAAAATGATGGTGGTATCCGGCCGGAGGTATGCAAGCCAATCTTTGTTGGCACTGACCCAGACCTATATATAAGACGTTGGGCAACAGAGAAATTACGGGATGGAAATGGAATAACTAAGTACTAAATGATCAAACTCCATGACTGACATGCTCATCGAACAAAATCTGACTACCTCTCAACGTCGGCAACTCTAGCGGAGTCAACGTGCAACCATGGCCAGGGAGCGGTGGACTGTTCGAAGGATTTCCCATAGAAGAACCTTCTCCTCGAGGACGCATGGAAGACCAACAAGCATGGCCTTTTCCCAAGCATGTTTAAGCACCGTCTTGAAAAAGTTGGTGCAGGAAGCACCAAGTCTTGCGGCGGTGAGGACGTCAGAGCGGCGTACGATTTCTCCCAGAGGATCGTCGTCCAAGGTCTCCCAGCCCCAACGAGGAGGAGAACCGCCTGGCGAATCCATGCGAGCAGCGACGAATTGCCTTCTCTTCGGGGGGGGGGGGAGGGGAACTGGCGAGGAGGAGATAAGAGTGTAGTAACCGCAGGGCCTCGTCCCTTCCAACCGTAGCTCCTCGATCGTTCCTTAGCGAAGGGGTGAGGCTATTATTAACTACGTACTCGTACTGTAGCAGTACTAGTACTACTTTCTCAACTAGTAGTGCGATGTACTGTGCTTCTAGTATAGTGCACCAGTTTTGAACTCTTAATCTCAGGGCCAAGGAGCTACAGTTGGAAGTGGAGGGTAGTACTGTTCTCTAGAACCATCGCTATACTATCAATGCAGGGAAAGTACACCTGCGTAGTGGGTACTCCCGGTGTGACGCCCCCGATTCAATCGTACACTAATCATGCACGCAAACGTGTACGATCAAGATCAGGGACTCATGGGAAGATATCACAACACAACTCTAAAAACATAAATAAGTCATACAAGCATCATAATACAAGCCAGGGGCCTCGAGGGCTCGAATACAAGTGCTCGATCATAGACGAGTCAGCGGAAGCAACAATATCTGAGTACAGACATAAGTTAAACAAGCTTGCCTTAAGAAGGCTAGCACAAACTGGGATATAGATCAAAAGAGGCGCAGGTCTCCTGCCTGGGATCCTCCCAAGCTACTCCTGGTCGTCGTCAGCGGGCTGCGCGTAGTAGTAGGCAACTCCGGCGTAGTAGGAGTCGTCGTCGACGGTGGCGTCTGGCTCCTGGACTCCAGTATCTGGTTGCGACAACCAGAAAGAAAGGAAAGGGCGGAAAAGGGGGGAGAAAGCAACCGTGAGTACTCATCCAAAGTACTCGCAAGCAAGGAGCTACACTACATATGCATGGGTATATGTGTAGCAGGCCATATCGATTGGACTGAATCGTAGAATGCCGTAATAAGAGGGGATAACTAATCATGTCAAGACTACGCTTACAGCAGCCTCCGTCTTGCAAAGATGTAGAAGAGAGTGAGACGGTAAGTTCACCAAGTAGCATCGCATAGCATAAACCTACCGGCGATCCTCCTCGTTGCCACTGTTAGAGAGCGATCACCGGGTTATATCGGCACTTGGAAGGGTGTGTTTTATTAAGTATCCGGTTCTAGTTGTCATAAGGTCAAGGTACAACTCCAAGTCGCCCCATTATCAAGATCACGACTATTCGAATAGATAAACTTCCCTGCAGGGGTGCACCGCATAACCCAACATGCTCGATCCCATTTGGCCGGACACACTTTTCTGGGTCATGCACGGCCGCGGAAGATCAACACGTCGCAGCCCCACCTAGGCCAACAGAGAGCTCAACACGCCGGTCTAAACCTAAGCGCTGCACGGTGCAGGCCCATCGCCCTTAGCACACCTGCATGTTGCGAACGCGGCCGGAAGCAGACCTAGCCTAGCAGGCGTTCCAGTCCAATCCGGCACGCGCCGCTTAGTCGCTGACATCACGAAGGCTTCGGCTGTTACCACGACGTTGAGTGCCCATAACTGTTCCCGCGTAGTTGGTTAGTGCGTATAGGCCAATGGCCAGACTCAGATCAAATACCAAGATCTCGTTAAGCGTGTTAAGTATCCGCGAACGCCGACCAGGGCCAGGCCCACCTCTCTCCTAGGTGGTCTCAACCTGCCCTGTCGCTCCGCCACAAAGTAACAGTCGGGGGACGTCGGGAACCCAGGCCCACCTCTACCGGGATGGAGCCACCTGCCCCTTCAGCCCCCATCTCCGAACAGTATCATAAGTAATGTAACAGTATAAAGTATATAGCATATGCCTGTGATCACCTCCCGAAGTGATCACGGCCCAGTAGTATAGCATGGCAGACGGACAAGAGTGTAGGGCCACAGATGGATACTAGCATCCTTTACTAAGCTGTAGGATAGCAGGTAAAGGTAACAAATGTAGCAACAATGACAGGCTATGCATCAGAATAGGATTAACCGAAAGCAGTAACATGCTACACTACTGTAATGCAAGCAGTATAGAGAAGGAATAGGCGATATCTGGTGATCGAAGGGGGGGCTTACCTGGTTGCTCTGGCAAGAAGGACGGGTCGTCAACACGGTAGTCGTACTGGGGTAGCAGCGGCGTCGGTCTCGAGGTCTACCGGAGAAGAAGAGGGGGAAGAAACAGTAAATACGGAGCACACAAGGCATCACAAAACATAACATGGCAATAAGCGGTGCTAGGGGTGACCTAACGCGGTAGGAGGTGATACCGGCGAAGGGTGGAAACATCCGGGAAAGTATTCCTGGTGTTTCGTGTTTTCGGAGAGATGAACCGGAGGGGGAAAGTTGCGTGTTCGACATGTTAGGGATGTGTGCGGATGAACGGGCTGTGTATCCGGATTCGTCTCGTCGTTCTGAGCAACCTTCATGTACAAAGTTTTTCGATCCGAGCTACGGTTTATTTCATATTAATTTTTAAAGTTTTTAAAACATTTTAAATTAATTTTAATTGGAAAATTAAACGTTAAATTGCTATGGGTACACAGATGGGCTTGTGTGGCTGACTAGTAGGCCGATTGACTTGAGTGTCAATGCCTACCGATAGAGGTGACTGATAGGGGGCCAGATCAAAGTCAATGGCCCGGGGCCAAGATTGACCGATTTGGTCAAATCGACTGGGTCCCGGTTGTCAATGACATAGGTTAACTAAACAGGATTAGTTAATTTAATTAAGTGATTAGGTTAATTAATCTTAATTAGTTAATTTAAACACTGTTAATTAAGTTAATTAATTAATTAAATAATTAATTAATTGTTATTTTAATTATTATTATTACATTATATATATTCCCTTTTTTTAATTTCTGTTAGAAAGGTGTGGCCCTTAGTCAATGGCACATGTACACCGCAGGCGGTTGCTAGCGGCGCTGGGCGCCGGAAGCGCATTCGAAGCGGGCATTTCGCCAGCAATGCGGGCGGATCGGCGGCACGGTGGGGGCACCGGGCGATGAGGGAGGCAGGCCGTGCGCTCATGAGGCCGAGCAGGACGGGCGACGGCGGCACGATGGAGGCGGGTCAGCCCTGCCAGCGCTGTAAGCGGGCGCAGGCGGCTTGGCCGAAGGCGAGGGGCTCCGGGTGCCGAGCACGGCAACGGGCAGCGAGGCGGGTGGTCTGGTGGTGAACGCAGCCACGGCGGGCACGCGTGCGCACGGCGGCGAGTGAGGCCAAGACGGGAGGAGGCCGCGGCCCGGGCGGTAGAGGGCGCGGACGACGGGCACGGCTTGGCCGGTGCCGCCAGTGTCAGGCGCGCCCGCCCGGTGAGCGCGGCCGGAGCGCGTGGGCGGCGATGGTCGCGAGGAGAGGAGTCGCGAGGAGAGGCGGGAGCTCGCAAAGGAGGAGTAGGGTCAGGGCACCGGGGCGCGAGGAGGGCGATGGGGACGAGCGGCGGAGAGGATGCAGGCCGACGGGGTGGCTCCGACATCATGGCCTCCGGCGAGCTCCTCGGGCGGCGGCGCATCCAGATCGGGGAGGAGGGGGAGGCGAGGCGGTCCGGCGATGGGCGGTTGAGGACGAGGCGGCGAGGTCCAGATGACGGCGGCCGAGCGATGGGGGTCGGGAGCCGGGCCAGACGGGCAGCCGGAATCGGCGTCACCGATCCAGATCGAGGGGGGGAGAGATGAGGGGGATCATGGGGGGGCAGTGGGGTGTCGCTGGTTAGGGTTTGGGTCGCCTCTGGGGATAAGGGAGTGGGGATGGGCCGGCCGGGCCAGTGGGCTGGTCGGCGGGGGCCGTTTGGCCCAGTTGGCCAGGGAGGTCCCTTTTATTTGTTTTGTTTTATTTCCACTTTTCTTTTATTTATTTTCCCTCTCTATTAGTTCCTAATTATTTTAGTTTTAGTAAAAGACCAAAGTGGCACCTAATTTGATGCTACAACCTATGTCACAACCACAAAAGTAACATCCCAAAATAATGTAGTTTAGTACTTTACAAAATATAAAAGGCATTTAATTAATGGTTTTAGCTACTGATTTAATTAGTTTAGCGCTTTTAAGCATTTTATAAAGACTTGGTTTCTCCACCAATATATCTCATGAATTATTTGTCACAATAAGAACATTTTAGTTTTGACTTTTGAGAACTTAAATTGTTTGACTTGATTTTAAATTTGAATTTGAATCGGTTTTGAACTAACGTGAGATTAGGAACAGTAACCGTGGTGACGTGGCAACATTAACAGAGGTTTACTGTAGCTTAATTATCGGGGCGTCACACTCGGTGCTCTATTCAAGTGCGTAGCTGGCCTACTCTACCGCTCCTCTCACGCACACACTAGCATCATGTTTATCAGCGACGGTTACTATGGGGGCGGAACATTTGAGTTATTTGATACAGCGAGACTAGGCTTTTCGCTTCCATTTGTGGAGGTGTTATGGATCTCATCGAACTTTGTTAGTAGTTCCTTCTTTATGAATGAGATGAGGCAAAGCTTTTGCCTCCGTTTAAAAAAAAATCACGTCAGGAGGAATTTCTTTTATAGAGCCGATAATGGAGTGAAGTCCACGCGAGCAACGCCACAAGATACAGAGTACTAGTAGAGTACTAGCACTTTACGTACAGAGCCATATTGCACAGTTCCCAATGCCGCGCCAGGCTTTTCCGGTTCCTCGGGCTTAATTGGGAGGCGCTAGTTTAAATATGCTACTAGCTGACGAGGAAGCTACAAGCAGGGTGTGGCTAGGGAGAGCACGCGAGCCACGATATGATGGGAAGGAAAACCCGTTTACGTGGCTGGGCTATCCAGTGCACCCAGATTGTGTTGCGACACGTCCGTTCGACTTCAAAACTCAAACTACCTATGTACAATATTGGCTCGCAGCATAGTTACTATTTTAAAAAAGGCCGCCATGCATTCGGTCGGGATCGAACCCACAAAACGAGGTATACACTCCCGCGACCACTAGTAGTACTCGTTGGAGTACAACGCAACCTAGAATCGCCTTTTGTCGCTATTAGTACATGGTTCCTTACAAGAAACCACAAATAATGCCAAGAAACTCCTACCACTTGCAGACGTGGCAGACTTAGACTACCTTATCAACCATTGTACATGCCCTTACCAACCATCCCTACCAAGAAACGACTACTCTAAACGTGTCGTTATAGGCATGTTTCAATCCATGTCGCCCCTTAAGTCAATGCCTTCTATTCGACCGACAAGTTTGGACTTATGACTTGTGGGACCTACATGTCAGTCTGCACAAAAATCCCCGAGTGACCTCCTACCTCCGGCCCGTCCACCTAGTCATCCTCGGACATGGGACGCAGCTACCGCCTCCGGCAGAAGGCGATGTCAAAACCGCCGGCGGTGTGGAGCCCATCTTGCGGCAGCCCGGATCCCAGCTCGGTCCGGTGCTCGCGGCCGCTAGCTAGCCAAGATCGCTCCGTCCATCTGCTTGTCTGCAAGGTTTGCTAGCTAGATTGGCACGGCGGCGCGGCGGCTTGCTCGCTGCTGCCGTATAAGGCCAGCCATCGCTGCTCGGCGAAGGTCGGCGTGGCGGCTTGCTCGCTCGTGGAGTCACGCCGGGCCAGCACACCAACCGTGCAAAAGGCCGGTAGCGGCGTCCGGCCCGTCCGGTGGAGCGGCGGCCAACTCGCTTCCTCACCGGCGCCAGCAGCGAACACGCATCGATCTTGTTTGAAGTAATGTTTAGGAAAAATAATGATTTGAGGGGGAAGCCCAGGATAGAAGGTCAGATGTGGGTCCCTCGTGTCAACGGTCAAACAAAATGTGTTAGTTCAAGCTGACTCGTCAGCACGGACGTGTGGGCCAACCCTGTCATAAATGGGTTTAAACGAGCCTAATCGGTACTAGGTAGTAGTTTTTGGCGCGGATTAAGAAATTTTGGGTATGTTTTTGCTGTTTTTTGTACAATAGTTTCTTCCTAGGGCTGGTTGAAAGTGGTAGTTTTTTGTTAAATACTCTACATATTGTAAGTAGGAGTGAAATTTAAGCTTTGGAAGCCAATAAGCAAGGCTAGTTACATAGTGCATATTTGTACGTGATTGAAATTTAAATATCAACCATGAGGGACTAATATCTTGATGGAAAACTCGAAAGTATGGAAATATTAGCATTTTTTTGCATGGTTGGAAATACTAGCAATGTTCATGTGCGTTGCTACGGGTCATAATTAGAATAATACTTATTCACAAACTTGATACAAAACACTCTAATTTTGATATACATATATCACTAGAGATATATTATGTTTCAATCAAAATGTATTCCTTGGGCTGTTTTGGTGAGGTGAGGGAGGGATGTGGTTGGTTTTAAGATACTAATTATGGGTTTTTCTACAAATTGTTAGGGAAGTGGGATGTTGGTGAGAAAAGGCAACAACTTACATCACAGTCGTTAGATGTAGATCTAATGGTCAGAAATGACGGATGGCAGACACGCCATCATCACCAACTTAGTCTTCTGTAGGAGTACCAGCAAGATGTCCGTGCATTGCACGGAACATCAAGATGCATTTTTTTTATAAAACACTTGTTGTGGTTGACCCATGCGGAAGTAATCCCATCTATAAAAACTAATGATATCTCGAGAAATAGGAGATAAGGTGAAGAGGAGTGGGGCGAGGTGGTGATTAGTGATCGGACTAAGCGGAGGCATGGGGATGGACGACGCTGGCAATGGCCACCAGGCCAGTTTGTTCCAAAGGCTTCCTTTTTTAATTGCTCAATAATGAGGTTGTTGGAGATAAGGATGAACGAGGGAAGGCCTTGTCTGCAAGTGTGGAGAGAGGTTCGGGTATCTTTTAGTTTAATTTCCATCCGTCAGATATAGACCGGACGGTCTATATTGTAAGATGGCACGCGTACCATCATCACCAAATCGGTTTTTATAAGAGAAGAAATATAAGTATGGAGATACAAATGTATTATCGATACTTGTTTCCGTAAACTAGGATCTACATTCTATTCAACGCCTCAACATGTGGGGCCTTAGAACAATGACTTCTCGGCTGTGTAAAACAAAGGTTTTCCCGTCGCCGATAAGGAGGGGGTGGCGGCGGCGCATTTTTTGCTTGCTCTAGTCCTAGTAGTCATACTAGGTGGTCTACGCACGTGTAGATTTATTCTTTTTCACTTCTCGTGTCCGTCGTACTGCCACGACTGTTGATGAATAGATGGTAAGTTATTCACGGGGAAACCCTTGTTGGGCGTGTTTGCGAGAGAGAGAGAGAGAGAGAGAGAGAGAGTGCGTGTGCGATATGTCTAGAGACTGAGCCAATGATAAGAGATTCTTTTTGTCTATGTGTGTGGAGGATAGAGAGAGACATGTAAATGGGGCTTTGTGTTGTGTAACGTGGAGACACATATACATAATCAGAGAGTGAGTGTGTGAGATACACATGCGAACATGGGGAGAGATGAGGATCCAGATAAATGGGTGTTTGTGCGTGTCTGTGTGTGTTTGTGTGCGCGTTTGTGTGTGAGAGGGAGTGTGTGTATGTGGAGTACAGAGAGCACTAATGATGTAAACCTAGTATAAGGGAAGGGGGAATGGTGTGACATGTGTGTCACAGAGAGACAAAGGCATGTGTAGTAGCGGGATAGCATGGGTGCGGGCGGGGAGCAGACTATTTGGAAGAGACATCGAGTGTGTGTGTGGGAGAGGGGTGTGAGAGCTAGCGAGTGAGAGAGAGAGAGAGAGAAATAGAGAGAGAGAGAGAGAGAGAGAGCGACGGAGAGAGAGAGGAAGAGAGGGGGGAGAGGGGGAGAGGGGTCGTTTGTGTCCATAAATGGCGTATAGATAGGGAGACAATGTTGATGTTGTTCGAAATTGGCCTTTGTACGGAGACGCAAGGGAAGCGAGTCATCGTGTGTGTGATAGGGACTTCATGAGAGATCTAGAATAGACGGTGTAGAGAACAACGTGCGAGATTGAGAACGATGATACATTAGGGAGCTATGGAAAGAGTCACGGCATATATGTATACAAGGAACGAGCTGGGGCGGGTCCGCATGTGGGAGAGATAGAAAGAGGAGAGTGGTGCACAAGGAGAAAAAGTGTGTTTGTTTGCAGTGGGTGTGGTGTGTGAGGTGAGTGTGCGAGAACCACATAACTAGGGAGATAGACGTTTGGGGGCGACGTTTTGTGTGTATGGGAAAGATACACTCTGCATAGTGCGTATGCTTGGCAAAGAGAGATGCCGGGAGACCTAGAGAGTGGGGGAAGAGATGTGTGCATGCTCGAGAGACAAAGTGATAGAGACCTATATTGGGGTCCAGACTTTAGAAGAGAGGGGGGTGTTAATGTGCTCGTGTGTTCGTGTCTGGGGGAGACAACGACTTGTGTGTGTGTGTGGGGGGGGGGGGTGGCTTCAGATAAAGAGTGATGTGTCTATATTTGAGGGACTTTAGCATAATTGGGATATATATGGTCAATAGTGTGTGCACTCATGGTTGATCAATTTGTTTCACAGTTTAGATTATGAGATAACGATACTTTTGAACATGTGTGATATACCTTGATGTACGAGAATTACATACCTAAGATTGGAATTTTGGAATTCGACTCCATCATTAGCTTTTGTAATTCATTTAAATGGAGGTACATTTTTTAAGCCGGGATTTCGTGATTTCAAATTCATATATCAAACCTAGAGATATACACATACGGGCATGTTCAAACTTTATAATCATCCACTTTATTCATACACATACACATTTTTGGTTTTGTCATCATATTTAGGATAAACACATTTGGAATTTCATTTGAATTGGACCGTATGATGGTATTTTATTGTACTAGCTCAATGATCCATATTTGAATTGAATGGACAATCTAAGTTTCGAGTTGGAGACACTGATTTTCAAAACTTGCACTTTTTTTGCGTGCATAACAAATAAATTCTCGGCCATGATATCATAGTCGGCCGTACAAGAGCAGAACACTTATAATTTCAGGCGCCAAAAGCTTTGAAACTTCCCGCTCACATCGACATATCTCGTGCCCGAAAGTTTAGCCCTGCGATATTCCTATTTTACCCCTGCCACATGAATGGAAAAGGGATGCTTTGGTAACTCCATTGTTTTCCCCTCTTTGCCCCCAACATTCTTGCCCAGAGCCCCTCCCCTTTCCCTCCCCGACCACCCAACCATGGCAAGCCGCCGAATCTAGTCCTACGCTGCAGTGGTGGACCTCACACCCCACCAGATCTACCTTCCGCACCTTGGAACCCCCAACTGCCAACTCACCACTTCACCGGAGCCGCCAACCGACAGCTTGTCCACCGCTTCAGATCTCCTTGACCGCCATCATGGCCCACCACACCGGATCTGCTTAACCGGCGTGCTCGTCCACCACAGTGTAGGCCCTTCACTGACTCCCTCGTCCGCCCCATCGATGGCCCTTCATACAAGCCCTCGTCCGCCGCAACAGATCCGCCTCACCGAAAGCACTGTACACCGCGCCTGCTGAAGCCTTCGTCCACTTCACCGAACCTGCTCCATGGACGCCATCTTCAACTCCACCGGCCTTGCTTTACTGACGGCGCAGCTTCATCAGGTTATTTTGATTTGTACTCCTTAGGTTTTTCTCTTCTTGATCGTGCAACTGTTCACTTACCACAGAGGAGCTTTCTTGCATGTCGACAGGCGCCGCAACCGAAGCACCGGAGCCGCTTGAACGACGGCGACAGCTGGCCCAAACTCAACCACAACACAAGCACCATCGACAATCCTTAGCTATCAAGTATGACAACGATACCCATATGCTGTTGAGAACCAGTTACTATTATCCAACGGCCGGCGCCTACGTTCACTTTCTTAGCATAAGCACCGCACCCTTGAAATTCTTAAGGACATCATTCAATTTTTCATGAGACGTGTTATCCTACTTGCCCCTGTAGGGCCATACTTCTGGCAGTGAACATGTTACATGTGTTAAATTACATACCAGTGCACATATAGTTAATATGCTTTAGTTTTGTCCTAACTATTACTGTACTTCCTAGATATCACTTCCTACTATTTTACTTCTTGCATGCTATATTTATGACAATGGTGTTGTTCTGATGCCACCTATTGGTTCCATCAGACTGCTTCATGTTCTCTGTGCTTAATTACACATTAGCAAACTAGCATGTGGTTCCGCTGCTTTTTGTTTGTTTTACCCTACATTTTCTGATGCCAGCTATTACATTAGTGCTCCGAGCCTCTGTTCATTATTTTTTTGTGTGTTCTTGATCTTCCCAAGTTGCATGACTAATTTGATGCTTCTATTAATTATGGAGCTGCCAACCCCATCAAGCAAAATATTTGTTGTTTTGGGGCTGGCACCTCGAACAAGCATAAAAATAGAGGGAAGCATATATATTGACGTTAATGCACACACCCTTCTTTCATTAGTTTAGATGAACCATTGATGATCAATTCGAACCAGTGCATGCGATTAAAATTAATTTTACCTAAATAGAGGGTGCAGAATAAACTACAACAACTAGATCCACAACGATGGGATGCTGACAATATCTTCGAAGAACATTACAACAGCAGCAAGGCTTCACAGCAACATATGGTAAGCCAGTGTGTTTTAGTACATGTGAAATGTAATGCGTGTGGGTTGCTTTCTTGTCTTCTACCCTCAACCTGTAATCCTACAGAATTACAAATAGTTCAGTTGTCTGCTTTGCTGTATTGCTTGATTTGAATGCTTGTTTGTTACTTGTTACGCTATACCTGAGTTGGCTAATATGTCGCTAGCCGCTGTACTATCATAAAGAAATGCATGCCTAGTTCATTTGAGTCCTTAACTTTTCCTCTGAACTTCATCACAAGACTATCTCCGTAGTTTATATGAGGCCACACTGTTAAGTGCTTTCTCAGATTATTTCAACTGCTTAGAGGCCTTGGCAACTTAAATATAGCGGTGGTACACTCCCTTTCAACTAGGGATGTCAACTAGGTCCCGTTTAATTCCGATTAAAGTCCACTAGTGGTATGATAGTTCAAAAGAGTTTTTGTTTTTGAGGAAAATGAACTAGGCAGCTAGCAAAAACTAACTAGATGGGACTGGCGGATGTTGTTTATTTGCCACTTACATCCCTAGTTTCATCTTACCATTTTAATTTCTTTTCGGCTGATGCTGCTTCGAACCATTTAAATATAGCTTGCCATGCTCGGCAATAATTCGTATGTCGTTTACCATGTAAGCTTACTTCCTGGATCATGCGATAACCATCTCTTACTTATGTCCAGCGGAAACCTTTCAGGATGCCGTTCACAATAGGACACAATGTACAACCCCACAATCTATTTGTGGAAGCAGTGCGCCATCCATGTTACCAGATGGTAGCATTTCAAAGGCCACACCGCCGGAGAGCAGTCTGAGCACAGATATTATAGTTCTTGAGGCTCTACTAGAGGCAGAAAGAGATGGTGTGGCTGCCATGAATGAGGTAATCTCGATCTTGAAGCTGGAAATCATGCAATTAGCTGCACGCATCATGCAAGCAACCCAATAATTGGAGGAAGTAAGAATGTTGCATTTGAAGACGGAGGAGGTCCTGCTGCTTCTGCTATCTGAAGCCCAAGGTAATCCCAGTTCTTCTTTAGATACCAGTTGAAATTGTCATTAGATTATTGTACTTGCATGTTGTGTCATGTCTCTGAATGGATTATGTTGTAAGACCCCCTATGTTGTCCATGAGTTGTAATGATCTGAATTTTCTAGGCGAGGTAATCCTCGGTACTTGTATGATTGACATAAGGTGAACTATTTTTCGTGTGAGCATATTGTATTGGATGAAATAACTGTTTGACTCAAAGTGTACCGAACCTAATGAATTTGAAGATCATGACATTTCTAAATCATAATCATATATAAAGGTGGAATAAATCTTTGTTGTGGTTTTGAAGAAATAAATAACAAAACGTAGAATTATCTGCGGATATTCGTAATCGAATAAAAATTGGATTTGGATTTAGTTGACAGGGCCCAGGGCAAACGTGAATGCTAATTCTCCCAAGTTTTTAACGAAGCGGCTAAACACCCACTATCATTTGTGGGATGCCCAAAGCAAGTGCTTACGAGATGGAAATTACTGTCTACCCCTGACACATGACATCCTTATCGACCGGATCTACACTGTTGTCGATATGGGTAGACTAGTAACTTCAATCAGACGTGACAC
This sequence comes from Aegilops bicornis, assembly GCA_021605145.1. Classification (NCBI taxonomy): domain Eukaryota; kingdom Viridiplantae; phylum Streptophyta; class Magnoliopsida; order Poales; family Poaceae; genus Aegilops; species Aegilops bicornis. The sequence goes on from CM038672.1 coordinate 522,864,808, forward strand.
GACGGCCTCTGAACCCATTCAGACACGGTGGGAGCCAAACGTGGGCGGCAAAACACATTAGATTCAAGCTCGTCCGAAAGACATGTGTCTCTCTCTCCATTTCCCCATTCATCCACGGTGAGCGGCAAAACAAATTCTCCTCGTCCAAAATTGATGTAGGCTAATATTTTAAATAGGGGCAGATGTGTAACTTACCTTAGACGTGACACAACCGCCCTGTACACATAAACCTGTTCATTCACCGTGGGCGCCAACTGTGTGCGACAAAACACCCTCTCCTCGCCCAAAATCATTACCGGCAAATATTTGGGAGATGCGAGATTACCGTCCTATCCCCAACCGACGTGATGTCCGAAATTTTAAACGGGGGATAAGTTCGTTACTTTCCCACATTTCAGACAAGCGCGTCCCAAAGTTTGAGATCCCCCCTCCCCATCCATTTCCCCATTCATACACCATCGGTGCCACGACAACCTCCCCACTGCGGCCAGCCTCCTTCGTCCGCCACCCCATCCTCCACCTTGCCGGAGCCGCTAGCCTTACCCCGTCGTCCACTTCAAGAGATGGACGTCTCTCATCCACGGCGTCGGACCAGGATCCTTTCATCGCGTTGTCTTGCTTCATCGGCGTCATCGTCCAGCTTGCCGTTGTCGCTCGTACAACCGCCTCGTCCACGGCAACATGATTTATCCCCCGACCCGGCCGTCTGCCGTCTAAAGTCTTCTTCCCCGCCGCCGATAGCCATCGCACCCGCAGCATCCTCAATGAATCGGCAGGGGCCTACACGGCGTCGCAAGAGAGGTGGTACTCTTCCATGTGTGCTTAAGTTATTGATCTCACCCAGAAAATAGATCGTAAATTGTTTACTGTACTTTTTTTCCCATACCAAATCATAGTGGCTAGTTGAAAGCAAACATTGGTTGCGAAGTAGCTTTGTCTGGTTTGCACCTTCAGATCCGCCATGGCACGGTCACTATACTCGTAAAGCTTATGGTTTCCCCCTTTATATTCACTACCATCATCGTAGGTGCTTCACTACTTCGTGAAGTGCTAGCGCTGCTCCTCGAGACCTCAACCCATCAAGCGAAACAACATGCCACTCATAATTCCAAAGCATACGTGTTGAAATACGAATCTGATATGATGGTCATATTACTAAAACAGAGAACGTTTAATTGGTCACCTAATGTTCCTATATTCGCTTTCAAAAGCATGTGCGCCCACCCAATCGTCCAGCTAGTTCCACTTTCCATATTTAACTCTTGATGCTTAGGGTTTTCCCTTTTATCTACTCTACTATGATCTCATGTAGGTGCTTTCATTGCATACTAGCATTACTCCACCCTTCATGCTAAACAACACGACACTCAAAAATTCCAAAGCTTAGTTGTTCAAATATGATTGTGATATGATACTCATATTAGTTAACAGACACGTTTAATTGGTCAGCTAAAGGTCCCACTTGAGTTTCCAAATGCATGTCGTGACATATAGAGAGACAGCAGAATTGCATTTATTTGTCACTTGTTGACTATACTTTCTTGTCCATACCAAATCTTAGTTGTTATTTCAAAGAAAACATCGGTTGCTAACTACCCTTTGCGCGGTTTGCAGCTTCAGATCTGCCATCCCACTGCCACGGTCAACACTATACTCATCATGCTTACGGTTTCCCCATTTTATGATGACCACGATCAGCCTACGTGGTTCGTGTTGTAATAGCACTGCTCCACCCATCGAGCTAAACAAGCTTAGTTGCACAAATTCAAATCTAATATTATGTTGATATTAGTAAAACTGAGAGATGTTTAATTGGTCAGCTAAATGTTCCTACATTAGTTTCGAAATGCATGTGAGCCACATATGGAGAGACCAGAAGGAATAGTATTTCTCTGTGCGCTCTGGTTCATCATGGGTGGCCAACCGACATTGTATAGAAAGACTTGTAATATCGTCAATCTTCTTGCTCTTTTGCTCTTCTTTAAGATGATCCTCTTCTCTTGTGGTCGACTGGTCAGGTCGAGTTATTCCCCCTTAGTATATTTTGAATATATCGGGTCAGGTCGACTTGTTCTTCTTTACTATATGTTGAAGCTGTCATCTGCGAAGTATCATTACTTCTGGAGCTCTCATATTTTCAGTAGTAGGCCACATTATATTAATGCACACACCAAATTACAGCATGCATGACACCTCTTAGAAGAATTGCAGAGATAGCACAAAGGAGTTTACAGGGAGGAAGTCTCGGAGTAATGGGCCACGGGTAGGGAAACCCGAGCCCCAAGACCTTTCAAAACATCGGGGCAGACTGCGACCCTCAAGACCCCAAGAGGAAGAGCCGCCTTCCGAGAATCGGCGACGGAGTCACCGACTGCCCCTCCCAGCCGAGTCCCAGAGACGGCCTCAAGACGAGCCGACTCCAAGCTAGCGACTTCAGATGAAGCCGGCTACAGGGAGTCGGCCCGCGACTCCATCCACCTCCTGCCTGAACGACGACGAGCGGGATGGGATAAAGCCGCCTTGCGGCCCATCCCTGCCCCGCCCATAAAGAGCTGGCATGGCCACGAGCCGTGCATCGATGGAGATCTCCGTCCGTGGCAACTCATGCCACGCCTGCCTCGACAACAGCCGTGGGCAGATTCACAGCCACCACGATGGCTCGTCTGCATTTAATTCAAGACGGGCGGGACCCGCTGTCGGCAGGAGTACTCAAGACGGCGAGAGCGCCCCAAAGACGGACCCGTTGGAGTCGGCCTCCGAGAGTCGGCTGGCCCCTCCCACGGGCTCCATGCGCCATTAACCAGACAAGACAGGAATGGCAACAGTGATCGCCCGCCAGGCGGCGGCACTGTTGCCATGACCCCACGATCAAGCTCGCGTCATTAGAAGCGCGGCTACACTAACCTGCAGCCGGCAAGACCCGCCCGCGGTGGACAAGGGTTGTCGGTCCCATGCTGGATTGCCGTGAGGCCCACCAGTCAAGGGCCCTGTGAGTCGGGCGGAGAAGTCGGCGACTTAAGAGATCGACGGCCGGGACCTCGCCAGCCGGATTACCATTGTACCCCGGGGTAGGCCTATATAACCCCGGCACCCATGCAAAGGGTTGGACCCCAATAGTTTTAGACACATAGAGGAAAGAGAAGAGCTAGCCGTGCCTTCTCCTTCCTCACCCCAACAGCTCAAAGAGCAACCTTGTACCCACTTTGCCATAGTGATCATGCGGAGACCCCAGCAGAGCGATGAGGGGCATTATCTCCTCGGAGAGCCCTCAAGCCGGGTAAGATTCACCGCGTGCATGTCTTCGCCTCATCCTGCTTTCTGTGCACCGGCGACGTTCTACTTGCCCTCCATGATAAGCCATCCTTTGGCATATGTCGCACCAACCCCGACATTTGGCGCCCACCGTGGGGCTAGGTGCACCGTCGTCCGGAGACCTGCTCTGGACGGGAACCCTCTTCCTCCCTGGCGAGCGCAGCCAGCCCGGCACGCCAGACGGAGTTTGCGCCGACGCGCTGCATGGCGCTGACGTCGCCTGCACGGCGAGCTACCCCGCCGAACTTGTCGGCGAGGTTCGCCTCTCTGACGAGCCTGCGTCTGACGCAGGCACGGACGGCCCCGAGAGCCTCCTCACGGGCCTCCTCGAGTAGCTCCGCGTCGCCGGCGAGCCCGCTGCCGACCTGGAGTCCGTAGGCTCCACCGACCCGATTCCGGTCGACTCCGACACCGCGTCGCTCGACGCGTTCCCCACCAACGTGGTGGTATACGACGAGCTGCTCCCTCGCGCGGAGAGCGGCGGAAGCTGCGATCACCGGAGGTGCTCGTCGCCGATCCTGGCCGAAACCTTCCAGCGAGGGAGCTCGTGACCCTCTCGACGCGGTTCTGCAAGACATGACCGCCCCCATTCCGGAAGACGCCGGCGCTGGGACGCTGGAAGCGCGCCGCCTCCAGCTCCTCGTGGGCGCACAGAAGCTGGCAAGCATGAGACGCTTATCGAAGCCTACCAGCCGGAGATGGATCGCGCGATGGGCGGCTCGCCGCTCCGACTGGGCCTAGCCGCCTAAGGCGCGGTCCAGCAGCCAGCGCGTAACCATCGCCCGATCTGTTTGGGGCCAATGTCGCCCGTACGCCGCACGCTCAGAGAACATTCGAGGGCGAGGAGCGCTACGCGATGACGGAGCGAGTCCAGCAGCTCCTCGACGCTGTTGCTGCGAAGACGAAGCCGGCTGCCGCCTGCAGGCGCCATGACGACAAAGACGACGACTTGCCTCCCCGCCGAGATCAAGGCGCGGCGTCTCGGACGCCGACTAGCGGCGTCCGTGGAAGAAAAAACAAGGATCCGGCTGTCAGCCATAGCCGGACTCACATCTCCATCGAGCGTGACAAAGACGGCCGCCCGAGAGCAGTGGAGCGGCGGGACGACTATCTGCCTCCTCCTCCCCGCAGAGAAAGGCGAGTCTCCCGCCACTGCCGAAGCATCCGACTCTCGGCGACCGCCTTGGCCGCCGAGAGGAGTCGGAGAAACGACGCCCACCACCGATCGAGCGACTCCACCGATCTCGGCGCTGGAAGAAGAAGACGAGTTAGGCCGCCCTGTTTCGGACCTCGCATCCGAGACGAGCCCTTCCCTAGAGGATTCACACTCCCCCGAGACACACCCAAATACACCGGCTCCGTGAAGCCGTAGGACTGGCTAGTGGATTACTCCACGGCCGTCAGCATAGCGAACGGCAACAAGCGCGTTGCCGTAAAGTATGTTCCCCTCATGCTCCAGGGCACGGCCCGGACATGGTTGAATAGTTTAAAGCCCCACAGCATCAACAGCTGGGTCGACTTCACCGAGGCCTTCGTCCGCAACTTCACGAGCACATACAAGCGACCTCCCAAGCCTCGCCAGTTTTCCTTGTGCGTGCAAGGCCCCAACGAGTCTACTCGCGACTACCTCATGCGCTGGGCCGAGCTCCGGAACTCCTGCGAGGGAGTGCATGAGGTGCAGGCAATCGAGCACTTCACCGCCGGGTGCAGAGAAGGCACCCTCCTCAAGCACAAGCTCCTTTGCGACGAGCCGAGACCTCGACGAGTCAGCTGATCATAGCAGATATATGCGCCTGACCGACTCCTCCATGAAGTCGGAGATCGAAGTCAGTCTGACCGCAAGGTGGCTCCTCGGGCTCCCGAGAACTCCGGTGGCGATGCTAGTCGGCGACAAAGCAGCGAGAATGATCACTGGCGCAAAGGCCCCGCAGCCGCTTCCAATGGCGGCGGTGGCGGCTGATCGAAGACCAGCAGCCAGAGGGGCAGCCTCCTGCCAAGCGGCAGAAAGGCGGCAAGTCCAACTGGTTGCCGGGCTTCTCTTACGAGCAGACTCTAGATGGACCCTGCAAGTTCCATAGCGGCGCGAAGCCGTCGAATCACTCCACCCGGAAGTGCCACTGGCTCACCAGGATCGCCAAGGGAGACGGCCTTGTCCCTCCTCCGCCTCACCGGGGCCGCCTCCACTCATCGCTTTCCAAAGAGTCGGCCGTCAGGCCGATCGGCCTTGCGGCAAGACGAAAGTACCCGTAAGAGCATGGTGCCTATGTAGTGTTTACCGGTGTGGGTGACGATCGCGCGGCAAGAAGCGGCAATAAAGAAGAAGTGAATGCAAAGAGCATCAGATACTCCAGAATTCATGCACTGGTCCGAGAAGCCCATCAGTTGGAGCCGAGCTGATCACCCAGAGGTGATGCCGAATCCGGACTCCTACGCCCTGGTCTTGGGAGCCACCCTTGCCGCGGATAGGTGGGTCGCTCGCTTCTCGCGAGTGCTGATAGACGGAGGCAGCGGCATCAACATCCTATACAAGGATACCATGGAAAAGTTAGGAATCAAGCAAAGACATCTTCAGCACAGTCGGACTGTGTTCCACGGAATTGTACCTGGACTTTCCTGCTCACCGATTGGCAAGATTCTGATAGACGTCCTCTTTGGGGACAAAGATCACTTTCGCCGAGAGCAGTCTGGTTCAAGTGGTGGACCTCGAAAGCCCTTACCATGCTCGCTTGGCCGACCTGCTGGCCAAGTTCATGGCGATCCCCACCTCGCCTACCTCAAGATGAAGATGCCGAGTACCAAGGGATTCGACCATAGTCGGCGACTCTGAAGAAAGTCCTCCGCCTTTGTCTGCAGTGAAAGCAGCGGTCGGCTGGCCGAGTCCACAGTGACCGCAGGTGAGAAGCGGCTCCTTGATCGGGTTGTGGCGATGGCGGCAAGCAGCCGAAGATGTCGCCCAGACCCAAGGAGTCAGAAGCTGAGGGCTCGTTCAAGCCGTCCAAAGAAACCAAGAAGATACCCTTGGACCCAGAGCACCCGGAGAGATACGCTGTTGTAGGTGCAAACCTTGACAGCAAATAGGAAGGCGAGCTCGTCGATTTCCTCCGTGAGAATCAGGACATTTTTGCATGGTCCCCTAAAGACATGCCAGGTGTACCGCCGGAATTTGCCGAGCACAAGTTACATGTCCGATCTGATGTGAAGCCCGTCAGGAAGCCCTTGCGCCGCCTGTCAGAAGAAAAAAGAAGAGTTGTTGGAGAAGAGATAGCCCGGCTCCTCGCAACCGGTTTCATCATGGAAGTGTTCTTTCCAGAGTGGTTAGCGAACCCTGTCTTGGTACTAAAGAAGAACAAGCGATGGCGGATGTGTATTGACTACACAAGCCTCAACAAAGCCTGCCCCAAGGACCCGTTAAACTTTACCAAGAATTGATCGGTGATAGACTCCACAGCCGGATGCGAGCTGTTGAGCTTCTTAGATGCATATTCAGGATACCACCAGATCAAGCTGAACCCGGCCCGGCAGATTGAAGACCGCCTTCATCACGCCGCTTGGAGCCTTCTCGCCACCGACCATGACGTTCGGCTTGAGGAATGCGGCGCCACCTTTCAGCGTTGCATGCAGAAGTGCCTCCTCAAGCAGCTTGGCGAAAGCATGCGTTTACGTGGACGACGTGGTGGTGAAGACGGAGAAGCAAGGAACGCTGTTGGAAGATCTCAAGCAGACCTTTGAAAATCTGCGCCGATTCCAGATCAAGCTAAACCCAGAGAAATGTGTCTTCGGAGTACCAGCCGGCCAGCTCCTCGGCTTCCTGGTCTCTGAACGCGGCATAGAGTGCAACCCCGTGAAGATCAAGGCGATCGAAAGGATGGAAGTACCCCACCGACTGCTAGATGTACAAAAATTCACCGGCTGCTTGGCGTCCATCAGCCGATTCATCGGTCGGTGGCGAAAGCTCTTCCTCTGTACCAGCTCATCAAGAAGACCACCTTCTTGAATGGAACTCCAAGGCGGAATGACTTTTCTCCGGTTGAAGAAAATGCTGACTACTCCCCGATGATGGCGGCTCCGACTCCGAAGAGCCCATCCTCCTGTATATTGCCGCCACCAGCGGGGTAGTCGACCTGATTATCGTAGTTGAACGCAGGAGGAAGGCAAGGCGCTACTGTCTAGAGACCGGTTTATTACACAGCGGCAATCGTCGACCTCCAGCGAACTGCCCCCACTACGAGAAGGCGTGTTACTGGCGTGCACTTTGCCGCCAAGAAGTTGAAGCCTTACTTTCAAGAGCATCCAATCGCCGTGGTTTGCACGGCCCCACTATAGCGTAGAGATCATCGGAAGCCGAGATGCTTCGGCGAGTGGCCAAATGGGCCATAGAGTTGGCCCCTTACACCATATATTACCAGCCCCGCACCGCCATCAAGTCACAAGCACCGCCGACTTCCTCGTCGACTGGCCGAGACTCAATACCTGCCGCCCGGCGCCCGACTCCACCCATTGGCGGATGCACTTTGATGGCTCCAAGATGCGCACCGGCTTGGGAGCGGCGTGGTCCTCACTTCCCCGAGGGCGACAAGCTCAAATGCACGCTACGCAGATCCATTTCGCCGCCTCCAACAACGTCGCCCGAATATGAGGCGCTCATTCACGAGCTCCGGCTTGCCAAAAGAGCTTGGCATTCGCCGGATCCCGTGTTATGGGCGACTCGACTTGGTGGTCCAACGGTCATCCGGCCGGGGCGCCAAAGATGCAAATATGGCGAAGCCATCTTGTTTTCTGATACAAACAGCTGAGTGGATATTTTGAGGTGCGAGTTCCTCCACGTGCCAAGAAAGCGACAATGACCAAGCAGACACCACAGCAAGAATCGGCTCCACCCGCCAGGAAATACCATCCGCGTCGCCCTTCCGCCTCCTCAAGCCATCTGTCAACCGTCACAGTCGACTCCATTTTTGTGCCGCTCCCAAGAAGTCAGATCCGACTCCAAAGCCTCAGCAGACGGCACAAGAATCCTTGCAGACGCGCCCCAAGAACGCGGCAGTCAAAGCCGCCCGGGACTTCGAACCTGCCCGGGACTTCGTAACCCGCCCGTGGACTACTGGCGACCATTGCGAAGACTCGATTGCCCGGGGATTGCGCCAATGTCTGGACTTCTTCAACCCAAAGAACTACTGCGGACTCCAACCCGCCGCCTCCGGCCCATCCGCCCTCGTCAAGTAGCGATCTTGGCGGTGAAGAAATAGCAGCACCCTCATGGGCCCAGCCCATCCTGAAGTTTTAGTAAGCGGAGAGCTACCAACCGATGAGACCTTGGCTCGGGCAAGTGCAACGCCGAGCAGCAGCCTACACTTTAGTCAATAGAGAGCTGGTCAGCGGCGTCACGGTGTCTACCAAATACCGCGTCGAGTCAGAGCAAGGCCAAGCAATTCTCAAAGACATCCATCAAGGCGACTGCGGCCATCACGCAGCCTCAAGAGCACTCGTCGCCAAAGCCTTCCGACACGGTTTCTTCTGGCCGACTGCCCTAGAAGAAGCCAAGGAACTAGTTCAAAAATGCAAGGGGTGCCAGGTGTTCCGCTCCAAGCCGCTTCAGTCGGCTTCTGCACTCAAGACTATCCCCATCGCCTAGCCCTTTGTTGTTTGGGGCCTGGACATGGTGGGACCATTCAAAACGGCACGAGACGGCCTAACTCACTTACTTGTCGCGGTGGACAAGTTCACCAAGTGGATAGAAGCAAAACCCATCAAGAAGTTGAATGGTCCCACTGCAGTGACTTTCATCACCGACATCACGACTTCGCATGCGGCGTACCACACAAAGCATCATCACCAACAACGGCACAAATTTTGCCAAAGGCGCCACAGCCCGTTTCTGTGACGCAAGGCATCCGATCGGACTTAGCGTCCGTCGCCCATCCGCAGATCAAGCGGCCAGGTGGAGCGAGCGAACGGCCTCATCTTATGTCCGGCATCAAGCCTCGACCGAGGTCGAATCCATTGGAGCGTTTCGGGCCGGGCTGGTCGGCTTGAGGAGTTGCCGGCAAATCCTCACGGAGTCTGCGCATGCGATTCCAAACAAGTCAACCTGGCTTCACACCCTTATTCCTCGTCACGGTGCGAAGCCGTCATCCCAACGGATATAGAGTTCGACTCCCCTTGAGTCACCATGTACACCAAAGAGGAAGCGGAAGAAGCATCGTCAAGACGGCGTCGATCTCTTTGGAAGAGGGCCGGGCTGTTGGCACTCGGCCGGTCCAACATCTACCAAGTAGAGCTCTTGCGCCGCTACTACAACAAGAATGTCAAGCCAAGATCATTCCTAGAGGGCGACCTTGTGCTCTGCTGATCCAATGAACAGCCGACCAAAGACAAGTCAGTCATTGCCACTCGGGAAGGCCCATTCATCATCGGCAAAGTGTTTGGGCAACGACTCCTACTACACGATCGACGCCTTTCGAAGCCCGAAAGCACGCAAGAGGGACGACTCCGGCAAAGAGACGGAACGGCCATGGAATGAGAATCTCCTCCGAAGATTTTACAGTTGATGCAGTATGTACCAAGCTACCCTTTGTGTTTAAAGTACCAAGACTCTGGGCCCCCCGAGACGAGCTCGGGGACTGCCCTCTTTTGTTATCTGTATGATAAGAATTATGCCTTTGAGTATGTTACTCTTTGTTATGCTATTTGGCCCCGGGCTCGACTAGTCGGCCGGGGACTTCGCCATTTTGGGCTATGAAATGCTTCTGCAATCGGACAAGTAACGTCACGATTGCCTAAGCCGTCTCTCGTCGAAGTCATAGCCGCATGAGCTAATCGCTGGTGGGCAGGAGTAAGGAAGAACGGGCGCCCACACGAAAAATGGCTAAGGACCCAAGGCATAAACATAGTTTAATCGGCTTCCAAATGTTTCATTTAGTAAACCGACTCTTAAGTAGTCGGCTCGTCGTTTTCTACCCAACTTGCTTAACGACTCTAAAAAAATGGCCAAGTACTTGCCCTCTCAAAGGTAGCCAAGCTCTTGACCTAGACGGCAGTACGCAGAGCGGTTGCCCGATGGGCAAGGAGGCATCTAAGGGAAGGCGGCAAAGGAAAAAGACACAAGAGCAATAAGCAAGGAAGGATAAAATTAGAATAATATTTACACAAGCTTAGGCCCTTGGCTGGATCTTCGGACAGAGGCTCAGAATACACCCCGCGGGTGGAATTGTGTGAATTAACAAGTTCTTTCAAAGACCAGCAAAACAGATAAAATAAAGGCGAGGCAGCGGCCTAAGAAGCGGCAGATGGGGTTGGAAGGCCGGAGGCGGCGGCGGCGTCAGGCGCCGGGGCGGCAGGCTGGGCGGTCTCGGCTTGATCGTCTCCGGCGGCAGTCGGCCTAGACGGGCGGCTGCGTTCTTTGAGGCGCGGTCGAAGCTGAGGCTGGTCGCCCGCTGCCTCTTCTGGCGCCTCCATGTCGTCTCCTTCCTCCGCCTCGTCTTCTTCCTCGGCGCTGAGTCGATCACCTCCGCCGAGTCCTCGTCGTAGTCCGGTTCATCTCGAACCACTCCGGCGGTGCCTCCCCCACCGCCCTCAGCCCGCCAGGGGATGAAGACACCGTGTCCGTGTAGTCGGTAATCGCCACCGCACGCCGACGTAGGGCATCCTCCGCGGCCAGCAGCTCCGCTGGGCCTCGGCCGAACACGGCCAGCGGTCGATTCAGCCACAGATACCACGCCTTGACGAACTCGGGCTCGTGCGAAGCTCGCCCGAGCCGCTGAACCCTTCCGGGCCCTCAAAGGCGGCCAGCCGCGACCTTCCAACCGGTAATCGGGCGTCTGGCTGAGAGTCGCGAAGAACCGGCATGTCCGGCCACAGAGCAGCGATCGCTGCGCCAACACGAAGCCGGCGCGAGTATCCGATGGGCCGCCGCAGACAAGCCTCAATGCTTTCGGGAGCTGCTCGTCAAGGGTCCGGGCGTTGGCATCACGATCTCAGCACCACCCGCCCTTCGCGCCTCGCGATCAGCCTCGATGGCTTGATTGGCTGCCTGCGTGTGACCGGGGAAGAAGTCTGCCAAGAAGAAGAAGCAAGTCAGAAAAACAAGAGTCGGCCTGACCCATAGTCGGCGACACCGTATTGCTAAGTAAGCGAACTCACCATCGGATTTATATCCTCGATTTCGTGGAAGCCGAGGTCGGCCGGCTCCTGTTGGTCCGGGAGGCGCCTTCGCTCTCAAATTCGCTAGGAGAGCGGCCTCTTTCTTCTCCGCCTCGTCCTGCGCCGCCTTGAGCAGCTCCCTCTGCTCTGCCAGCTGCGTAGCCAGCAGGTCGCGCTCTGCGGCGAGCTTGCCGCACTCCTCCTCTTTGGCGCGCAAAGCGGTGTTGGCCGTACCCAGCTGCCGCCGAAGAGTGGCGCTGGCCTCTGAAGAATAAAAAGAAGAAGGACGCGAAGTCGTCAGCTAAGAAGAATGCGCTAGGAAGATCCGGCCCGACCGCACAGCAGTTAGCCGAATCTCGAGGATTACAGCCAGCTGGTGCGCCGGTAGCGCCCAAGAAGAAAACTCACCTCGGCTCCTCGCCAAGTCGGCAGTCCGCTTGCCCAGCTCCTCAACGTTGTGGTTAAAGGCAGTGGCGCGGAGGTTGTGATATTCCTGCGACAAGAATTCCAGACAAAGGTAAAAACTTGGAAGTAAGCAAATAGAGTTCTGAGCCGGCTGCTGAACTCGGGGACTACACCAGTGGAGTCTTGGCCGCGCCCCACAGAGAAGAGCAAGAAAGTTCAAAGAAGAAACATACCCGCCGGGCGGATTGCCAGTCGCTTTGAGAGATTCTGATGGTGTCGCCCCTTAGCTCGCAGCCTTCGCTGGGCGCCCGTAAGCGCCCGTGTTCAACGGGCCGTGCCGCCTCCTCGCACCCACCCAATGGGCGTGGCGGCGTGTCGCCTCGGCGTCGAGAATGGCCGAAGCTGGCGGCGCCGGGTCTCAAGAAGCGCGCGCCGGTCGCCTTTTCAAGACGGCGTCAGCGTTGGCGAGGCGACTTGAAGAAGCAGCTGCGCCACGGCCTGCGCCATCGATCGGCGGCATGTGAGTCCGCTGTTGTTTGCCTCAGCAAGGCTCTCGGACTGCGTTGGAGGCGGCGCGGACGTGCCTGATAGGGAGGCCTCGCCGCCTTCCTTCTCTGCGACGGGGACCTCACCGCCGACTCCCTCCGACTGCCCCGTGAACTCCAACGGCGGTGGCGCAGAGCTCAGCAGGGTGTGAGCAAGCGCCGACTAGGCCCAGCGGCCTCCTCGGCTTCGCCTTTTGGCTGCAGCGGCAACCCGACCTCCTCCGGCTTCTTACGGGTGGAAGCCGCCCGCCTTCTCAGCCTCCGCCTTCGCCAGACGGGCGGCCTCCTCCTTGTCGCGCTTCTCCAGCGCATTCCGCTTCGTCACCTCCCGGAGGGCGGCCGCAGGGTCAACCCGCCGAGTATTGGCGAACGTCTCCGCCGACCCCATGACGGAGGGGGCGGCGACCCTCTCCAAGGTGAGGGGAGCCCTGATGAGAAAAAGACATGTGAAGACTTGGACAAGACGGACTAGAAGAAAACAAGACAAAATAAAAAGTACTTACGCGGAGACCAGCGGTGGCTTCTTCACTTCCTTGCATAAGCAGTTTGCCTTCGCGCTGAGTCGCGGCGGCCGTTCCCCTGAATTTCTTGGCGGGCACTGGGCGGTTTCGGCCCGGCAGCCTTCTTGGCGCCGCCCTCTCGACCACCAAAGGCGGCCCGAAGGACACGCAACGCTGGATGGCGGCTTTACGCTAGCGGCGGGCGACTTCCTTCGCCGTCATCATCGAGCCGCTGTTAAGCGAAGGTTGCCGGCCTGAAATCGTCGGCCCTCCTCCTCCCTTGGCGTCGGTCTCCATCGCCGCGCCACGCCCAAAATCGGGTCGTCGGCGTCGCTCTCCGCCCGATCGGGGCAATTCATGAAGCCAGGCGGCCCAGCGCCCGGCGAGGCTGCATGAGGGATTCTGAATCGGAAAAGACCAAGGAAAAATTAGAGCAGTTAATTTGAAGAAGGAAATAGAGAAGCAAGAGATGACTTACCACGTGCGGGGGTTGGCGCGCGAGTATGGCTCCTTGCCGAACTGCCATTCCTCCGTGAGGTCATAGTTCGCCAGAAGTTCACCGTGTCCACCACCTCGCGTGGGGCATGTCTTTGGAGCACAGCTCCGGCTGAGGTCTCGGCGGCCGCTCATCGGCGATCGATGAGGTCGGCCTTTGAAGAGGAAGGACTTCGGCGCACCACGGCGGCCGGCCAAGTCCGCCCGGTCAAGCCCTCGACCACGTCATCACGCGGGAGCGGGCGCGACGTGGCATTACTGCCGGAGTCAGCCGTCCGGCCCGGCGATGGGACCAGCTGGGGTCGCCCGCCAACTCGCCCGACCACGAAAAGGCGGCAAGTTGACCCGATCGCCCTCGGAGGCGACATTCTTGACGATAAGTATGCGGCTGCCACATCTTCACCGATTTGATGAGGGGGATGGCAGGAAAAGGGTTCTCGGGCACCGGCCTCCTCATGGTGATGAACGTGCCGCACAGAGCCGGCACGCGAGCGACGTGGGTTCCGAGCTTAGCTTGGAAGAATTCCCCCCACAGCTTGATGGTGGGGAGAATGCCAAGAAAGCCCTCGCATAAGGATGCGAAGGCGGCCAGCAGCACCACCGTGTTTGGAGTGAGGTGGTGCGGCTGGAGCCCGAAGAACTCGAGAACGCAGCGGAAGAAAGGCGCCGCTGGCAGACCTAGCCCGCGCATGAGGTGCGAGCGTAATATCACCCACTCGCCCTCCTCCGGCGCCGGCATGATTTCGCCCTCCGGCGCGGCGCGGGTCCGCACTAGGTGGCTTCCGGGGATGCGGCGCGTTTGGCGGAGAAACTCGATGATGTCGTCGTCGATGATGGAGCCATCCCACACGCCGGAGCGCACGGTGGGAGGCGCGGCAGCGGAGCAGGAGCTCATCTCTGCGGCGCGGCGAGGTTCGGCGCGGCGGAGCAAGGAAGGAGACGAAGCAAGAAGCGAGAGGAAGCGGGGAAGAATGGGTATGCGTGTGTCGCCGCCCCTCTCCCTCCGCCTACTTATAGGCGCCTAGGCTAAGAAGCCGAGGGGGCGGGCGTGGGATTAACTGCGCCCACGTCCCCACGCCCCCACGATTTAACCCACGACGTTATCGCGCTGCCATAACGGCGCGGGGAGCCCAACCGCCCGCACGGGCCGCAGCCGATCCGGGCTTCGCGCGCGCCGAGGCGCCGGTAGTGGCGGGCCCCGCTGACGGGCCTATCTAGTCGCGTAGCGCGTAAATGGGCCGGTAGACCGCCCTGCCGCTGCGTGGCGTCACGTGGCGGGCCCGCAACGGGCAGCTGCCTGGAAGCTTATCAGGCACGCCGCCTGGATCCCGCCGCGACCGTCGAAACCTTAGAAGAGCAAGACGGCCTCCTGCAAGGCCGACTCCAGCTAGTCGGCTCAAGATGGAGACGACAAGACCGAGCCCAGGTTCTTCCACTAAAAGGATGAAACTGTTGAGGCTCCTCGACATGTCGCCCTCGGCGCCTCACCAGCTTCGGGGACTCTTGTGGGACTAATGGGCCGGGTAGGCAAACCCGAGCCCCAAGACCTTCAAAACATCGGGCAGGCGGTCGGCGTTACGGGCACGGGGTCCCCAGACTTGCACTGCGGCCATGCTGGCGTGGCTCAAAGGAGGCCCACAAGACGGCCCATTTTCATCTCATAAGCTCAAGACCCTCGCGAGGGGCCAAGCCTCCAGAGGCGGACGACAAGGAGCTTCTGAGGCCGCGGCCTCGTCGGGCTAGCTCATGTGGAGGCGGAGAGTTCAAGGCGGGGTACCTCGCGAGGTGCCCATGGCATAAACCATGACGACCAAAGGCGCCCGATCGAGGCGCATGATCGAGCGCCGACCATGCGCATGTCCTCCCTTTCCTCTTTGGTGCAAAGGGGAGCAAAGCGGCGAGAGCATCAAGCAAAGGCATCCATTTCGGTGCAACAAGACCAAGACCATTAGCCCAATTTGGAAGGGAGTCATCGTGGAGCCCAAGCAGGCGTCATCACCAGAGCCTTTGGCAGGCGAGGACCAACTTTAGTCAGGATAACTGTATCCGCTGTTCCCCTTCAAAATGGCCAATTGTTGGCGCCCTTCCCGCTCAATATTTGGGGAAGAGGCCCAGGGCCTTAGCCTATATAAGTAGAGTTAGCCACCATAGAAGAGGCATCTAACCCGGCATCTGGAAGAGAGAGAGGAGGACGAAGAGAGATCCGGGATCCTCGTCAAGAAACCAATAGCTAGAGCAACTGAACACCACCTAGCAGTTCATCTCACCCACCAAGAACAGACCCTCGCGAGGCTGTTCTTCCTTGTACTGTTCTTCAGCAGCCCAAGAGGCAATCCACCACACCACACACTGGAGTAGGGTATTACACCAAAATGGTGGCCCGAACCAGTATAAATCTTGTGTCTCTTGTGCCGTCCTGTTTTGTAGTTTAGGTCCCAGCGATTCGGCGAGGTGCGAGGCGGTGGAGGGCTGGATCTCCGCGCGCACCCCAGTGTTCGAACCTCAAAAGTGCAGCCGGAACCCGAATCCGAGCATTTAGCGCGCCCGGTAGGGAGTGCGCGGAATCTGCTTCGTCGCCTCGTTCTTCCCAGACCACCGCAACCATATACGGCGCCCGTCGAACCCGCGCCCGGCGCCGAGCCACCCTACGCCTCCCATATCGCCCAGACAGCTCCCGTCGTGAGCGCCCTAAATGCGTTCCCGTCACTGCCGTCAACACCGCCACCGCCCGGCGAAGAACAAACAACAACTGTCGTCCGGCACCCGTCCATGGCGGGACGGCCGCACAACCACGCCGCTCACCCGCGGTTCGCCGTCACGCGCGCCCAGCGCGCGCGAAACCCGAGCTGCACTCATCGCGGCAAGCGAGCTCTGCGCTACCGCCGACGGCGGCGTCTCTGAAGAATAGCTCGTCGAGTCGCCGAGCTACGTCCGCGCTGCGAGGCGCCCCTTAGTCAAATAAAATCTCGCTGCACACCCGACCCGCCTTGGCGCGATGAAGCTCCAGGCGCCTCGGCCGCCTCCTCCTCAAGAAAGCGCCACAGCCCCCAAGCGCGCGGCCTGGCGGAACCCGCTCCGCCCGGCGCCCGGTGCGGCAAGCCGAAAGCTGTCAAGTTTCTCGCCCACAAGCTGCCCGAGCACTCCCGCTCCCGGCACGTCGGGACCCTGCGCTGCCCCGGCTGCGGCCTTGAGGAGGCCCGCAAGACCAAGCTCTCGTCGTCCGAGGCCCCCAGCGCCACGTGCGGGCTGCAGCGCCTTCACCTCCGAGGCTCTTGCGTCGCGTGGCCGCCAAGTTCAAGCCAGACCTTCCCCTCGCTCTGACACGGCGGCTGACCCTCACGGAGTTCCTCCGGCTCTGAGCTGGGCATCGAGAAACTGCCAGCGGGATGAAAAGGTCATGGCAAACTGGTTTCCCATGGCACTCAGGAGCCAGGCCCGCACCTGGCTCCTGAATCTGGCACCAGGCACGATCTCTTCCTGGGCCGAGATGCGCACCCGCTTCATCGCCAACTTCCAGGGTACTCGCGACCGGCCGCGCCGCCGTGAGCGACATGCGCCGAATCAAGCGACAGCCGGGAAACCCGCAAAAAGTACATCAGCGCTTCAACAACGCGCCTCAAAGATCCCTGAGGTAACGGAGGAGGCCATCATCTCTGCCTTCTCCGGCCCAGCGTCTTATAGCGTCAAGATGAAGGAGGAGCCGGGCGATGCATGAAGATCTGTGCACCTCCTTGGAAGCTGTTCAACTTGGCGACCAAGTCGCGCCAGGCTGAGGAGGGCGCCTCTCCTCCTCGAGCTACTGCCGCGGATCCCAAGAAAAGAAGTCCAAGGCCAAGGGCGTGAGCGCAAGGGGGCTGCCGTACTCAGCGGCCGAACCGACACCAAGCAAGGCGTAGATCAGCCGAGTCCTCCAAGGGCAGCCAAGATCTGCGTGTACCACGACCTCCACACCCACAACACCAATGAATGCCAAGAGCTCTCGGGCTGTATCTGAGGGAAGGGCCGGCCAGACGCCCAGCGCAATGACCGAGGCTCTGGCAGAGAGGAAGGAAAAGGAATACTGAGGCCACGCTGGGAAGACCGTGGCCCGCGCCAAGGGTGGCGCGACCAACCTCGCGAGGACCGCTGGCAAGACCCGCCTCGCGAGGGAGGCTGGAGGGATCAGCCTCGCGAGGATCGCCCGCAGGGGAAGGCAGGCCTCCCTCCGCTGCCACCGCCGCCAAGGAGAATTGAAGACTGTCATCAGGACGAGGGGGCTGGGGGCTTCCAGGAAGCACGTGCAATCGCCTGCATCCTGGGCGGAGCTCAATCCCTAGCCTCTCAGTGCATCTTCAAGCAGTTCACCCGCGAAGTGAATGCAGTCCTCCCCAAGCTCGAGGCCACGCGCCCTCTCAGGTGGTCGGCATGCGCCATCACGTTCAGCTCAGCGGATCAGCTCAAGTCGCTGCCACGGTAGAGTTCCTACCGATGCTTTGTTCCCCAATCATCGACAACGTGCTAGTCACCAAGACCCTCATCGGCGGTGCAGCGAGGGCTCAACGATCTGTCCGTGGAGACATTCAACAATCTTCAAGTGCCTTACGATCGACTTCAGCCAACCAAGCCTTTCTCCGAGTCACCGACGGCTCCACGCAGTCCCGATCGGGCGAGTCCGCCTTCTGTCACCGCCGGGCTCGCGACAACTGCCACACCGAGCTCATCGCCGACTTGGCGTCGCCCACATTACGCCTGCCGTAACGCCATCCTCGGGTACCCAGCGTTGGCCAAATTCATGGGCGTAACCCACCATGGCTACAACGTCCTCAAGATGCGAGGAAGTGGCGGGGTCATCCACGGTGCCACAGTGAAGAGAGAGGCGCGATGTGCTCCGCAAGGCGAGCCTTCGAACCGTGCATCGCTAGAAGACCAGACCCGCAGCGGCGAGGAGGCCTCGAGGCCGCACCCAAGAAGAAGAAGACATCGACCGGCCCGGCTCCTCAAGAGCAGGCCCCTCGGGAACCCGCACCAAGCAGGGAGCCTCCTTCCATCGCATAGGAAAGCGCGCCCGGCGCCCTCCTCGGCGGGGCTCGGGGCTCTCCCACGAGGGCCACCGACCTCGCCAAGGTCTCGAGGGAGGCGCTTGGGCACCACGATGAGGCGTGTTTGAAGCACGTTCCATAGCGGGGAGCAAGGCAAGGGGGCCGAACTCTCGGGAGTTCGTCGGCAAGGCCATTCAGAGCTAGAGGAGTCAAGGGTCATGAAGGCGGCCCGCCGCCACCGTGTGGCCCCCATCCAGCGAAGATGGTGGGCTGCAGCGTCTGCATCGACATACCGAGGGCTCAACCGAGCCGCATCTCAAGCGCCTGCCCTCGCGAGTGGGGCGTTATGAGGTCCGCCCATCACGTCGCGCATGTCTTATGGCACATAAGCGGCAGCTGCGCACCCGGCGTCTCATGAGGGCCATCACGGAGGCTCAAGAGGTCGTGCACGCCGCAGCCTTTGTCGGAGATGGAGATGGCCCTTGAAGGCCGCCAGCGCCGGATCCTCCCGAGGCCCACAGGCACGGAGGCTCGTGAGGTCGACTCCCGCAGTCCACCGAGTCTGCTACACCAACACCCCTTCGTCCCCAACATCACCAGGTGACATCTTTAAGTTTCGTTTCAGGCTGGTAGCGCCTTCAGGGCCGCATTATTCCCAGGCCGCATGGGTCCGTCCCTGCGGCATGTATCCCTTTTATTTCATGTCATTAGCCTATCTTGTTGGGGGCACCCCTCGGGCTGCATCATCCCCAAGCCGCTCGGTGTAACACCCCAAATTCTCTGGCCAAGTTTTTGATGTTAAAATTTTTGCCAGGAGTTTTAAATTTTTATTTCTGTGGATTTTCAGAACTCCTCTTTTTTTTGTTAAGGAGTTTTGTATTTTCCCAAGTGGAGCTTTCCAAAATACATTGGACTTCTTTGCCATCTCATTAAAACAATTTCTGAATAAGTAGAATTGTTTATTAAATTATTTCACCCTGAGCTTTATTCATTAAAATGAACTGTTTTAAAATTTTGGAGCTCCTTTTGAACTACAACCTTTTAATAGAATTACTTAAAATTTCAACCAAAATTTGGAGATGTCATGAGATGTCTCTAAATCAATTATGTGCACTAATAAAATTATTTCATTGCTTATTTTGGGTTCTTTCACCTGGTTTGCTTCTCTGGTCCGGTGGGCATCTTTGCACTACAACCCATTTAAATATTTCCCTAGAGCCTCCACCAAAATTTTGGGATGTCGGCGGTAGCATGCCATCCAACTTTATGCAAAAACATAGTGATGTTCTTTGGAAAATTTGAGAATTCTGTGACCTCTTTTCATTCTGGACCCAGACTTGTGTTTTCTACTACAACTCTGTTATTTCTTGCTCTAATGACCTTGTGTTTTCTCATGCTTGTAGTCAACCACCTGCAAACCCTAAGTCCAGGAGCATGCTCTATTTGGAACACTTTGGTCCATGAAATGATGCCACTCACTCCTCCACTTGAGCTGAAGTTTTGCAAAACTTGCACTAGCAAGTTTCTCCTTTTTTAAAACCGACTTCACCACCCTCTCTTATATCCATAGAGACACCTTGATCTGGAGAGTTTGGCCACTCGGAGCTACCTAGGTGCCTTTGGCATTTTGTCTAACACCACATGCGCATGACCAGGTTTGGCATGACTTCAAGTTTACTTGGTGAACTTGATCTCTGGCTTTGTCCATCGTGCCCTTGATCCCTTGCTAACCTTAACCTAGCCTGGTTCCTTGCCCGGCCTCACCCAAGCCCACATGTGAGCCATGGCATTTCATCGAGCACCTTTCGTGCGTGCTCTGGGCGCGCCCATAGCGTGCGTTTGGCACCCGCATGCACCCGAGCCGCCGCGTCACGCCCCGCACTCAAAACCCAGCCCAGCCAGCTCACCGTGTCCCCTTGCACCGCCATGCCACCCGACCACCCCTAGCACCCCACAGCGCCACCGCCAGGATGGCCGTGGCGGCTAGCTGCCGGCCGCTAGCTGGCCCGACCGTGGTCGGCGCCGCCAAAGCCACCCCAGCTTGCCACCTGCCTCCTCGAACAGTGCAAGCTCATCCGCAGCCTCGTCCGCTAGCGCCCGTCGCCGCCACGTCGCCCAAGCTACAGGGAGGCGGTTCGCCGTTGTCCTTATCACCGGCCGCCCCAGAACCGACCTCCACCGCGTACATAAGGGCCCCGGAGCTCAACCGAGTCCTCGAGCAACCTCATATGATCCTCCTAGTGTTGCCTTGTCCAGCAGTAGAGCAAGGGAAGGCCTTCTTCCCCGAGTCCGGCCGGTTCGATGCGCCGCCAAGCCACAGCCGATTCCGCCGCCACCGATTGCCTCACCCTCTCCACTCTCTCCACCAAGAACTCTCCCTTCCTCTCATGAGCACAACCCCTCGCTCAATTTTGGCCGGAGACCACCGCAGCCCCAAACTCTCTATCCACCAGAATGCCCCCTCCATGTGAGGCTGCGCCCGGCCGCTCCCTCCACCCCCGGCTACCCTACGACCACCAGAAGGACCGCCTAGGAGTGGCGGATCCATCCCTGCACTCGAATGCCCTCGAGGAGCCGTCTAACGCCGGTGAAGATCACCGGAGTCCCCGCCTCCGTTCGGCCAGAGGAAGGAGAGGGAAGGAGACTGGTCAAACCTGACCAGTGGGCCCCCCCTTGACCCAGCGGTGACTCGAGAAGTGATCCCACGCTGGATAAGTGGAGCGCATTTTTCAAAATCGCCTTCGGCGATATGCGTATATATTCGAAGCGTTTTCTTTACCCATGTTTTATATTAAATACCAGATTTTGACCAAACTTTGTCCGGCTGTATCTTTTTGAAAACAACTCCAAATGAATTGATTCTTTTTGCTACCTCTCTCAAATATTGTCTAGTTTATTTTAAGATTTATTTAAAAAATCAAAACTACTTTCTGTGCTGTTTTTATTTTGTGTGTTAATTCAAATATATTATTTCAAATAGGGTTTTTGAAGATTTCATGATGATTTGGATGCACCCTACCTTCCCATGACCTGAAGTCAAGCATTACGAACCCTGGTGAAATGTGTGTGTGTGTGTGTTGCATTATACGGTGACAACACCACCCCGACACGTGCATACGTCATTTTATGTGAGAAGGTGTTCCTACTCATGAGTGCATGTTAACAGGTCTCATGCAAATGAAGTTGTGATGATTGTGATTGAAATCACCGACATACGTCTTCCATGCATCTTTTGGAAGGAAAGCCGGAAGGCCATTGTCTTGGGTGGACACCGCAGTCTTGCCCCTAGTCCTCCGTCGAGACGGACGTGTCCGGTATGGCATGAGGGGGATATGTCGTGTGGTGTTTCTATCTGCTGTTTGTAATATATGCATTGTTATACTAATCTTGCAGGAAATATTACAACCTCCTGAGTCGACCATAGATCGAGTCTTGTGCCAGTAACCCCCATACTTGCCCATTACTACCACTCGTCCCTACACCAAGTAGGGTGCGGCTCGATAAGTTGTCAACCCTTTCCTAGCACACACCATACAGAGAGGCCGTGGTGGAAGATACTGGAGGCATCCGGTAGTCATACCACCGGGTCCGGGAGCATGGGTGTTTTGGTTGTAGCCGAAAGGGGGTAGCTCCCCAGTTTGCGTGCGGTATAACATTTGTGATCCCATGTTACGTCGAGGTTGTGGCCTCCACACTGAGAGTTTTGCTTAACAGGTGTGTGGGTGATTCGGACACATGTGAGTTAAGCCAGTGTCTTAAGTTAGGTGTGTTTTCAACAAAAGACCGTGAAGCGGAATTAGTCCCGATGGACTAAAGAAATCCGTTACTCGTGGGTAAAGAGTACACCCTCTGCAGAGATTAAACCTATTCGAATAGCCGTGTCCATGGTTAAGGATTACAGTTTGGGATGGGTCAAATTAGTGTCGGTCTTGAGTGTCGGTCTTGGAGGTGGCGTGAAGCTGGTAAACCTGGAATCACGATTGTGACTTGTGATAAATTATGATTATTATTTTTCGATGTGGACTAACCCATGTTACTTTTTATTATCGAATATCCCTGGGATGGTTCTACCTCCTGGATATT
The DNA here is from genome assembly GCA_021605145.1 of Aegilops bicornis. Lineage (NCBI taxonomy): Eukaryota > Viridiplantae > Streptophyta > Magnoliopsida > Poales > Poaceae > Aegilops > Aegilops bicornis. The sequence continues at coordinate 522,887,302 of CM038672.1, forward strand.
CACTGTTTTTATCTATAAGCCCTTTATGTGGTGTTGCTCAGACGCTCGACTGCGGCATTGTTCTTGTTTATTTATAAGCCCTTTATGTGGTGTCGCTCGAGCGCCCGATCATGACATTGTTCTTGTTTCTCTATAAGCCCTTTATGTGGTGTCGCTCGACGCCCGATGCAACATTGTTCTTGTTTATTTATAAGCCCTTTATGTGGTGTCGCTAAGACGCCCGACTGTGGCATTTCTTTTAAAGCCCTTTATGCGGTGTCGCTCAGACGCCCGACTGTGGCATTTCTTATAAAGCCCTTTATGCGGTGTCGCTCGAGCCTTACGTGTAACATTTCTTTTAAAAAGCCCTTTATGCGGTGTCGCTCGACGGCCTTATTTGTAGCATTTCTTTTAAAGCCCTTTATGCGGTGTCGCTCGGGCCTTGATTGTGGCATTTCTTTTGAAGTCCTTCATGTTATTTATTTCATAATTTTAATACCATCACGTTATTGCATATTCACAAATAACATGCTTGCAGCTTCGAGTTTTATTTATCTTATGTGACAAGCGTCATACGCATAATATTTTCAGCACATCATTATTAATTTAAGCCTGTGTTCATAATGTTTGCGAGTACATTCAAAGTACTCACTGGTTTGTCCCTGGCTATTGTCTTGGCCAGATTTTCATGCTTGGAGAGGGCGTTGCGATGGCAGTTCGAGAACCTAAGCAACGCAGCGATAACAGCCACTTGCGAAGATAGGAGTTAACACAGTCGGCTGTTCACGTGGGCAATGGAGTCCCATAAACGAGGATATTTCATAGACCGCTTCCGCCATCAACCTTTAGAAACCATTTGTTGTACTCACAGGCAGAATGGTCTTGTACTACACAAATTGTATTTTGCTTGGATCTTACATATCAAGTTAGTGCCTTATCGACTAACAGTTATCCTAGGGCTGGTAAGCACAAGGGCCATTTTTTCCGGATTAACCCACGAGAATCGGTCGCCACACTCGGGCTGTCGGTAGCATGTATCCTTCCCTCGTTTTCCTTAGGATTATGCTCTCGCTCCACCATGCTTGTTATTTGGTGCCTTTTTACGGTGTGTGGAATCTTGCACGTTAAAGGGGGTGCACGAGCATGCGACTCGAGGCTCCTACCGCTCTCCAGCCCTCACCCTCTGGTCTTGTCCATAGCATCGCTGACTGGCTTACCGACGGTGAGACCAGCCCGAGGAAACGCCGGACCCGAGGGCGTAGAGTTTCATCATCTAACCCAGCTTATGCGTTAAAGGGGGTGCACGAGCATCGCGACTCAGGGCTCCCTTACCGGCTCTCGGCCCACACCCTCTGGTCTTGTCCATGGCATCATGACGACACGGCTTGCCGGTAGCTGAGACCAGCCCGAGAGCCGGACCAAGGCGTGAGCACCGGTATCTGCCAAATTTGCAGGAACACACTTTCGAAGATAAGGCCCAGAGCAGACGCAACCTGCCTTGAGGTAGGGCCCGTGAGTCAGCTGGCTCACGGGTGCCCAACACACCTCGTGAGGCCTCTCGCGCCTCTCCAAAGCAACTAATGGCGGGACTAACGATGCCACAGCGAGCTCTTGTTCCTTTGTGGTGAACTGCGGGGTCCGTCCAAGGAGCACGCAAACGACCTCGCCACGCAATCTCGCCCGGCCAAGGCCACGGACCTAGCGCCGCACGGAGGCATTGTCCACGACCCTCGAGATAAGTCACCCTCCGGACACACTAGTTATCGCAACACCATCCCCACACTCAATGCAACCCCGTGTTAGCAATGTCGCTCTCCTTTCTCACGAATGGTGGCTGCTTGGCGCCAAGAGGACCCCCGAGCATCGCGACTCAGAGGCTCTTATGGGACCTCGGGCCGCTCACCTCCTGGCCTTGACCACGGCATCGTGACACAGCATACTAGCGACGGCTGAAGCACGCCTTGGGGTGGGACACATGCCCATGAGCATCGAGCCCTCGTGAGGACCGAAAGGAGGAAGCGAGCTAGAATGAATGGCGTCTCGCCTTTGCCTCACAATAAGGATCATATTGACAAGCGAAGCTTACAAACATCTTACAAGCCCCAGTGTTACATTCTTGGCTCCTCGCAGGAACAAAAGACACGAATCCTAAGGAGTCACGCCTCTGAGGGACCACATGGCAGACGCCATCATCAACGATGGGCCACTCCGGTCCGGGCGCCAACCCCATCCAGATCATCAGGGCGGCTGACGACTGTAACCCCGCTTCTTGCCACTCGGGAGGCGACGAGGCTCGAGGCTCGTGGTATCGTCGCTTGCCGTCTCGGCGTCATGAGCTTCGGGCGGAGTCGGCCCGGGATCCTCTGGCGCCTTCCGTCGCTGAGGAGCTGCCAAGGAGTGGTCGGTCGGTCTCTGTCTCACCCCTTGCAGGGACCCGACCACCTCTCCGGGCAGCACTCCGGCCGACGACCCTCCGCGTCAAGACCTTGAAGGACACCCACGAAGCACCATCATTACTCTAGGTGGATCGGGAGGCGCGCCTCGTCTTGCAGACCAGGCGACCTCGCCCAGCCTCAGTCATGAAGACCTCGCAGGCAACTACCACAACCTCTGCCCGATCGCGAGGGTGCCGCAGCCCGGCGTCTTTGCAGCCAGAGTCGGTTCCCCCTGGACGGACGGCAGGCGAAGAAAGAAGGAAGGCGAATCCAAGACTTAGGGCGTGGTGGCCTTGAAGCATGAACTCCGGCAAGAACCCTCGGCGTGGACTCCGGGGAAGACGCACACCTTCGCGACCACCCGGCGTCGTGTGGGCGGCGCTGTGGCGCCCAGCATCGCCTCCTTGAGCCACCAATTTAGCGGCGTACAAGGAAGAAGAAACCACAGTGGCGGCCGCACGCACCAGGGCATGGGCGCCTCGCTGCACGCTCTTGCCACGACACGGAGGGCAAGCCCGCTTCTTTGGGGGAAGCAGGTCGGGGATCCTCTTGAGGAGCCTTTCCCTTCTCTTCTGTGGAGAACGGCGGATCAGAGCCATGGCAACTAGGCGAAGCGAGGAGGAGGAGAAGCGGAAGGATGATAGGCTGGAAGAGGCGCGAGCCGTTCCGTGCCTTATAACTTGGCGATGGCCAACCGTCGGCCTCCACGATCACCGGTAATCATGACCAACTCGCATGCGAGGACTTGTCAAATCCGGGTGGTTACCCGAGGCAAGCGTGGGGAATCGGTCGCGCCGCGTCCAATCAACCGCCCATAGCGGTGCCAAAACCCTTGATTAGGGCCCATGACGCTTCGCACTGCCCTTCGCCTCTCTGCTCGGCCAAGTTCGAGGCGCGCCGTGGGCCAGGGGCTCTTGTCGGCGTTACGGGAGGCAGGGGTCCCAGACTTGCTCGCCTGCTGCCCGCGGCGTGGCTCAAAGGAGGCCCAAGCCACGGCCCATCTTCATCTACGCAAGCTCAAGACCCTCGCGAGGGGCCAAGCCTCATGAGGCGGACGACAAGGAGCTTCCTCGAGAGCACGGCCTCGTCCAGGCTGGCTCATGAGAAGGCGGAGAGTTCAAAGGCGGTACCTCGCGAGGTGCCCATGATGCAAGCCATGAGCCAAGAGGCGCCCGGTCGAGGCGCCAGCCATGCCAGTGTCCTCCTTTCCTCTTTGGTGCAAAGGAGCAAGCGGCAAAGTAGAGCATCAAGCAAAGGCATCCATTTCGGTGCAACAAGACCAAGACCAGCCCAATACTGGAAGGAGTCATCGTGGAGCCCAAGCAGGCGTCATCACCCGAGCCTTTGGCAGGCGAGGACCAACTTTAGTCAGGATAAGTGTACCCGATGTCCCTTCAAAATGGCCAATTGTTGGCGCCCTTCCCGCTCAATATTTGGGGAAGAGGCCCAGGGCCTTAGCCTATATAAGTAGAGCTAGCCACCATAGAAGAGGCATCTAACCCGGCATCTGGAAGAGAGAGAGGAGGACAAAGAGAGATCCGGGATCCTCGTCAAGAAACCAGTAGCTAGAGCAACTGAACACCACCTAGCAGTTCATCTCACCCGCCAAGAACAGACCCTCGCGAGGCTGTTCTTCCTTGTACTGTTCTTCATTAGCCCAAGAGGCAATCCACCACACCACACACTGGAGTAGGGTATTACACCACAATGGTTGCCCGAACCAGTATAAATCTTGTGTCTCTTGTGCCGTCCCGTTTAGTAGTTTAGGTCCCAGCGATTCGGCGAGGTGCGAGGCGGTGGAGGGTTGGATCTCCGCGCACACCCCAGTGTTCAAACCTCAAGGGTCTGCCGGAACCCGAAATCCGACACAGACTGCGCCCCTCAAGACCCCAAGACGAAGAGCCGCCTTCCGAGAATCGGCGACGGAGTCACCGACTGGCCCTCCCAGCCGAGTCCCAGAGACGGCCTCAAGACGAGCCGACTCCAAGCTAGCGACCGATGAAGCGAAGCTACGAAGTCGGCCAGCGACTCCATTCACCTCTGCTGAATGACCCACGGCGGGATGGGATAGCGGCCTGCGGCCGTCCCTGCCCGCTCATAAAAATGGCATAGCCCGAGGCGTCGTGCTTAAGCGGAGATCTCCGTCCGTGGCAACCTTTGTTGCCACGCCCGGCCTGGCAGCGTAAGCCCGTGGGCGATTCACTGTACCCACGATGGCACCATGCATGCGACCGAGCGGTGGGACCGCTTTGTCGGCCGGGTGCTGAAGATGGCGAGCGCCCCAAAAGCGAACCCGTTGGAGTCGGCCTCGAGAGTCGGTGGCCCCTCCACGGGCTCCATGTGCCATTAACCCGAGACAAGGCGAGGAATGGCGGCGAGGATCGCTCCGCCGGTGACGGCTGACCGCCATGACCCCGACAAGTTAGCGTCATTAGAAGTGCGACTCTGATAACTGCAGGCCCGGCAAGACCCCGCCCATGGCGGACAAAACTGTCGGTCCCATGCAGGGACCGTCGGTGGGGAGCCCACCGGTCAGCGGGCCCAGTCAGCGGAGAAAGGCGGCGACTTAAGAGGCCCAGCGGTTGGGACACCTTGGCCAGGATTACCATTGTACCCCTAGGGGGTAGGCCTATATAAACCCCCCGGGGCACCCATGCAAAGGGTTGGACCCCAATAGTTTTAGACACACATAGAGGAAAGAGAAGAGCTAGCCGTGCCCTTCTCCTTCCTCACCCCGAACAGCTCAAAGAGCAACCTTGTACCCACTTTGCCATAGTGATCATGCGGAGATCCCTTGAGCAAGCATTTATGAGGGGTGTTATCTCCTCGGAGAGCCACATTTGGTAAGATTAAGGCATGCATGTCTTCGCCTCATCCCGTTTCCGAGCACAGCCGTGACGTTCTACTCGCCCCTCCATGATAAGCCATCCTTTGGCATATGTCGCACCAACCCAGGGAAGTATTGGATTAGAATCATACGCATTACAAAGATAATCTCACTTGTTTTATGTTTTCATGCATGTCGGGGTATTGAACATTATCAAAATGAATATGAGAATGCGCATACGAGAGAATATTCTTGAACAATCCAGCAGCTAACAAACTTGGCATGGTGGAGGATGGCCTATCTTATTCACCCATCAAGGTGCTTGCTCTAACTTGGCAAGGTTGTATTGATACGCTTTATATTTTTGCATCGACCTCTTGCATTACTTCTACTTTGTTACACCATCTGCTTAGTTTAAGCATCATATATGAGTATATGCCATACCTATCCATTTTACGTACCTATTCCTGTGTCTTCATACTATGTTTTTCCGGTCAAATGTTGTTCTTTACGTAATAGATGTCCAAAAGGAAGAGGGTGAGTGCAGATCCTCAAGCGGTACAAACTAGGTATTTGGAAAAGGTAGTGATACTGTTAAATCGAGATAGATCAGCAGACCACAGAAAACCACAGGCCCAAGCGTGCCACACTTTACCCCTACTCCGGTGGCCAAACCCCTATTAGAAGCTGCTTTGAGAGCCCGGCGTCGGGAGTATTGTCTATGGTATCAATTCAAAATTTGAACTCTAAATTTCTGCATGTGCCTTACCTTCTCTCTTGTATGAAAACTAATTTCAGATGAATTTCCTTGCTCAAGGATCATAGGATCTCATGATAATCTTGGGCTCTGCATTGCTCTTGTCGATTACCTCTTTCCCTTTGTCGTATACTTACACTCATTCTTTGTTTGATTATGTAGCATCCTTGTAAATGTTAAGCTTCTTTATCCTCCATTTGCTTGAAATTATAAGATCTATATTTACTCTTAGATAAATGTAGAATTAACACAATGGTTATGAAGTTTTGGATTGCTCATGTAAGTACTGTTGTCATGTACTCCCTGCATGTCGAATTAATTGTTGATCAATTGGATGTATTTAGAACTTAATAGTGCTAGATACATCCATTTGACATTTCAAATAATAACAGACGATTGTGGTGGTATTCTTGTACTTGCACGCCCGAGATAGTTGATTGTCTAGCATTACTACTTGCATCTTATACGCCTTGCCCTCCACTTTCTCCAAATTATCATATCTACATTTACTCTTACCAAAATGTTGAATAAAGCCAATGCCCTTTGCACTGCGTTGATGTACGCATTCCTCTTCTCGATAACTTTTGCCTTGTAACATTGTACTTAATTCATTGCTATTTGATTATGTATCATCGATGCACTTTTGAGCTTCATTATCCTCTATTTCTTCCAATATTATTAGATCTATATTTACTCTTTGCAAAATGTAGAATAATGGCAACGCTTATAAAGAATTTTCTTTGGGGAATTTATTGAATTATCCTTCCATCAACATGGAGAAGGACTTTTTCCAGCCCGTGTTAACATGTAATGTAAGTTCATCGTTCTCAAGCCTTCAAACTTTGTTCTAGTATAGATTTGGATAGGCATCATTTCCTCCACTGCTGTTTACTTTACTGTTTACATCTGATTAGATGTTTGCAACAACTACCAGTTTTAAATTGTAGTTGTAAAAACATGTTCATATCGCAAGAACAAATCCATTTTATTTGCTTATATAATTGTGAAACTTATGTTACGTGTCTCCTTATTTCTCTTTCAGAGTCGTATCACTTATGCCAGGAAGAACTTTAGGCAAGATAGTGAGCCAAACCATCTTGAGGACAGCGAGATGACCCCAAGGTCTTGTCTCGATGAAGACAATGAGTTGAAGCTACTCACCAGCAGGTGTGAGACAACCTCTGTGCAGTCGCTGCCTCAATCAGTTTGACTTCTTCAGTCTCAACTTAAAGCGGAAAGGCTTGCTTCAGCTCAGCTCCGACTTGAAGTCAAAGATATAATGAAGATGTCAGGGGACTACCGTGCGCACTATGGTGCCATACCGCTAGGGATGCAGCATCTATCATTGACACAACTGAGGTCTCATCAGCTTGTTCGGCTGCTTGCGGGGCCCGACCTTGCTAGGCCTAGTGCCTTCTGAAGTGCTCTCAGTTTTGTATATTCTTTTGTCGGCGCGTTTATATGCACTGGTGACAACCTTTGATGCCCAGTGTATGTAATCCGTGGTCATGTTGCGCTTTATTATCACCGGTAGCAAACTTTGATTCCCAATGGATGTAATATGCCGTAATTTATTTATTGTATAGTCTAGGTTTATTCTTTGGTCGGTATGCTGTAGTTTAGGCCGGAAGGTTCGAGTGGATCTTAGTGTTTGTGGGTCTTGAGCCGGCCCATTACTCAAATGGGCCAAAACGTGGGCCTATAATCATCTTGGGCCATTAGCAGGTCTAAACCTATAGTAGTTTCCCGCCTTTAAAAGGCTGAGTAAAGTTCTGGCCAACTGGGCAAGAGAATACCATGGGCTTTTAACAGGCTAAAACCAAGATTGGGCTAGCGTTGAGCCAAAAAATTCACGGGCCAATACAGGCCGAAACTGCCTAAGGCCCATGTTGGGCCCAAATAGGACGAGCAGTTAACAGGCCAAAATATATCTCGGGCATGTTTGGCCCAATAAAATTATGGGCTTTAAGCAGGCCGGTATCCATGTGGGCCATAGGCCCAAAAGTGTCACGGGCCATTATCAGATGGGCTGTAAGCAGGCCGAATTCAACGCGGGCTGTAATTAGGCCCAACTTGTGACGCCCCCAATTCGACCGTACACTAATCATACACGCAAATGTGTACGATCAAGATCAGGGACTCACGGGAAGATAACACAACACAAATCTAGACACAAATTGAAATAATACAAGCTTCATATTACAAGCCAGGGGCCTCGAGGGCTCGAATAAAAGCTCGATACACAAGAGTCAGCGGAAGCAACAATATCTGAGTACAGACATAAGTTAAACAAGGCCGACTTAAGAAGGCTAGCACAAACATCAACAATCGAAGAGGCAAGGCCTCCTGCCTGGGACCTCCTAACTACTCCTGGTCGTCGGCGGGCTCCACGTAGTAGTAGGCACCCCCGGGGTAGTAGTCATAGTCGGCGGGGGTGGCATCTGACTCCTGGGGTCCACCATCTGGTTGAAACAACCAGAAAGAAGAAGGAAGGGGGAAAAGGGGGAGAAAAGCAACCGTGAGTACTCATCCAAAGTACTCGCAAGCATCAGATCTATACTAAGTATGCATTGGTATCAAATGGAAGGGTTGTATCACGTGAATTTGAATTGCGAGAATGCGAGAATAGAGGGAAGGCCTAGCCTATCTAAGACTAGCATCTTCAAGTAGCTCCATGCATCTTGCAACATGTAGAAAAGAGTATAGAATAGCAGTTTATAATTAACAAGCATGTTGTAGAATTAATGCCCATAGATCCTTCCTCGACTCCCTGCGAGAAAGCAATCCCGGAGCCAACATATCTATCACATATCAAGTATCCATTTCTAGTTGTATAAGATCAGGATACAAGCATGAACGTCCATTACCGAGGACACAATATTCGAATATATATGTTCCCTGCAGGGGTGCACCACGTTTTCCAACACGCTTGATTACTCTGACCGGACACACTTTCCTGGGTCAATGCCCGGCCTCGGAAGACCAACACGTCGTAGCCCTACCTAGGCTCAACAGAGAGGTCCCCGCCGGTCTACATCCTAAGCACTCCAGGGTCTAGGCCCATCGCCCGTTGCACTCTGAGTCGTTGCGAGCAGGGCGGATCCAGGCTGCTCTGATGGCGCCGGCCCAGCCATGCCGCAATGCTGAATTGGACGTCTGACAAAGCTTCAGCTAATACTGCAACGTCGAAGCCCATAACTATTCTCGCATGGTGGTTAGTGCGTAAAGGCGGAGGCCAACTCGGAACAAATACCCAAACCTGTTAGTGCATTATTGAAAGAAGTGGCGGCTATGCGGACAAGTCCGGAGCTATCACACCCTCCCGGGTGATACAGCTAAACAACCGGCCGCCAATCACATCGCCTGCAGGTGCTCTCAAGACCCTTGGGATTTCACATCAACTCGCGGGTACCCCTCGGGCCGTCCGACTTCAACAATGGTCTCAAGTAAAGTCAAAGGTAACCGTGTGTCCAAAACATCAAGGAAGAAAACCGAGAATCACCCGGAGGAATCCACTTGGTGTGACCATCAAGGTGAGCGTAAGAGGATCCACCCTCGAGGTTCACACTTGAGGTGTTGCAACTGACGAGCCGTATCAAAATGGTGAAAGAGGGAATCACCCTCATTGACCACGACTGAATAGCTACACTACAGAGATCTCATCATGAGTGATGTAAGAGGTTCCACCCTCGGCACTCGATGGTAACCCTACAAAGTCGAGCAACAAAAGGGGCGTCATGTGATGTGAGGTGTCAGGCTTTGGTCATCGATCACGTTGATCGAGTCGTCAATGATGAAGCAGGGGCAACAAGGACAAGGAGGGGGTCACTGATGGATCACTAACCAACCTGTACTAAGTAGTTTAGGATAAGCAGGTAGGTAACAATAGCAGATACAAAAGCAGGCTATGCATCAGAATAGGAGCAATCAATTACAGTAGCAAAATCTAATGCAAGCATGAGAGAATGGAATGGGCGATCTCGGGATGATCAAGGGGGCTTGCACAGTTGCTCGAGGCGAGAAGGAGGGGTCGTCGTCGGCGTAATCGATCCACAATGACATCGGCGGCCGGTCTTGAGGTCTACCGGAGAGAAGAGGGAAGAAACATTAAATATAATGCAAAGAGATACAATAAAGATGCATGTCGGGGTAACACGCTGGGCTAGGGGTGTTATAACAGCGGTGCTACGATACCGGTGAAGGGTGATAACATCAGGAAACTTTTCCCGGAGTTAGGCATTTTAGAACGAGATGAGCGGAGGGAAAAGTTTGGTGTTTGCTATGCTAGGGGCATGTGACAGATGAACGGAGAGCGTATTCCGATTCGTCTCGTCGTTCTGAGAAACTTTCATGTATAAAACTTTTCATCCGAGATATGGATTATTTTATATGATTTTCAAAGATTTAACCAATATTAGAAGACCCTAAAATTTTGCTAAGTCTGAGAATTCGTCAGTTTTAAACATCCTTTAGCTGTTTTCAAAAGGCTACAACTATGGATCTGTACCTCCTATGATTGTGTGCCTTATATCAATTTTGAGCATTTTTCTGTGATCTACATGATAGTATCACTTTTATCCATATTAGAGTTCATTTGCTTGAACAACAACAACTCTAAACTAGCTATGAAAAAAAAGTTGTTTTTAGTTTTTCGATTAACGAGCGTTGAACTTTGTGATTTTTCGTAGGAATTAATCACGCATCGAAAGGATTTGGTCGATTGGGACAAAATGGCGTTTGTCAAGTATACTTTCTACTCATATTAATTTGACCCAGTTAACGGTTGTTTAGAGGTAAATACGAGAGGGCGAGCAATGTCAAATTAGAAAAGCTAGCACTAACTTCTGATGGCGAATGTTACTATAGCGATTAACATAGCAGCGAGCATCTACGGAGCAGGAAAGCAGCAGCGGCAAGCGGCGTGCCGCAGCTGCTTGGCGTGTTAGGCGCGGCGGGATGGGCGCAGGAGTGGGTGTGCACGGAGGCGAGTTGCGGCGCCTATAGAAGGCGGCGAGGCGAGGGCTTGCAGCAACGGCGAAGCGGCGAGCAGCGAGGCGGCGGCGAGCTTGCGAAGCGGCAGCGGGAACCGATGAAGCGCGGCGGCAGCAGCGAAGCGCAGCGGCGATGGAGTGCGGGGCGCAGCGAACAGCGGAAGGAGGTGCGCACGCGGCAAGGCGCTGGGGAAACCCGTGGCCACGGTACAACAGGGGGAAGAAGGCAGCAGCCGTGGCAGCAGGCCACCGCGTCCGAGCGTGGGGCTGCCGGTGGGCGGGCAGCGGCGAGCATGGTGCCCGGCTGCGGCCTGCGAGTCCGCAGACGATGGGGCTAAGCGGGAAGGGAGCCGAGCGTGGCGCAAACACATCGGCGAGGGAGCAGGGGAGGCGGCCCGCGTAGCGATGCGAGAAGGGACTACATCCCAGGCGCGGTGTCGCGAACTCTACGCCCGGGCGAGAGGCGGCGGGTCGAGCAGCAGGCGTGGCGGCGTAGCCAGCGGCCAGACAGCGAGTAATGGCGGCAGGAGCAGCTCTGCACGTGCGATGTCGATGTCTGTGCGAACTTCGGACAAGCTCGGGGGCCAGCGGCTATGGCGCAAAAAGCAGGAGGAGAGGAGGTGCTCGCCGAGCAGGAACAAGGAGGCCCGGTGGCAGCTTAGTAGCAGCAGGGTGATGGCTGGAGTCAAAGAAGGCGGTGGCGACCAGCGAGGCAGAGGTGGACGAAGAGCTCGGGGGCGTCGTTGTAGCTGTCTCCGGGTCCAATCCGTCGGCGTAGAGTGTTGGGGAACGTAGTAATTTCAAAAAAATTCCTACGCACACGTAAGATCATGGTGATGCATAGCAACGAGAGGGGAGAGTGTTGTCCACGTACCCTCGTGGGCCAGCGAGCGTTAGCACAATGTGGTTGATGTAGTTATGCGTCTTGGCGATCCGACCGATCAAGTACGAGCATACGGCACCTCTGAGTTCAGCACACGTTCAGCCCGATGGCGTCCCTCGAACTCTGATCCAGCGAGTGTTGAGGAGAGTTCGTCGGCCTGACGGCGTGGTAGCGATGATGATGTTCTACCGACGCGGGCTTCGCCTAAGCACCGCTTCTGATGTTATCGAGGTGGACTATGGTGGAGGGAGCACCGCTGCGGCTACAAGATCAAGCGGTCGATTCTTTGTGCCTCTAGGGTGCCCCCCTGCCCCGTATACAAAAGGAGCAAGGGTGGTGCAGCCAACCTAGAGAGCGGCGCCGGGGAGGAGTCCTACTCCTACAGAGTAGGACTCCCCCTTTCCTTGTTGGACTAGGAGAGGGGAAAGAGGTGGAGGAGAGGAAGGGAAAGGGGCGCCGCCCCCCTCTCCTTGTCCTATTCGGACTATGGGGAGGGGCGCGTGGCCCTGCCCTAGCCGCCTCTCCTCTCTTCCACTAAGGCCCACTATGGCCCATTAAACTCCCGGGGGGTTCCGGTAACCTCCCGGTACTTCGGTAAAATCCCGATTTCACCCGAACACTTCCGATATCAAACATAGGCTTCCAATATATCAATCTTCATGTCTCGACCATTTTCGAGACTCCTCGTCATGTCCGTGATCACATACAGGACTCCGAACAACCTTCGGTACATCAAAACATATAAACTCATAATATAATTGTCATCGAAACGTTAAGCGTGCGGACCCTATGGGTTCAAGAACTATGTAGACATGACTGAGACACGTCTCCGGTCAATAACCAATAGCAGAACTTGGATGCTCATATTGGCTCCCACATATTCTACGAAGATCTTTATCGGTCAGACCGCATAACAACATACGTTGTTCCCTTTGTCATCGGTATGTTACTTGCGAGATTCGATCGTCGGTATCTCAATACCTAGTTCAATCTCGTTACAGGCAAGTCTCTTTACTCGTTCAAGTAATACATCATCCATAACTAACTCATTAGTTGCAATGCTTGGAAGGCTTAAGTGATGTGCATTACGAGAGGGCCCCGAAATACCTCTCCAGACAATCGAGTGACAAATCCTAATAATCTCGAAATCGCCAACCCAACAAGTACCTTTGGAGACACACAGTAGAGCACCTTTATAATCACCCGATTCGTTGTGATGTTTGGTAGCACACAAAGTGTTCCTCCGATAAGCAGGAGTTGCATAATCTCATAGTCATAGGAACATGTATAAGTCATGAAGAAAGCAATAGCAACATACTAAATGATCGTGTGCTCAGCTAGCGGAATGGGTCATGTCAATCACATCATTCTCCTAATCTTTGTGATCCCATTAATCAAATGACAACTCATGTCTATGGCTAGGAAACATAACCATCTTTGGTCAATGAGCTAGTCAAGTAGAGGCATACTAGTGACACTCTGTTTGTCTATGTATTCACACATTTATTATTTTTCCGGTTAATACAATTCTAGCATGAATAGTAAATATTTATCATGATATAAGGAAATAAATAATAACTTTATTATTGCCTCTAGGGCATATTTCCTTCAGTCTCCCACTTGCACTAGAGTCAATAATCTAGATTACATAGTAATGATCCTCACACCCATGGAGTCTTAGTGCGAGATCATGTTTTGCTTCGTGGAAGAGGCTTAGTCGATGGAGTGCGCAACATTCAGATCCGTATGTATCTTGCAAATTTCTATGTCTCCCACGGACTAGATCCCAGATGGAATTGAAGCGTCTCTTGATGTGCTTGGTTCTCTTGTGAAATCTGGATTCCTTCGCCAAGGCAATTGCACGATATTGTCACAAAAGATTTTCATTGGACCCGATGCACTAGGTATGACACCTAGATTGGATATGAACTCCTTCATCCAGACTCCTTCATTTGCTGCTTCGAAGCAGCTATGTACTCCGCTTCACCACGTAGATCCCGCCACGATGCTTTGTTTAGAAGCGCACCAGCTGACGGCTCCAGATTCAATGTAAACACGTATCCGGTTTGCGATTTAGAATCATCCGGATCGGTGTCAAAGCTTACATCAATGTAACCATTTACGATGAGCTCTTTGTCACATCCATAAGCGAGAAACATATCCTTAGTCCTTTTCGGGTATTTCGGGATGTTCTTGACCATTTGTCGATGATCCACTCTGGATTACCTTGGTACCTCCACTGCTAGACCTATAGCAAAGGCACACATCGGTCTGGTACACACCATTGCATACATGATAGAGCCTCAAGGTTTGAACAAGACAATAGATTCAACAAGCGATCCACGAGGATCAATCGATGAAGATATCATCTTTCTTCAACACACACACACAGTCAAGGATATCCCTTAGTGATGAACTAAGTCGGGCGAGCTTTCATCTTCCAACTCTCCAAGTTGTTGTTAAGCTTAACCAACTAGCTCAGGGTATCCAACACAGATTCTTGGAGAAGGGGTGATTTACAAGAAACCAACTTGATCCACGAGCTCCAACATCACGGTCGAGGACAACTTTGGTGATACTTCCAGAAGATAATCGGAAAATCACGAACCACCGATATGTTACTAATCTAGAGAACAATCTTGCTTCTCGAGGGCAAGGCGATATGATCAAGGAGGCGAGGATTGTCAAAATCCTAACTCCTTGGTCGATGAGTGCACCGGAAATATGGACTAGGTAGCACGATCAATCTTAGGATGATGATTCAATAACCAACATGCTAAGAATGAGGGTATTGTCCATTAACTACCAAGCAACGTAGTTGCTAGGAGTATTGATTTTCGCACATCACAGTACACTTGTCGGCATTCCGGTTACAATAACATGGAACCGAGGAATGAAGCAATGATGCCAAGAAGTATCACTGCGTCAAGAATTCATAAGAGATGGTGCAATTCTCATGACAATCCTGACATAAAGATGGTAACACTCCAGGTGGAATAGAATCAAAAGCTGGATTGGCATTTTGATCTGCGGAATACAAGCTGCTTTGACCCAATCCTAGATATGGATGAAGGCCTTTGAGTTTGTTTCTCCTAGTCATTCGGGATAGAATGGCAGCCGGACCACAAAAGCAATAGGCATCGATGAGCGAAGAGCACGCATACTCTTGACTATCAATTGATAGATGGAGGTCGAAGACAAGCGAAGAGGGACAACTCAAAGGAACATATAACTTTTCGAGTTGTGGAGGCATGGATTAGTATGTCGAGCAAGTTCAACATTTCTTAGGATAGCCCATGCGGAAAGGGTAGAAGCGGCAAATTCACAATTATATATGGAGAACTCCTCAAGAGTACTCACGATTGTGATCCTTGATTCGGCGAGGAACTTCTGCCATAAGCGGTTCATAGTATTTGGAAGAAGGAAATACCAAAGACCTCGAGGACTATCGCAAAGTTACTAATATCCTAAAGGAACTAGCAAACACTATCAACATGAGGTAAGTAGGGTGAATCTCGGGTTCAGAAACCCAGGAGTAGAATACCTACTAACTAATAACATCACGGGATGCTTCCGAAAATGATGGCCAGAATCATCACACGGGGAACACAAAACATGGCTAGTTTACTAGGTGACTCCCTAAACACCTAGGTTCATAATAATAGCTCCAACATATATGCCGAGGCAGCAGAGTACCTCAACACACTAATTTGTGTGATTAATCTAGACCAAATGAACATTAGAAAGCGGAGAGAAGGGATTTGCAAATGCATCGGACTATTTAGAACACAGGATGACTCGAGACTGACATAACGGTGTAAATGCTCAAAATGATTTGGGACATCACTGCAAAAATGGTGGCATAACCACTCAAAAGCACAATATCAAGGTTCGAGACCAACTATGAACACATGGAAGTAGTAAAAAACTGAGCTGGGGCTTGAAACTATCAATTATATAAGTCTATGGATTAGTAACACGTCATCACGATAGATAGATGAGAAGCCTAGTTCTTAAACCCCGTAGAAGAGAAGAGGATGACTCGGATCGAAGGCCATGAGGTATAAGGAGTAAAAAGAGCCTTCGTTCCTTCCACAATCAATTCCTTACATAGCTAAAGCATTTCTAGACACAACTTGACCAGTTTGGCTTGGTAATCCTCTGATGATCAGGCTCGATACCAAAGCTATCGAGGACCCGATTCCATGTCACATCGATCTAGCCGGTAACACCTCCATATCACTTTGCGGCCTCACGCACGGTATTCCCAGGTGTCGCCTTACCATGGCCGGGACCGTTTGTGCCTTTTGGCTCACGTATATGATAGTGTCACTAGCATCCATATGACAGAAGAACCGGGCCGACATGGCTATTCGTGAACCCAAAGCGGCACTAACCCATGGGGGCGGGCATACATGAATCACATCGAGCATGTCGGTCATCAACGTGTGAATCCGAGAATTTGTAACCTTTGGGCTAACAGGACTCCGGTAACCGGGCTGTAGCAGGCTAGAGTAGGACTCCGGATGTCATAGCGTGACATTTCCCGAAGAACGGAACCACGAGAGCGAAGTGAAACACATACCCGGCCCGATCAAAGTGTCACAGCGGTAGTCTTTGGGCTAGCGAGGACTCCGGTGAAGCAGGGCTGTAGTGGACTACTATGGCTCAAGGAAGCACTAGACTACATTTCCCCCATAAGAGAGGCTGCCAAGGATAAACAACTAGATTATCGGATCCCACACATACCAAGCATTTCAAACATACACACAATATGCTCGATATGTGTAAATACAACATGGCATCACAACATAACTCTCGACTCAAGTATTGATTCATTAGGCTCAGGAGCGAGATATTACAAATATGGGTCTCATGACCCAACATTGAGAAACATACAATCAAAGCACAAGCGGAAGCTTAACATGTCAATACGAGACATCTACAAATGAAAAAGGCTTAGAAGCGACTAGCTATCGAGATCTGCCGAGGGCACAAGACCGTAGCTGAGGTAACAAGCTAAGCGATCGAAGTCCACAGCGGAACTACTAAGCGAGGCCCAGCGTCTCTCTTGCAAAACATAAAATAAGCAAGCGTGAGTACAAATGTACTCAACAAGACTTATCGAGAACTAACTACATATGCATCATTATCAACAAGGGGTGGTGGACTTTAAGCTGCGATAAGCCAGCTTTGACTCGGTGGCTATCCTAACTATGACTGCAAATAACTCCTTTGAGGTGGCGCACACGAGTCCACATATTCACCATATCAATACAACACTATGGATCCGCTCCCGTCTCCCTACGAGAATGCCATCCATAGCACTCACGCTTATCTTGCGCATTTTAGAGTATCCACTTTCACTTGTTTATGAACTGTACAGGCAACCCAAAAGTCCTTATCCGCGGACACGGCTATTCAAATATATGATGTTAACCCTGCAGGGGTGTACTTCTTCACTACGCTCTCGCCACTTACCACCATGTACACATCGTGTATCTCGGCAACCTTCAAGCGGAAGCTTTGGCGAGGAGTCGGCCACGACCGACTAACCACACAAGTCTCTCGTCGGGTTTATCGCCTATTCGGGTTCCATCCGCAAGGAGATCCGGCCGGGTGTCGCTCCACGGCCCCAAGCGATGTGGCGGGGTTCCCGAGACACCAAGCAGGCGCCGGTACACCGTGCCACGGTGTATCTACATAACATAGCCCACCCCTAGGGTCAATTGGCGCTTCATACGGCCCCCAACACATATCCTCTGAGACACGAAGAAACTAGTTGCAACTCACAGGCCGGATATCGAGTTGATTAATAAGTCGAGAGGGCACTTAAGCATTCCAATGCGTGGTAGTAGCTGTTCATGGATCACAAACACAGAACTTCGGTTCACGAGGGCCGGTTTCAATGAGACAACCCACCATGTACTCCTACATGGCCTCTCACCGCTACCTTTACCAAATCGTGTTCACACACTTAGCTCACACCACGATGGGACATGTTCACCACCATTCCAATTCATTCCCGATGAATTAGACCTGACTCAACTCTAAGCGATGGCAGGCATGACAAACAAGCATGAATGAGTAGGCTGCTTAGAGGCTCAAACAACTCCTACTCATGCTAGTGGGTTTCATCTAATTCTTGTGGAATGACGAGTCATCACGAGAGGATAAAGGGGTTCAGCTACGCATGACAAGTAACACATGAGTCGTTGTTGTCCTAATGCGGTAAAATAGAGTAGGAGGCGAGAGAGTGGGATTATATCCGGAATGAACAAGGGGTTTTGCTTGCACAGCACTTACGAAGATAGTATAGTTCTTCATCGGTGTCATCGAACTTATCGTCGGAACCACGTCTATCGAGAGGGACAAATAGGCAAACAAAGAGGAACACAATCAATGCAATGCAACAATTATGATGCATGATAATGTCATGGAAATATCTTTGTTGATTGAGCTAATGCAACTAGCAACCATATTAAATGAAGTTGGTTTGAACCAAGGGTTCAAATTCAAACTCCATATGTGCTTATTTAAATGTCAATTATGCAAATTGCCCTGTACAGCAACCCTAGGTTGTTCAAACATGCATGCAAATGCCATAAACAGATTCCTTGAATTTTCTGATAATTTTCATATATAATTTATTTCATTTGGAGTTACGGTTGATTTTATATGAATTTTAGAAGTTTATACTAATTTACGGAATTTCTGAAAAGAATAAATCCAGAAAAAGGCATTACTTCGTCGACATTCGTCACTATGACATCAGCGGGTCAAGCTGTGGCGGTCCAGGTCAAACCTTGACACTGTGGGTCCCAGCGATGTCGGTGTAATTAGCCTAACTAGTTTTTAGTTAGCACTAAAACCAATTTAACTAGAGGGCGGGCCCCACTGTCATGGAGTCGGGGAAGTCGACACAGGCCCTACAGAGCCAACCAGGGTCAAGCAGGGTCAACTTGCGGCGTTTAGCCGCCAGCGAGCAGGGCCGGGGCACCTTGAATTTCACCCTCTGAGGCACCGTTCGAGCACCGTTGGGCTCTCTGGTGGTGGCGCAATAAGCGCGTCCGTTGATGTGGCGTGACTAGGCACTGAGGTGGCGGAGTCAGCAATGGCGAGCTTCGGTTCGCGGCCCGGAGTTCGAACCTGGCGAGGGGGCGATTGCGGTGGCCGTGGCGATGTGCGTTAGCACCTCTGGCGTCTCGTGGTGCGGTGAGTTCGATAGGCGCATACCGGGACCAAATGATCACCGGGCGGCACCGGCGACGAGCGGCGGCGTAGCGTTGATCCTGGCGAGATGGCGGCTACGGCATGCAAGCGAAGCAAAGGAGAGGGTTAGGGGAGGAGCTCACGGCGGTCTGGAGAGGCTCGGCGGCTCGAGAGAGTGCCGTGGGCGGCAGACGAGCGCCGGCGATCTCGGTTACCCAAGGTAGAAAACGGCCATGATGTGGCAACGTTGAAGTCCGGTGCAGCGTGGCTGGGCGGAGAAGTCCAGAGCGATGGTGAACACCAGGCGATCGGGAGGCGAGGGGAGGCGGTGGTCGTGGTGGTGCTTGGCGGCCCGAGTAGTGCCTTCGAGCGCGAGAGGAGAAGCGAGAGGAGGAGAGAGCTCGGGAGAGGTGAGAGGCGGTCGAGGGTTGCGTGGCGTCGTCCAGACGCATCGAGGAGGAGCAGTGGGCGGGGAGGGAGGAGGTGGCCTTGGCGTGCGTCGAACCTTGCACTGCTTCTCCTCTGGCGGTAGGAAGACAGCCTGCCCACAGGTGGGCACATTGGGCTGGGCTGCCCGGTGGGCCAGTGGCTTTGGCAGGTGGGCTGCCGAGTAAGTGGCCCAGTGAGCCTCTCTCTCTCTCTTTTATTTACATTTTCTAATTTTACGTAATCTTTGCGGCTTTACTAAAAATACTAAAATAGATCCAAAAATCATAAAACTGCTCAATGCCCTTTGTTTGGAATATAACCAACGACAAACATTTTAGTTTATGATTAATTGAGCATTTAAAATATTTTATAGTATTTAAATGCCCAAATGAGAATACCATATGATTTAATTGGTGACCTTATGTGTCACGGAAATTTGTGCATCACTTTTGACGGTGGTTTAAGACCAAGGCGAGGTGATGAACATTTTAGAAAGGGCATTTCAGGTTCATTGGAAATGTTTTTATGTTGAACCTATTTGATTTGATGCGGTGCTAGGGTTTGATCAATCCCCCATTTCAAGTTTTACGGAAAAGTAAACATGATGCAACACTCTAATGCAAGCACTAAGCATTACGAGGCTGGGGATGTGACAACATCTTTCATTTTCTCTCTATCTTACTGCGGTGGTCGGGCATTGAGTCTTACTCAACTTCACACCTTGTAACACGAGGCAATAACCCTTTCTTTGCTTGATCCATTTTGAACTTCTTCAAAACTTTGTCAAGGTATGTGCTTTGTGAAAGTCCAATTAAGCGTCTTGATCTATCTCTATAGAACTTAATGCCCAATATATAAGTAGCTTCACCGAGGTCTTTCATTGAAAACTCTTATTCAAGTATCCCTTTATGCTATCCGGAAATTCTATATCATATCAATCAGCAATATGTCATCCACATATAATATCGGAAATGCTCTGAGCTCCCACTCACTTTCTTGTAAATCTGAGGCTTCTCCAAAAGTGCATACAAAACCAAATGCTTTAATCACACTATCAAAGCATTTATTCCGACTTCGAGAGGCTTGCACCAGTCCATAAATGGATCATTTGGAGCTTGCACACTTTGTTAGCCCCTTTGGATCGACAAAACCTTACAGTTGCATCATATACAACTCTTCTTCTAGAAATCCATTTAGGAATGCAGTTTTGGCATCCATACGCCAAATTTCATAATCATAAAATCGGCAATCGCTAACATGATTGAGACGGACTTAAGCATTGCTACGGGTGAGAAAGTCTCATCATAGTCAATCCCTTGAACTTGTCGAAAACCTTTACATAGCGAATTAGAGCTTTGTGAAGCGATAACATTACACTTGTTGTCAGTCTTCTTCTTGAAGATCCATTTATTCTCAATTGCTTGTCGATCATCGGGCAAGTCAACCAAAGTCCACACTTTGTTCTCATACATGGATCCCATCTCAGATTTCATGGCCTCAAGCCATTTTGCGGAATCTGGGCTCACCATCGATTCTTCATAGTTAGTGGGTTCATCATGATCTAGTAACATGACTTCGAACAGGATTACCGTACCATTACGGTGTGGATATTACTCTGGTTGATCTCTGAGGTTCGGTAACAACTTGATCTGAAGTTACATGATCATCATCATTAACTTCCTCACTAATTGGTGTAGGCGTCATAGGAGCAGATTTACGTGATGAGCTACTTTCAATAAGGGAGCAGTCTGATTACCTCATCAAGTTCTACTTTCCTCCCACTCACTTCTTTCGAGAGAAACTCCTTCTCTAGAAAGGATCCATTCTTAACAACAAATGTCTTGCCTTCGGATGCATGATAGAAGGTGTACCCTTATGATCTACTTTGGGTATCCTATGAAGACACAATTTTCGATTTGGGTTCGAGCTTATCAGGTTGAAGCTTTTTCACATAAGCATCGCAGCCCCAAACTTTAAGAAAGCGACAACTTTGGTTTCTTTCCAAACCAGATTCATCTGGCGTCGTCTCAGCAGTTTTGATGGTGCCCTATTTAGCGTGAATCTGGCCGTCTCCAAAGCATAGCCCCAAAAGCGATAGCGGTAAATCAATAAGAGACATCATAGATCGCACCATATCTAGTAAAAAGCACGATTCTGACGTTCGGACACACCATTACGCTGTGGTGTTCCGGTGGCGTGAGTTCTTGAAACTATTACGCATTGTTTCAAATGTAGACCAAACTTCGTAACTCAAATATTCTCCTCCACGATCAGATCGCGAAACTTTATTTTTCTTGTTACGATGATTTTCAACTTCACTCTGAAATTCCTTGAACTTTTCAAACATTTCAGACTTATGCTTCATTAAGTAGATATACCCATATACGCTTAAATCATCTGTGAAGGTGAGAAAATAACGATACCATACGAGCCTCAACATTCATCGGACCACATACATACGTATGTATGATTTCCAACAAATCTGTTGCTCTCTCCATAGTATCGGAGAAGCGGTGTTTTAGTCATCTTGCCCATAAAGGCACGGTTCACAAGTACCAAGTGATTCATAATCAAGTGGTTCCAAAAGTCCATCGATTATGGAGTTTCTTCATGTGCTTTACACCGATATGACCTAAGCGGCGATTACCACAAATAAGTTGCACTATCATTATCAACTCTTGCATCTTTTGGCTTGAACATTATGAATATGTGTATCACTACTATCGAGATTCATCAAAAATAGACCACTCTTCAAGGGTGCATGACCATAAAGATATTACTCATATAAATAGAACAACCATTATTCTCTCGATTTAAATGAATAACCGTCTCACATCAAACAAGATCCAGATATAATGTTCATGCTCAGCGGCGGCACCAAATAACAATTATTTGGGTCTAAAACTAATCCCGAAGGTAGATGTAGAGGTAGCGTGCCGACCGCGATCACATCGACTTTGGAACCATTTCCCAGCGCATCGTCACCTCATCCTTGGCGGTGTTCTCTTAATCCGTAGTCCACTGTTTGAGTTGCAAATATTAGCAATAGAACCCGATTATCAAATACCAGTGCTCTTGTGAGCTCTAGTAAGGTACACATCAATAACATGTATATCACATATACCTTTGTTAGCCTTGCCATCCTTCTTATCCGCCAAATCCTTGGGGCAGTTCCGCTTCGGTGACCCGATCGCTAGTAGTAGAAGCACTTTCGATTTCAGGCTTAGGTCCGGACTTGGGTTTCTTCTCTGACGACAACTTGCTTCTTTGTTCTTCTTGAAGTTCCTTCTTCTTCCCTTTGCCCTTTTTCTTGAAACTAGTGGTCTTATTGACCATCAACACTTGATGCTCCTTTTGATTTCTACCTCCATGACTTTTTAGCATTGCGGAGAGCTTCGAGGAAAATCGTCATATCCATCCCTTGCATGTTATAGTTCATCCATGAAGCTCTTGTAGCTTGGTGGCGATGATTGGAGAATTATGTCAATGACACTATCATCCAGGAAGATTAACTCCTAGTTGAATCAAGTGATTATTATACCCAGACATCTTGAGTATATGCTCACTGATAGAACTATTCTTCTACATCTTGCAGCTATAGAATTTATTGGAGATTTCATATCTCTCAATCCGGGCATTTGCTTGAAATATTAACTTCAACTCCTGGAACATCTCATATGCTCCATGACGTTAAAACGTCATTGAAGTCCCGGGTTCTAAGCCGTAAATCATGGCACATTGAATAATCGAGTAGTCATCGACTTTGCTCTACCAAAGCGTTCTTAACGTCGTCGGTTGCATCGGCGATGGGCTGGCACCCGGTGGTGCTTCCGGGGCGTAATTCTTCTATGCAGCAATGAGGACAATCCTCAAGTTATGGACCCAGCCGTGTAATTGCTACCATCATCTTTCAACTTTGCTTTCTCCAAGGAACACATTAAAATTCAATAGAACAACGACCACGGGCCATCTATCTACAAGCAACATAGACAAGCAAGATACTATCAGGTACTAAGTTCATGATAAATTTAAGTTCAATTAATCATATTACTTAAGAACTCCCACTTAGATAGACATCCCTCTAATCTTCTAAGTGATCACGTGATCCAAATCAACTAAACTATAATCGATCATCACGTGAAATGGAGTAGTTTTCAATGGTGAACATCACTATGTTGATCATATCTACTATATGATTCACGCTCGACCTTTCGGTCTCGATGTTACGAGGCCATATCTACGCATATGCTAGGCTCGTCAAGTTTAACCCGAGTGATACTGCGTGCGCAAAACTGGCTTGCACCCGTTGTAGATGGACGTGAGCTTATCACACCCGATCATGACATGAATTGTGCAGGCACGACGAACTTTAGCAGCGGTGCATACTCGGGGAGAACACTTTTATCTTGAAATTTAGTAGAGATCATCTTATAATGCTACCGTCGATCAAAGCAAGATAAGATGCATAAAAGATAAACATCACATGCAATCGATATAAGTGATATGATATGGCCATCATCATCTTGTGCTTGTGATCTCCATCTCGAAGCACCTCCATGATCATCATCGTCCACCGTGGCGACACCTTGATCTCCATCGTAGCATAAATGGCCGCCTTGCCAATCTTATGCTTCTCGACTATCGCTATCGCTTAGTGATAAAGTAAAAAGCATTACAAAGCGATGCATTGCATACAATAAGCGACAACCATATGGCTCCTGCTAGTTGCCGATAACTCGGTTAAAAAACATGATTATCTCTTACAATAAAATTTAGCATCATGTCTTGACCATATCACATCACAACATGCCCTGCAAAAACAAGTTAGACGTCCTCTACTTTGTTGTTGCAAGTTTTACGTGGCTGCTACTAGGCTTAGCAAGAACCGTTCTTACCTACGCATCAAAACCACAACGATAGTTTGTCAAGTTGGTGTTGTTTTAACCTTCGCAGGGGCCGGGCGTATACACTCGGTTCAACTAAAGTTGGAGAAAGCGACACCCGCCCGACCACGTGTGCAAAGCACGTCGGTAGAACCGTCTCGGCGTAAAAGCGTCACGTAATGTCGGTCGGGCAGCAATCCAACAATATCGCGGAACCAAAGTATGACATCTTGGTAAGCAGCTTGACTTATATCGCCCACAACTCATACTGTTCTACTCGTGCATATGGCGTCTACGCATAAAACCTGGCTCGATACATTTGTTGGGGAGCGTGGTAATTTCAAAAAATTCCCTACGCTACGCAAGATCATGGTGATGCATGGCAACGAGAGGGGAGAGTGTTGTCCACGTACCCTCGTAGACCAAAAGAGGAAGCGTTAGCACAATGCGGTTGATGTAGTCGTATGTCTTCACGATCCAACCGATCAAGTACCGAACGCACGGCACCTCCGAGTTCAGCACACATTCAGCCCGATGACGTCCCTCGAAGCGTGATCCGGTAAGTGTTGAGGAGAGTTTAAATCAACATGGGCGTGGTGGCGATGATGATGTTCTACCGACGCAGGGCTTCGCCTAAGCACCGCTTCTGATGTATCGAGGTGGACTATGGTGGAGGGAGGCACACATTTGCGGCTAAAAGATCAAGCGATCAATTGTTGAGTCTCTAGGGTGCCCTCACTTTGCCCCGTATATAAAGGAGCAAGGGGGGTGCGGCCGGCCTAGAGAGGGGGCGCGCCAGGAGGAGTCCTACTCCTACCGAGAGTAGGACTCCCCCTTTTCCTTGTTGGACTCGAAGAGAAGGGGGAAAGAGGTGGAGGGGAGGAAGAAAAGGGGGGCACCGCCCCCCTCTCCTTGTCCTATTCGTACTAGGGGGGCGGGGCGTGCGGCCCTGCCCTAGCCGCCTCTCCTCTCTTCCACTAAGGCCCACTATGGCCCATTAAGCTCCCGGGGGGGTCCGGTAACCTCCCGGTACTTCGGTAAAATCCCGATTTCACCCGTAACACTTCCGATATCAAACATAGGCTTCCAATATAATCATCTTCATGTCTCGACCATTTGAGACTCCTGCGTCATGTCCGTGATCACATCCGGGACTCGAACAACCGGTACATCAAAACATATAAACTCATAATATAATTGTCATCGAAGCGTTAAGCGGCGGACCCTCACGGGTTCGAGAACTATGTGAACATGGCCGAGACATGTCTCCGGTCAATAACCAATAAGCGGAACACGGATGCTCATATTGGCTCCCATATTCTCACTGAAGATCTTTATCGGTCGACCGCATAACAACATATGTTGTTCCCTTTGTCATTGGTATGTTACTTGCAGAGATTCGATCATCGGTATCTCAATACCTAGATTCAATCTAGATTCTGGCAAGTCTCTTTACTTGTTCCATAATACCTCATCGCGCAACTAACTCATTAGTTGCAATGCTTACTAAGGCTTAAGTGATGTGCATTACCGAGAGGGCCCAGAGATACCTCTCAGAGCAATCGGATGACAAATCCTAATCTCGAAATCGCCAACCCAACAAGTACCTTGGAGACACACCTGAGAACACCTTTATAATCACCCGGTTACATTTGTGACATTTGGTAGAACACAAAGTGTTCCTCCGTAAGCAGGAGTTGCATAATCTCATAGTCATAGGAACATGTATAAGTCATGAAGAAAGCAATAGCAACATACTAAGCGATCATGTGCTAAGCTAGCGGAATGGGTCATGTCAATCACATCATTCTCCTAATGATGTGATCCACATTAATCAAATGACAACTCATGTCTATGGCTAGGAAACATAACCATCTTTGATCAACGAGCTAGTCAAGTAGAGGCATACTAGTGACACTCTGTTTGTCTATGTATTCATACATGTATTATGTTTCCGGTTAATAAAATTCTAGCATGAACAATAAAAATTTATCATGATATAAGGAAATAAATAATAACTTTATTATTGCCTCTAGGTCATATTTCCTTCATAGAGGAGGTAGGGGAGGACGGCGGAGGGAGCCCGGCAAGGTGAGGCAGTGGCCTCGGGCGTCGAGGCGGCGGCAGCTCGGGCGGATCTTGGCGAGGTGAGGAGAGAGTGGGAGAGAGGCGTGCTGAGGGTTCAGTCCGGGGGAGGGGCACCGACCTTAAGTAGGCGGGCCGGCTCGCCGGATGGTCGCCCCGGTGATGACCATGGCCGTGGCGGCCATCGGCACTGTCCACACCTCCTCTGTGAACAGAAAAGGGGGGATGGGGGCACGGTGGGCTGGCCTGCGGCCAATTTGGCCAAGGCCCACTGGGGAAGGGGGGGTTTGATTTTTTGTTGTTGTTTATGTTTTGATTTTTTATATATATCAGGTTTACTGTTTTAGATATATTTTCACATCATTTTATAGTTAAATAAAAATATGAGACCCCACCTAAAATAGTGTTTTAGTTTAACCCTCTGCCACAAAAAGTTTGGTACTCAAATAATTTAGTCTGAATATTTTACTATTTTTAAAAAGCATTTATATGATAGTGTAAGCCTTTGTTTTAATTTTTTTAATGGATTTAAACATTTTATAAAAGTGCGGTTTCCACTTTCAATATTAACTATGAATTAATTGTCACAGTTTGCACATTTTAGTTTTGACATTGAAAACTTTTCTTTTTGACTTAAATTTAATTTGGGTTGAATCGATTTGAATCTAAGTGAGATTTGCAACAATACTTGATGTTGACGTGGCATCATTAGCGAGAGGATTCTTTGTAAGCTTAATTATCCGGGCGTCACAATTCTCCTCCACTACAAGAAATCTCGTCCCGAGATTTTAGGAGGTAGAAAGAAACAACGCTGGGTATTCATCACGAAGACAACCCGTGCGATCCCAAGTGGCTTCATCTTCAGAATGATTTGACCACGAACTTTAAGAAATTTAATAGCCCTCGGCGAGAGCGGCGTTCAACTTGAGCGAAGCGGATCGGATGCTCTCTATAAGTGAGATCATCTTGCGGGGTTGAGCTTTATAAGGCGTTTGGTTGTTGCAATAAGACTTGCGACTCAAGGCCTCGACCATGATATTAGCCTTGCGGGGTATAAGAAATACCATAGTCATAGTCTGTAATAGTTTCTATACATCGCTATTGGCGGAGATCGAGATCTAGCTCAATAACACATATTTCAGACTTGATGGTTGATCTTGAGATCTACATAGCGATTACGGAATGGAAATGTCGCCACAACTTGATTGCAATTTGAACTTGACAAGTTCATGGTCATGAAGCTGGTAGTTCTTTTGAAAAGACATCTTGGAATTCATAAATGACTGAAGCATTTTCAATTCTCACAAGAGGAGAAGTGTTTACGCGTCCAAGGAATAAATCTGTGTTTTGGCATTTCAAACAAGATGAGCATGGTAGCTTACTATCTCACTCGAAGGATGTAGTACATGAACGGTTTTAGTAAGCGCCAAATGATTGAGGCGGCATGTGTTTTAAACCATTCCATTCCTAGAATGAGGTTAATATTGGATGACTTTAAAACAATGGGGGAAACATGGAATTCTAGTCCTTGAGTTCAACGAGGGGCGTTGAGACTAACCATGGTGGTTTGACATTGTCCATGGAATGCAACTTGGAATTCCGGCAAAGTAATGGCGGTTCCAACGGGTAAAGAACACATGTGGTTGTCCCATCATTGAATAGCAGGACCTTTTAGATAATATGCATAAAGGTGACATAGTTGGCGAGGGGCTACATCAATACACTCCAACTCGAAAGTGATGTTCTGAGCTAGTCATCGACATCAAGGGGCTGAGTTTGAGTTGCGATGAATAGCCGAGTTGAGGCGTGCAAAGTCTTGCAGAGTCCTTTGGGGCTGATGTTGATTCAATATTGGGGCGTGGTAACTGTGCCATGACTCGTACCATAAACTTGCGATTCAACATCAAACTATTGTATCATTCCGGCCATGAATTCGGGTGGTGGTGGATTGTCGCGACCACAGCCACGAAGAACGGGTCTAAACATCCTGCTTAAATACAACAGGGGGTAGTTTTAGCAAGAGGTGGATCAAGTGTACGGAGTCATACATGATGTAACTTGAACAAAGAGCAAAGGCGCAGTATGTACAAGGCAGTAGTCATAAAGGACATATAGATACATATATAGAGCAGGTTACCTTATTTGTTAGTATGAAGTTCGGACAAGAGAAATATCCCGAGACATACTAGGCGTGACGCATGTACGCCGACGGAGGGATACCACAGCAGGACATAACAGAAGTTACATCAGCGTCGAAGATAACCACTTGGCGAGGAATTTACAAGTGGCGGCGAGTGCACTTCGATAAGAGGATCTGTTGTCGATGAACATTCTAAAGCAGATCTTGGCCCTCAATTTAAGAAAGGCATAATATAAATCTCCGGGAGGTTGTGATCACGAGAACCTAATGTTTGAGTTAGCAAAATCATTTTACCCGTGTAGAAGAGAGATTAGAGTCCCACAGTATAGACGAGGAATAAAAGATCCTAATACCACCCAATGGCAACGTGGGCCCGTAAGCCACACGGCCATGTTAGTAAAACAGTTTTTCTTTGACTAGACTCAACTTCGGCCAAGGAGTTGGAAAGGGGGGTCCTATAGGCAATCGGCTCTGATACCAACTTGTGACCTCCCGACTTCGGCCAGTACACTAATCATATGTATGCGATCAAGATCGAGGACTCACGGGGAAGATATCACGACACAACTCTAGACACAAATTGAAATAATACAAGCTTCATATTACAAACCCGGGGCCCCAGGGGCTCGAATACAAGCTTCGATACACAAGAGTCGTGAAGCAACAATATCGAGTACATACATAAGTTAAACAAGGATGCCTTAAGAAGGCTAGCACAAACATCAACGATCAGGCGAGGCCTCCTGCAGGACCTCCTAACTACTCACAGTGGGTCGGCGGGCTCCCACGTAGTAGTAGGCACCCCGGGTAGCATTAAGTGGTCGGCGGGGTGTCATCGACTCCTGAGGTCCACCATCTGGTTGCAACAACCGAGAAGAAGAATGAAGGGGGGAAAGGGGGGAGCAAAGCAACCGTGAGTACTCATCAAGAAGTACTGCAAGCATCAGATCTATACTAAGTATGCATTGGTATCAAATGGAAGGGTTGTATACGTGGGACTGAGCTGCGAGAATGCGGAATAGAGGAAGGCCTAGCCTATCGAAGACTAGCATCTTCAAGTAGCTCCAAGCATCTTGCGACTTGTAGAAGAGTATAGAATAGCATTTTATAATTAACAAGCATGTTGTAGAATTAATGACTAGAGATCCTTCCTCGACTCCCTGCGAGAAAGCAATCTCGGAGCCAACATATCCATCACATATCAAGTATCCATTTTTAGTTGTATAAGATCAGGATATAAGTCTGAACGTCCATTACCGAGGACACGGTATTCGAATATATATCTTCCCTGCGAGGGTGCACCACGTTTTCCAACACGCTTGATTACTGCGGCGGACACACTTTTTCTAAGTCAATGTCCGCCTCGGAAGATCAACACGCCATAGCCCTACCTAGGCTCGTGAGAGAGGTCCCCGCGGTCTACATCCCTAAGCACTCAAGTGCAGGCCCATCGCCCGTTGCACTCACAGGTCGTTGTGGCGAGGCGGATCCGTCTTTGCAATCTTTGAAGCGGGCGTCGACAAAGCTTCGCCGTCTTTGCGATGTCGAGGCCCATAACTATTCTTCGCGTGGTGGTTGGTGCGTAAAGGCCAAAGGCCAACTCGGAAACGAATACCCAAACTGTCGATTGCATTATTAAAAGAAGTGGCGGTACGTAAGTGACAAGTCCGGAGCTATCACCCTTCCACAGTGATACCGCTAAACAGCCAGCCGCCACCGTCACATCGCACGGGTGCTCTCCGGACCTGCCCGGCTTTCACATCAACTCGCGGGTACCCCTCAGGCCCGACCCGACTTGAACAATGGTCTCAAGTAAATTCAAGGTAACCGTGTGTCCAAAACATCAAGGAAGAAAACCGAGGAATCACCCCGGAGGATTCCAGCGATGTGACCATCAAAGGTGAGCGTAAGAGGATCCACCCTCGAGGTTCACACTTGAGGTGTTGCACGACAGAGCCGTATAGGGAATGGTGAAAGAGGAAATCACCCTCATTGACCACGACCGAATAGCTACACTACAGAGATCTCATCATGAGTGATGTAAGAGGTTCCACCCTCGGCACTCGATGGTAACCCTACAGAGTCGAGCAACAAAAGGGGCGTCATGTGATGTGAGGTGTGGGGCTGCGGTGCGTCGATCACGTTGATCGAGTTGTCGATGATGAAGCGAGAAGCAACAAGGACAAGGAGGGGTCAGCGATGGATCACTAACCAACCTATACTAAGGTTTAGGATAAGCGGTAGGTAACAATAGCGAGATACAAAAGCGGGCTATGCATCGAGAATAGGAGCAATCAATTACGATAGCAAAATCTAATGCAAGCATGAGAGAATGGAATGGGCGATATTGGGATGATCAAGGGGGCTTGCACTGGTTGCTCGAGTGACGGGAGAATTAAGTCATCGGCGTAGTTGATCCTGGCCCAGCATCGACGGCGGTCTCGCGGTCTCTGAGAGAGAAGAGGGAAGAAAGCGATAAATGTAATGCAAGCAGATACATACGGATGCATGGCCAGAGGCTAACACGCAGGGCTAGGGGTGTTCTAACGGTGTGCTACCGCGATATCGGCGAAGTGATAACATCCTAAAGATTTTCCGGAGTTAGGAATTTTCGGACACATGAGCTGGAGAAGCGTTCGATGTTACGCTATGCTAGGGGCATGTGAGATGAGCAGACTGACGTATTCCGATTCACCTCGTTGTTTTGAGCAACTTTCATGTATAAAACTTTTTCATCCGAGATCACGGATTATTTTATGTGATTTTTCAAAAGATTTAACCAATATTACGAAAATCTCTACAATTTTAGTAAATCCGAGAATTAAATGGGTTTAAACATCTTTTAGCTGTTTTCAAAAGGCTACAACTGTGGATCTGCCCCTCCTATGATTTTGTTCCTTATATCAATTTTGAGCATTTTTCTGTGATCTGCATGATAGTATCACTTTTATCCATATTAGAGCTCATTTGCTTGATCATCAATAGCTCTAAAGTAGCTATGAAAATAAAGCTGTTCTCAGCTTTTCAGTTAACAGAACGTTGAACTTTGTGATTTTCGTAGGAATTAATCCACGCATCGAAAGGATTTGATCCAGTGGGATAAAATGAAGTTTGTCAAGTATAATTTCTACTCATATTAATTTTACCCATGTTAACCGTTGTTTAGATGTTGTTTAGAGGCTGTACAGAGGGCCAGACAATGTCAAATTAGAAAAGCTAGCACTAGCTACGATGGCGAATGTTACTATAGCGATGTATAGCATAGCAGCAATGCAACTGCGGGGAGTAGAAACTTGACATCGAAGAAAGCAACATGCCTTGATCCCGCGTGTTAGAAGGCGCAAGCGGGGC
The DNA here is from genome assembly GCA_021605145.1 of Aegilops bicornis. NCBI lineage: Eukaryota > Viridiplantae > Streptophyta > Magnoliopsida > Poales > Poaceae > Aegilops > Aegilops bicornis. The sequence goes on from CM038672.1 coordinate 522,919,274, forward strand.
GGGCGCGAGGCGTGGGTGTGCGCGGAGGCGAGCTGCGGCTTTTCGAGAGGCCGGCGGCGGGGCTTGCGCGCGAGATCTTGGGGCCGTGGGGGCGAAGCCTTGAGCTTCTTTGAAGCGGCAGCAGCTGGCGAAGCGGCAGCGGATGGAGTGCGAAGGCGCGGCGAGCAGTGGAAAGGAGGTGCGAGGCCTTGCGCGAAGCGCGATGGAGGCGGCGGCAGCGATGCAGCGAGGGAAAAGAAAGGCGACAGCGATGGCAGCAGGACCCGCGGCAGCCTTGAGGAGCTGTCGTGAGCGAAGCGGCAACGAGCATGGGAAGCGTGACATGCAACCTGATGGGTCGTGGGCGGCGGGGCTAGCGGGAAGGAGCAGGCTGGCTCTGCTGGCGAGGGGCCTTGGGAGAAGCGACCACGGCGCGTGATGCGAGGAAGGGACGCGATGGGCGCGGTGTGCGAGAACTCGCGGGCGAGAAGCGAGGCGGTAAAGTCGAGCACGCGGGCTGGCAGCGTTGCAGCGGGACAGCGATGGCCGAGTAGCGGCAGGGTGCAGCTCTGCCGCGTACGTGCGATGTATGCGGGAACTTCGAGCAGGCTCGATAACGGCTGACTACGGTGCAAAAATGGGAGGAGAGGAGGTGCTCAGCGAGCGGGCACAAGGAGGCGGTGGCAGCAGTAGCACCGGGGTGATGGCTAGAGTCGAAGAAGGCAGTGGCGACCATGAGGTAGAGGTGGACCGAAGAGCTCGAGGCGTCGTTGTAGATGTCTTCGGGTCCAATCCGTCGGCGTAGAGGAAGTAGGGGAGGATGGCGGAGGAGTCCGGCGGTGAGGCGATGGTGTCGATGGAATTGTCACGGCAGATGTCCTCTTACAAGGACTTAATCGATGGAGCCATCGCAACTAGGAAGCTTAAAGGGGTTAATCGGGACAAAAGGACCACGAGAGGGTTTATACTAGTTCGGCTCCTTACGGTGAAGGTAAGCCTACGTCTAGTTGGGTTGGTATTGCTTGAGGTTTCGATGACCGGGAGGCGAGATCGCTATGCGGTTCTCGAAGTGATGTTTCTTGCCCTAAGCCGCTGCCAGGTCGTCCCCTTATATACGCAGGTTGACACCCACTTGCCAGCTTACAGAATCCCGGCTCATAACGATGTCATCCTACTCAGTGACTAGTCAAGTCTACCTTATGATACAAGTCATGCCATTATGGCGGTTTACTACAATGGGCCTTAAGTCGCCTGTGGGCCTTAGGCTCCTTGTTGAGTCGCCATCTTCATGCTTGGACTTGGGCTTCTGTTTGGTAACTATTTACGTAACCTGCTGCCCTCTGGTAGCGGCTTACATAAATAGTTATATCTAACATTAGGCCCCAGGCTGATTTGAACTTTGTTCATGTCAATCTTAAAATAACTTAAAACATAAATCTTCAATCTTGGGCTGCATAAAAAGACTTTCTTTAACCCGGCGTGACGTCACTCTTTGGATCCGTGTTAACCCGTCATGGCGTCATCTTTCTTTAATTCCGCCGATTATTTAGCGGATCTTTGTCTTTATTGCCCGTTCAGGAATCGAGGCGTCGGGGCAGCTGGATAGTAATTCTTATCTTCTTGTTTCCAGCGCCATCTTGGTTACCCTTTCCCTATAAATAGGCGCGACTTTTAGGTCTTTCATTCTTCTCCTTCGATCGTCTTCTTCCTCTCTTCTACATCACTCCAAGCTCCGCCTTGCTTGTTGTCGAACCCCTCGTCTTCATCGACCTTGGCAGCTGCATCAACTTGAATCCGACCGGAGAATGGCAGCGCTTCTCTCCACTTAACAGATCCGGCCTTTGTAAGTTTCCCCTTTCTGCATCTTGCATCTATGCTAGGGTTGATAGTTCTTCTGTACCGTTCGCAGTTCATCCCATGTTCTTCGTATTTCCTCTGCCGGGGCTTCTTTTGGTCCCATAGTAGCATAAATCTCGTGCGGTACCTATTCCGCATCCATTTTATATACTAGCAGATCTTCTTTTCTTGCAAGGAATCCTCATTAGAATGCATGAACCCCTCTGTATCATGTTTTAGGTCTAGAAATTTTTCTTTTCTGAACGACCATTTGATCTAAAATAACAGTTGTAACTTATGAAATCTGTTTTTATCACCCAGAACACTTCTTATGTTAAATGCCTTCAACATGACTGTCCAAATGTCGGTTTAAACGCATCCCACTTGGTTTGTAAACCTTAGCACCTTCTCGTCTTTAAAACTTTTGAACCGTCGCTAACACTTGTGGCGGCTTAAATAATACTGCCCAATTATCCTTATGTCATTAGGCCCCTTTAAGCCGCTACCATTCAGTAATTTGAATATCTTCTTCCAGTTGAAATTTAAGTCGGAACTTCTTATTTTGCAATAGAGCCAATCTGTTGTCATAGGCGCTAAACCAACCAAAGCTCCTGTAACTTTTGACCATTTGGGTTCCATCACTTTGCATCACCAAAAAGCAAGCTGCTGAATTTGTGAAGTCTGGCCATTTGCCAAAAAAAAGGAGGTCATGTCTTATCGTGTTCCTGACCCATCCGAAGAAAAACCTCAACCAAAAGACGGGGAAGTGATAGTTTTCACGGATCACATGAACCGGGGATTTGCACCTCCCGGCTCAAAAAATTTCAGAGAAGTTCTGAATTTCTTTGACCTTAGACCGCAAGACATCGGGCCCAATTCGTGTCAAATCTACTGCAATTTTCAAGTTTTGCGAAGTGTACACAGGAGAAGAACCAAATCTGCTCTTGTTCAGAGAACTTTTTATTTGAACCGCAAAACGAACGCGCCAGCATGGGCCTAGTCTTAAACTTGGCGGCATCTCCATTCAGCTGTGAAGAGATTGTCTTTTCCCTTATCTTTGAGTGCAAGTCACCGGAAGGGAACCGACCGATGGTTCTCTTGTCGAGATACATCCTTACCGGCGATGAGAAACCTCTCGCTTTCGACTTTCCGGCGCCTGCGTCTCGAATCCAATCATCCGCTGGCGGATAAGTTATCCGGTATTGAGCGCTTTGCCTCTCAACCCCACCATCAAGAAGATCAAAAGCTCTTTTAGGGAGCGGCTTAAATGGCATCGATCTAGTTCGAGTGCGGGTCACCTCGCGGATACTACCATTAAGCCGCCTCGCTCGTGTAATGTGTACTTATCTGACGAAAAGGATGACTCGATGCACCATAGCTCGATGACTTATCCAGAGGCGATGTGGTAGATGCTTCTGATCCAATCTACTGTTGAAGGAAGATGCGTAACGATAATGCCTTGACTTACTTCCCATACGTAAGAAGAATCCGGCTCTGCTTGATGAAGTTACTTGTCTTCCACAAATACTCTTTTATATGTTACCTTCTTATACTTATGATTCTTTATCTGTTTCCACAGGCGGCTGACGATTTCTGAAGAAAGTCAAGTATGACCATGAAAGGCTGCTTCATGGGCCGGCGACCAAGAAAGGCGAAAGAAAAACCGCCCGGGGCCGGGCACCTCTAAGAAGAAGAAAGCCAACGCCCTCGATATGTTTAAATTGGATGACTCTTCTTGGGATGAGGAGAGGTAATATTTTTCAATGTTCTTTTAACTCCTTTGCCATTACTTTTCTTGACATTTGACCCTTTCGGGGAGGATACTGAAACAGTCAAGCAATTTGCAAAGAGGTAACTATAATTTCCTCCCAGGCTCAGAGCCTTTGTCAACACACAAAAATCCGAAGGGTGACCCGAAAGTAAGGTTTTCACACCCTCTAGCTTACCAAGATCCTCAATTTCTTTTGAAGCTTAACAACAATTTGAGAACGGAGGAAGCAAACTTCAGACCCACTCAAGACGCCGAGAACTCTCCTCCGGCTTACCCGATATAACTTGAAGCGTCAATCGAGGTCATCTCCGCTTTGTGTTCTGGTTTATCCTTTGGCAGGTTTATTTAAATCGACCCCTCAATTCATTTGACTCAATTATCGAGGATACCTCTCCGTCTTCCCGTGAAGTCGATGCAATCAAACATGCCGGCTTTTAAAACAGCTCCGGTAATGCCACCTTTCTTACTTTAAGTTTTTTCCATACTTATTAGTTGGTACTCATCCTTCCACTTTGGTGACAGCCTGCAAGTGAAGCCCTAGCAAGAAGGCCAAAAAGAATAATTTGTCCGAGACCGGTGATCACTGAACCGACAATTGACTCATCTGTTCTCGATAGCTCCACTCATCAACCACCGCCTGAACACGGCTTTGATATTAGGTGTCAACCTCGACTACCCTTTGCGAAGAGCGTTGTCCACGAAGTCGATAAGCCGGAAATTCCTAGCCCGGTCGAGACGATCGAACCGAAGTTCAATTTACGAAAAGCCAATATGTTGAACCGGCCAGCCATCGTCTTGCCTTCGATGCACTGCCATGAGGAGGAGTTTTCCCAGCGTCGGAAAACCAACAGGACATCACTGATTATACTCACCTAAGCATTGGTGATATAGTCTCGGCTATTTGAACCAAGTGCACAATAGTGCGTGACACGGAAATTGACATGGTGAAGCAAATACAACATAAATCTGAGGTATACTTTTAACCTTACTTCTTGTATCATGCCCCCCCCAAGTCTATTGCTTATGAATGAATATGTCAGTAGAATTAGAAATCTACTTCTTTATTAATTTGTCCGCTTAAATTGGATATATTTAACTCGGTGATAGCATGAAACTTTGAATTTGGGTAACACATTAGCCCCCAAGTGTCAAGTGCCTTTACTTGTAAGGTGCTTGAGACTTAACTCTACATGACCCGCTAAATAGGTTAAGAAATTCTTTAAGCATACATTAGCCCCCAAGTGCCAAGTATCTTTACTTGTAAAGTGTTTGGGACTTGAATGTAATCTTCTTGTGATCCTTACCATAACGATGTCAATGCAGGCCCATAAGTCAATTTGAGACGGAGATTGCTGATCACGAAGAGTCATTGAAAACCCAAGAGCTTGAAACTCAAAAAGCCAACTCCAAGTTTGAATTCGGTGTCTCGAACAAGAGAAATCGAAGAAAAATTTTGAATCGGAAAAGAAAACTTGGGTTGAAGAGAGGGCTTCACTTTGGTGACTCGAAATTTGAAACAATGAGAGGCATCTCTTCTTAGGCAAACAGCCGAGCTATCCCAAACTTAAAGCGCCAAATATCTCAAATGGTCTCAAAGAATCTTTGGTAAGTTACAATGTATAACTCTGAATATCACAATGGTTCCTTTGATGTCTATTTTAATTGTTAACTCGCTCACCTTATATGTATAAACCACGGGCCCAGGAGCACGAACCTTAAGCATAATATGCTGGTCAAGTCAAGGCGGTGTACACTCTCATGGAACAACTATACAAGGGTCTAGCGATTTAGCCGTTAGGCTTTATCAAATAGCGCTCTTATCTCTGAAGATGTACTGCAAGCGGCTTGCCGTGTTACCTCAACGGATTCGAGAATTAAAGCGAGCATCTGGTAGAGCCGGGGCCGTAGCCGCTTAAGCGGGGCCAAAGCATTGGCTCGAGCTAGACTTAAGCAGCGTTGCTCTTGGATACCCGGCTTAAAGGAGGATGGCTCGCCTTCACCGATCAGACTTCACCACTGTGTGAGAGTCGTCACGTCCGATGGCCACCATCATCTCTAAAGCGATATTGATCTTACAAAGTACCGGCCGGTTATGACAACGAGAACCGTTGGATTCCAACTCCGCATTATGATGGCGTCGACTGATCCCTCCAACCCGTAAGCATACCTTTGCTCTGAAGTTGACCCGGTCAGTTTAATAGATGATGAGGCTGAATTTGAAGCCTTAAGCGGCATTGATCGGACCTCGTCAACCTTCGAGGAACAAAACAACCAAAGGAGAGGCGAGGAAGGATAACCCGGAGCCATCAAGCCCGGTAGGAGGAATGAGCACGCCAGATGTGTTATGAATTTTACAAAACAATGCTTCACTTACTTTAGACTCGGGAGTCTTGTAATAGGATAGAAAAACTCCTTAACTCTGTCATGCCTTCGCATGTTTTATGCGGTGTTTAACAATGTCTCAAGCCCAGAAGCTTGACAATGTGCCTTCTGAAGCTTTTACTTGAATCATCAAAAGCTTTTACCTTTATACTTCCGCATAAAAACTAAAAATTTTCCTTTGGCATCTCACTCAGCATCCAGGGGGTTATGTAAGATAACGTTAATCCGAATAGGAACCAAAACATCATAAGTATCAACTTAGGTTTTGAGGCGTGCCTTCTGAACCGACTTACTTGATCCCAAAAAGCGCATACGAGTTATACTTTAACTTCAAAATTGGCACATATAATATGTTTACTCTGGCCCTTAGTATTATTTTACTCTTTATAAATATAAAGTAAACCTGATTTTCAAAGGCCTCTCGATTGAATCACGATCAAGGTAGAACCGTTCGAGAGGGAGTTAAGCTAAGATCTCTTGAGATATGATCATATAGCCCCCCTTTTAATGGCTTTGGTGATGCTTAGATCAAATGGGTATCGGCGATTCTTATGTTCTCTTTGGTTCGAATACGAATCCTATGTTTTGAGCAGGAAGCCCTAAGTGACCATGAGAGTTGTTTAATGACGCTTCGAATTCGAGATACGATCCACGCGTCGGGGCCCAAAGAGGTTAAGCTATGATCTCAAATGACTGATCAAAGCCCCCAAGCTGGAGTTCAAGAAGTGTGCCAATCAATTGGTGTAATAAACGGTTGACTATGTTCTCTTTGGTTCGAATACGACCTATGTTTGAATAGGAAAGTCCCCAAATGACCATGAAAGCTTGGTTCAGATATGATCATAAGCGTTTACCAAAGGGAAAGCCGGGATTCAGATATGATTAAACGCCCTCGTTAGTGCAAGTTTCCATCACACCTGGTCAAGAAGACACATAAACCTTGTAGGATGGAAAAAGAAAAGAGGTCATGCGTTTATTGCTTTATATAATATATACATTGCTAAAAAAGAAAAGATAAAGTATACCTTTTAGTTCAGGCCAGTGCGTGACTAAGTATAAGTAGGGGCGGAGATGCGCTATGTATGTTCCCGCAATGACCGGGTCATGGTCTCCTCCTCCGCACTTCACGTGAGTCTTTTGTGCTCTCGAACATCGATGAGGTAATATGACCCGTTGTTGAGACTTCTTGTCAACCCACAGAAAGGTCCTTCCCAAGGAGGGGACAGCTTGTGCATATCGCTTTGATCCTGGATGGTAGCCGAGCACCAAATCGCCTTCCTCGAAAGGATGCCCTGTCTAATCTCGTGGCTATATGATAACGACGCTTAGCTGGGTAAATGCATGACGAAGACGGCTATAGCCAAATCTCGCTTCTTCATCCAACAAGTCAAGTGCATCTCTGCGGTCGAGCTTTTTTAGATCAAGATTATCAGCCTTCCATACGTAAGCCGCCCACCCGCAGGAATTGAATCATGCTTGGGATGTCACTTTGAGTAGAACACGCCTACGCTCCGTGACACCATGCGAAGAAAGGTGTGTATAACCAGATGGAATCTGTTGGATGTTGTGTTGATGCTCCCATAGCCGCATGTAAGGTAATTCCTCCACCCAACAACACCTGGAGTTCGCCGTAGAAGGAACTAAAAGCTAGGGGTTTGATACCTTTCAAGACTCTCTTGATTAGCTCTTTTCGCTGAAGCCGTAATTATTAGGTAGGGGAGTGAGCAACATTATTAAACATCAATGCCGGATATGCTCTATGTTATGAGAACTCTTCCATGGCACCCTTGGAGAGATTAGTGCCATTATCGGTTATATCTTTGTGCGAGAAAACCAAAGCGAAAGATCACCTTTTGATTAAGCCGAATCACGCCATACAGCTGCATCACACTTCTTCGGGCCGGCTGCGCTTCCAACCCACTTGGTGAATTTATCCACCGCCACCAACAGGTGTGTCTTCTTATCTTTAGACCTTTTGAAAGGTCCAACCATATCAAGCTCCCTGTGACTACTTAAGCGGCCAAGTAATTGGAATCATCCTCAATTTTGAGCCCGGCACATGAAGCTCGTTTTTGAGAATTTTTGACATCCATCACATTTGCTAGCGACCCGAGATCCCCTCCGCATCAACATGAGGCCCGTCGACCAATAAAAACTCATGACGAAAAGCCTTGGCTACCGTGAGACTTTGAACCTAAAGCATGATGACCGCAATCCACCTTCATGAATCTCACGAAGTATCTCATGACCCTCCGTAGGGTGATACCTAGCAACCTGATTTAACGCATACGGTGATGCTTTGCAGTGATGCAACTTCAACGTGAACAATGTCGTCATGGATTAGGACCGCTGATAATTTGTCTTGCCAAGGTCTCATCCTCGACTGCAACTCTCCTGGGGTCATATAGGCTAAGGTATGGAGCTGCCTCGTCCGATGCGAGATGGCATGGAGAGCCGCCACAATCGGTCAGCGCATACCTCCGGTCAAAGTGCAGTGCGCTATAGCTCTTCCTCTGTAGGCACTCACGTGAAGGGTTATGCAAAAGCGTCAAGGAAAGTATTAAATCGTTGGCACCGACTTACGCCGAGACCCCACCGGCTTAAACCAGCATCAACCGGTGCCTCGTTCTTCCTTCGATCAATGTGCTCTACTTGATAACGCCTTGAAGTGCCCAGCCACCGTGATCAACTTCCGCGACGATAAGCCAAGGCCATAAGGGGATCGCTTAGAACTCCACGCGTGCGACACTGTTGAGCAACAAAGTCTGAATCGCCCAAGCATCTTACCCGGGGCTTAAATTCATCTCCTTGGCCATCCCGGAGGCCCATGGGTAAGGCGCTCATATTCAGTCTGCATTGTTAGTATAGGGAAACATAAGCCGGAGCACATAACAAAATTTGTCACCTCGAGGGGAAGTTAAACAACTCCAGCCCTTCAGGAGCCTTCCAACTTCTGTACCCATCAAAGGGGAATAGTCCAATACGTGTTATCAGAAGCTTCTCCTTCGAGGTGCACTGCGCAACTCCGGTCCAATCATTATTATTTAAAGTCCACTGGGGCTTTTGAGACTTGATAAAGTTGATCGCGGCGGCATGTACTTCAAACCGTGAGGCTCCAAGCTCGATGGCCCACTTGGCAGCACTCGTCCTTCGTGGGCTTCCCTATTACGGATGATGTCTCCTACAAGGGGGTTGAACCTTACCACCCGCTTATAGGATGACCCTGTGAAGTAATGTTTTTAGCTTCTCGCTTGCGCCATAGAACACCCCATAAACCAGTTTACGCCATGCATGCGGATACCTTTTAGCTTGGACTCTACTTGAGCACCTCGTGATGTAATAAACCCGACATAGAACCGGATGCTCCTTGCAGATCTCCTTCACGTTTCCACCACACAATAGCCACACTAAACGAGACGCATTGGAGTTAGCGGCAAACATACAATAGCAATGGCTCTTTATCAATGCGGATGCTGCGAGCAACCCGCGGCTCGACCAATTGTCTCTTTAAATTTTTCAAAAGCGAAGTGATTTCCAATAGAAACCTCCACCTGCAGGCAAAGGTGTTCGCTTTCTTCGGCATCATCTGATACAATAGTAAAGAAGCCTTCTCCACTAGTAGGCTTATAGATATCGGCTTAAAGAACAGCAACGCGACTCCATGCCGATCGCTGAACTTCAGTGATGCCACGCCGCCGGCTTAGCAGAGGTAATGCATGTGATCTTCTCCCAAGTTAGCTTCAATGCCCACAATCGCTTGAGACCAGAATCCCCAGAAGTTTGCCTGCGGTACACCAAATCGCACTTTTAGGGTTGAAAAGCATCATCTTGTAGACCCGAGAGATTATCAAAAGGTTTCCTTTAAATCAGAGATCAAAGGTTTCCTTCTCTTGGACTTCACCACAATTGGCATCCACATAAGCATGAACATTGCGCCCAGTGGGGTATCTGAAGTTAGTGGAGACAAATTCCCACGCACCTGCCGTGATAAATTAGTCGCTTGGGCAATCTTGAGCCCCAAGCAGGCATAGACACATAGCGAGAAGGCTCCAAATGGAGTAATGAAAGCCGTGTTCTCCTGGTCCATAAGCGCCATCTTGATTCATGATGATAACCAGAGTAAGCATCCAAAAAACTCAACCGCTCGCAACCCGCCGTGGCATCAATGATTTGATCAATGGCGGCGGAAGCGAGGATCAGCCAGATACGAAGCTTTATTCTAGGTCCGTAGATCGACTGAGCACACATCCGCCAAGTGCCGTTTTCTTGAGCACAAGACATCGGGTTAGCCAACCACTCCGGTGAAAAACTTCCCACGATGAACCCTGCCGCTAAGAGCCGAGCGACCTCCTCGATATAGCCTTTCGCCTTTCCTCATTGAATCGCCGTGAGAAAAACGTCTGATCTGGTAAGCATACTTTTGGATCAATATTAAAGAGTGTGCTTTCAAGCCAAGTTCTCTCCCGGGACAACCCAAGAGCTATGTTGAAGGTTTCCATGCAAATATGTCCCGGTTCTCCACGGATGAACTCGTGAACGAGCGCTTTCCTATTTCATTTGGGGGATCCAAATTGGTATCGATGCTCAAGCGCTTGGAAGAGTCACACAGGTGAAAGTCAACCAGTTTTGTCTCAATGCGGCCGACTTAAATTTCAAAAGCCGAGGAGCTCAGTTGCTCTGCAAGTGGTTGGCTACTTCAAAGAGGTCATATTCGCACTTGAGGTCAACATTAGTTTGATAAAAACTTCAGCTCCTCTTCAAAAGACTAAATAGATTCAAGATATGCCGCATCTCCTCTCCCTCAAGCACTCCAAAGGCCACCTTTTCTCGAGCTCCCATGCACTGCAAGTGATGGTGCCCTTGTAACCCGACATCTTGAGCTGCAAATAAACATAACACGGCCGTGCCGTATGAATCCTTGGCATAAGCCGCCGTCCAAACAGGAGAGCATGATATGGGCTTACGATTTTGACTACCTCAAACGTCGGCTTCTCAATCGAATTGTATTAGATGGTTCTCCAAAAAGCCACTTCCAACTCAATCTTTCCAACAGGATACGCCGACTTTAAATTTACCACCCCATGGAAAACAGTGTTGGATCGCCCTCAAGTCCTTATCGATCGAGACTCCATATGGCTAAAGGTCTCATAATAGAGAATATTGATGTCGCTCACTGCTCATGAGCAATTTTTAGCGAATTTATATCCACCAACCTGAGGGGCCACCATCATGTTAATCGACCGGTTATCAACCCGTAAGTGATCTTCTCACTCCAAATGATAGGGTTGTTCTCGACCACCTTAGATAACGGGAACCGCCGTGTTCAACCGAACTCACAGCCCTTTTATGAACCTTCTGGCCAAGTATAATAAAGTTAGTGGTAAATCATGCATGGTATTGTCAAATCGCTTAACTGCTTTTGGATGGGCTCGGAGAACTGGGATCGTTGTTAAGGTCCTCCTTGACCGGACTACTGCTGATGAGCCACCTTGACCACCTTGAAAGCCGGAACTTGAGCCGCCACCCGGCTATGGAAACCACCTGCCCTGAACCGCCACAACACCTGTGATTATGCCATCAAACATGTTTGAATTCTTGAAAGCCTTCTGCTGATCACGCAGTGCTTCCATAAGTGGGTGGCAAGATTTTCTCAGAGTATCGCGGGTCTTGGATAAGGCTTCCATCTCGGCTGCTCAAGAGATGGTCCTCGAGTCACCGCATCGCAGGAGGCCCTCTCCCTTGCGCTTCTTGTTATTACCTTGAGTTTTTATTAGTGATAGCCGCCAAACGCTGGTTACCGTCAGTTTACGATGAGTTACTTTTTCACCTTTGACTTTTGCCGTTGTTGTTGTCCGACCTTTTCTCGGTCATTGCCGTTCTTCTTTCCCTTCGTGATTTTTCCTCCTAGACACGAAGATTCAGTAGTAGTAATGGTGAATCGTTATTGATGAATAAAAGTTTAATCAGCGCACGGTTGTTATTGCAATCACGCTAAAGGCGCCTAGCCCGCTTGAGCGACATAACACGACAAATTGATGGAGCATATGCACGCAGACGGCATCCAGCTTATTAGATGAATGTGTTATTTCTTTCACCCGGCGACCCAATGAGTTGTAGACTCACCCTCCTCCCAGCTATAATTGGTCAAGTCTAACAATGGACATAAGATTGCTTGCAAGTATCCTTAAAGTTCGATAAACTGGCCTTTAACTCGCCCATGAACTGGCTGGGGAATTTGGAGGCAAGCTTTTCAACCAAGTTCGTGGTTGCTCCATCTTAACATCTTCCAGAACATACTTAGCCATTGTCAAAGAAGTCAAAGCGGACTTCCAAGAATTTACGGTTATCTGTAATCTCTAATCCACGCCTGGTTAAAAAGTCGGTTGCATCTTTGCAATTTTTCGAGGGGACCTTTTAAATCTTTTTGCATACCATGCTCCTCGCAAGAGTCAGCAACGACCGCATAAGGGACACCGCCGGTTCGAAGGAAGCTACCTGCTCCAACAAGTCATTGGATACTCTGGGAAACTATCATACGCCGCTTCATCGAAATAAGCCGCTAATTGAGCCGCTTCGTTTATCCTTCGACGAATCGATTCCGCATCGGGTTATAGCCGCCGGGTTGATAAAGCCTCTACTTCATAAAGCCACGGCGTGTGTCTGGCCGTAACGCTGACTCCGTGTTTGGTCGAGGTGCTACCTAAGGTCGAGGAGTGGAATGAATCATTGGGTGTCCTCGATGTAAGAATAGGCCTCTTGCTGTGCTAAAGCCGCCTGAAGAAGCTCCTTTTTTTAACTTTCTGGGTTTCCACCGCCGCTGGCTCGCCACCATCTGAATGGAAGAGCTGCCATTGCTACCGACGACGCTATCGTGTTCTCCATGGGGTTGGAAAAGTGTGCGTCTTGGAGGTGTTGGTATGGCTGGGCGGGCCATGCTCTCGTGAAGAGGTGCCGTCTCGAGGGCTGAACCGCCTCCCGCCTCCCGGGTGTCATAAATTGATTGGCTTTCGGCGGATTGCTAGGTATTCAGCTCCTGGTGTCGTGTGAAAAGATTCCGAGGGTCGTAAGTTTCTGAGGAAGACGGATCGGGTTTTTCATACCTCCTTCTCATCACTCTCATTGGATGCATTCAGATTCGGCGCTAAGCCGGAAAGCCTCGACCGCTGATGAGTCGCCATGTTTGCGTATCTAAAGCCTCCCGCACCGCAGTTGAAGGCTCAGTGTCTCAACACAAGGCCTCCTTGGCTCGGGCTATCTCCTCACGCACCTTTGCGACTTCAAAGAAGAGTGCTCATCTCTGGATTTGCAGGAATGACCGTGGAGGTTAAGCCAATATAAAGCTCGCCAACTTGTCCATAAGATCTATCAAGACCGAGTCAAGGATGCTGGGGCCTCTTTCGCTCGCCGCTTCCTAACCCGCTGACGTTATTGTCGTCAGCAGCCGAGTGTCGAAGCCACGGCATTAGCCATAAAGACTCCTCGGCCAAATATGGCGGCTCATAGCAATCCGGCGCTAGAGCCGTGTATGAACAGCCCCCCTAGTATGCTCTTTCTGGACCTCGACATGATAATCATGCTGAGCCGGAGGACGACCATCATGGATGGGATTATTGCCTCTTTGCCATCTTTAGATCCTTCCGAAAGTGCCTTTCTCCATGAACGCAGCCTCCCCACAAAGGCATATGTTTAAATCATAGGTTGAATCTGGGATGGTCTCGTGACGCCGAAAGCCGCCTCAATGAGGTCAATATAGGGTTGTCCCGGCTCTGCCCGGCTCACCATTTCCGGCTGATGAAAACATGAATTCGGGCCAAGGGGACCCGCACCAGACTAATTGAGTCGGCGTCGGGGCCCCAAATTCGTTGTCGATGCAGATCTTGCCACGACGAATTTTGGTCATCTCTGCCTTATCAGATATCCTTTGAGCCCTTCAAGCTGCACTTCAAGAACTCAAATCCAATCGCGCGCTAGCCCCACGGTGGGCGCTAACCGTCAGGAATTGTTGACGGCAGTTGTCCTCTTGCAAGGACTTAATCGGGAGCCATCGCGAACTAGGAAGCTTAAAGGAGGCTAAAAAACCCGGGACACAAAGGACACAAGAGTATTTGCGCATTGTCTGCCTCTTACTTGAAGCGTTTCACGCCCAGTTGGGTTGGTACGCTTGAGGGTTTCAGCGACCGTGGAGCCAGATACGCCACGTTCCCGGTGCTCGGCGTTGTTTGCTTCGCCCAAGCCGCTGCCGGTCGCCCCTTATATACACGGGTTGACGCCCGCTGGTTACAGTAATCCTTTCTGCCTAAGGCAACAACATCCCGCCGGCGTGGACTAGTCAAGTTCACCTTATGATACATGTCATGCCATTATATGCGGTTTATTGCTAACGGGCCTTAAATCGCCCGTGGCCTTAGGGCTCCTTTAAGTCGAGTCGCCATCCCTCATGCTTGGACTTGGGCTTATTTGATAACTATTTACGCAACCCTGCCCCTCCCCGGGCAGCTTACACAAATAGTTATAACCTCTTTACCAAGTGGCCTCGGC
>CM038672.1:525668493-525685442 GCA_021605145.1 Aegilops bicornis
CGCGAGGGACGAAGAGAACCATTTCCCTGCTCGTTGAGACGAGGCGGACCAATAGGCAAAGTTCTCGTCCATCGGTGGTTACCGGAATGTCATCAACAATAGTAACAGGATCTTATGATAAAGTGGTACAACGAGGTGCTTACCTAAGCAGGGAATTATCACTACTCAGTTAAGTAGATTACAAGAAAGGTTAAACAAAATAGTGGAAAGGGAAAATGCGTTTAAACACATATTTCAGGGGGATATCCTTCCCAAGGACAAGCAGAGCATGATATCCATGACAGGATATAATGTAGAAAACGCTTTAGGAAAGGGGAGAGAAATTTCATGACATTACCCATACAACGATGTATGGATAATTTGATTAAGAAAATTTAGCATTGTGCTCCGAGTGTTCTTATTGATGATAGGAGTACCATGTACATGCTTCGAGATAGCATTGACATGGTCTTCAACAAAATGTCGGACTTGGGATATACAAAGGATCCATCAGGATAACTTATTAAACAAGGCATTCAAGTTCCTCATGGAAAATTGGTTAACCTTCTTAAAAAGGAAAATATAACAAAAGGCCCTTCGGCCAGGTGTGCTAGGCATGACATCACCTTACCGAGTCATATAAAGACCGATGTTATAACTCTTGGAAATATGTTCCAACCATCATATCTGACCGAGGTTCAGATCAGATTGGGGTCAGGATACCTCCGACTTAGTATGCCTGAGAAGAAAAGGTGCAACACAATTGACGAGATGACAATGTAAGATTCTCGGGAAATGAACTATGAAGTGATTTCCGTTAACAAGAGTTCATCATTAACCCAAGGAGAGGACAAGGAGGTGTCTGGTGAACTCAATGGCAATTCATCAAGATTTCCAAAAGATGGATTTCCACAATTAAGTGAACAAGGAGATAACATTTGTCAGATCAAATGATATAAGGAAGTATGCTCGAGGAAAACATACACAATTAAACATTGGTTGAAAGGTGCGCCCAAAATATGGGTTGGGTTGCACGACCAATGTCAGAATGGTGATTCAATAAGCCATAGTCGTAGAGTGAAACTATAGACCAATAACTTCAAAGCAAAAGGGTTGCTCGAAGTTTAGAATTTACACATCACATACCATTTGTCGGTATTCCGGTTAGTAACAACACGGGGACCAAGAAAAGAATGGTGATGTTAATAAGTATCACTGGTATCAAGAATTCTTAAGGGTGGTGAATTTCACGACATCCTTGACATAAAAGATGGTAATACTCCAAGGTAAAGAAGAACAATTGCCGGATAGCAAGGAACTCAAGGTATAACACCAAACACGAACAAGCTAGTGTTGGTGGGAAGGCAATAAAGTGGTCGATGACAACACAAATCAGCGAGGGCAAGGATGGTATTTCTCATCATGAATTCAATTGATATCCTGGAAGAGCTCATAAGGTTGATGATGATCACGACACATTTGTCGAGAGATTTCATGAAGATGTAATCAATCAGCGACGACATCGAGTCAAAGGAATGATGAAGCGAAAGGTTATTGGAACCATGGGTACGACACAAACTCAAAATCAAGTCTGTTCAAGGAGAAATGATATGACGAGGAAGATCGCAGAAGATTTTCTTACCATCTAAATCTGTGCTCCGGAAAGAGGGGCCAGGTAGCACAGTTAAAAAGTTGCACGATAATGATATAGCCGATCAGGCTAGCAATGACTTGAAGGATTAATAAACTCATAAGCAATGAAGAATTATTAGAGTTATTGAATCGAAGTGCGGAACCGATTCACTTATCGGTGTTCTCGAGTGAAATAACTCAGAACCCGGGAGAACTCTGAAATCGGTGAGAAGCAATAATAGATGAAGACTCATAGGAAGCAACACATTTCGTTGATATTCTCGAGATACTGGAGGGTATTACTCGAAGGAAGATTGACATAGGGGTTATGGAGATGTATTGATCCGCAGAAGACAAGTGTTTTCACTTGCTTGAGAAATGGGATCAAGTAGAAAATATGGTCGGAACCACGATTGCGAAGGATCAATTCACGTATACCAGATGATATTATATCAAGGCAATAGTTATTATTACCGTAAGCTTCCATGATAGGATCTACATCGTGTCCATGGGCATGAACACAAGTTCAAGGTCGACTCCCACTTCTTCAATGTAAAACCTTCCATTCACCTCTCGCTTTTCGAAAATGACATTAGTTGTTTGAAAGTTTTACCTGGTGCAATACCAGATAAGTATGACCCGTGAAATCTTTCGGGTTCACACAGATAAGGGAAGGCACTGGTTCAACCCATCGGGGCATCTTAGGAACCTATACCAGAAATTTTGGAGTAAATAACACAAGCTCGAAAGCAGAGCATGGTTGGTCAATCAGAGGATAGGATTTACCAATGGATAAAGAACTTCCAAAGTGATTGCATATGAAGGACACTATCGGATAAAATCCAACAAAGGATCTGCCGGTCCACAACGGATCTGATGTGAGCATTGGTACTCAACCAGAGGAAGAAGAATGCACGGGCATCATATTATAGAACATCTGAATAATTCGATGCTTAGATAACAAAGGAATTATGATTTCCAAAACAAAGGATCAGAAGCAGTCGCTCTGATCAAGGATGGATAAGTTGGATAGACCAGAGGCACAATTGACGAAAAATAGTTTGGTCGAGAACCAACTCATGTTCAAAAATGATGTCTGAGCAGGAAAGATAATTTAAAAGGATCAACCAATGATTGCGTGCATTCGCACTCATGTTGAATCAATAGGATCCAAATGACGGTGTCTAAGGATACTAACGAATTTTGCCAGACATATGGAAAGCATCCATAATGCAAGCAGACAAGTATTTGTAGAGCAATAGGGTTGCAAGGATTTTCGGATGATTTAATAGTATTTCAAAGACTTTTGTGAAACACATGAACAACTAGGGGATGAGCGGATACTCGATAAGTGCGAGAATTATCCGTATGGGTATTCAGGTGACAATGAACAGCAAGGCACTAAGCTCAAAGGATTATCGAAACAACGAAGAGTATTTCGGGGTATCTTGTAATAACAAGACCAACTGGGGATGATTGTAAGAATGACAACTGCAAGTAGTTATCCATAAGGGTTGACGGTGGAAGGGGAATTGCAAACGCGATCAACACAAGTTCTCGGTTTAACAGCGGAGAGTATCTTTAGGGTCCTCACGTGGCAGACGATCATCAGTAATAAGGGGCTCTCCGGTTGAAAGTGATAACGAGATCCTAATGTTATATTTAGCAAAATTTCATTTAACCCGAATAGAAGAGAGATCAGAGTCCTAGAGTAAAGGTCGAGGAGTAAAAGATCCTACTACCACCCAATGGCGACGTGTGCCCGTGAGACACACAGCCATGTTAGTAAAAGTTTTTGCAATGGTTAGACTCAACTTCGGCCAAGGAGTGTGGAAGGGGGATTCCTACAGGCAGTCGGCTCTGATACCAACTTGTGACGCCCCCGATTTAATCGTACACTAATCATGCACGCAAACGTGTATGATCAAGATCGAGACTCACGGAAGATATCACAACACAACTCTAAAACATAAATAAGTCATACAAGCATCATAATACAAGCCGGGGGCCTCGAGGGCTCGAATACAAGTGCTCGATCATAGACGATTCAGCGGAAGCAACAATATCTCGAAAGTACGCATATAAGTTAAACAAGTTGCCATAAGATGGCTAGCACAAACTAGGATACAGATCGAAGAGGCACAGCCTCCCGCCTCGATCCTCCTAAACTACTCCCTAGGTAAATCGTGGGCTGCACATAGTAGTAGGCGCCTCCAGTGTAGTAGTCGCCATCGACGGTGGCGTCTGCTCCCGGGCTCCATCGTGCAGTCGCAGCAATCGAGTAGAGATAGGGGAAAGGGGGAACAAGGCAACCGTGAGTACTCATCCAAAGTACTGCAAGCAAGGAGCTACACTACATATGTATGGATATATGTGTAAAGGGCCATATCAAGGACCGAATCGCAGAATGCCGTAACAAGAGGGGATAGCTAATCCTGTCAAGACTACGCTTCGGCAGCCTCCGCCTTCTGACATGTAGCAGAGAGTAGATCAAGTCCTCCAAGTAGCATCGCATAGCATAATCCTACCCGCGATCCCTCCTCAATGCCCTGTTAGAGAGCGACCACCGGGTTATATCTAGCACTTGGAAGGGTGTGTTTTAGTAAGTATCCGGTTCTAGTTGTCATAAGGTCAAGGTACAACTCCAAGTCGCCCTGCTACCAAGATCACGGCTATTCGAATAGATTAACTTCCCTGCATGGGTGCACCACATTACCCGACACGCTCGATCCCATTTGGCCGGACACACTTTTCTAGGTCATGCCCGGCCGCGGAAGATCAACACGTCGCAACCCCACCTAGGCATAACAGAGAGGTCAGCACGCCGGTCTAAACCTATGCGCACAGGGGTCTGGGCCCATCGCCCTTAGCACACCTGCACGTTGCAAGGGCGGCTGAAAGCAGACCTAGCCTAGTGGCGTTCTCAATCCAATCGCCGCCGCCGCCACGTCATGAAATGCTTCGGCTGATACCACGACGCCGGTTGCCCATATCTTGTCCCACGTGGCGGTTAGTGCGTATAAGGTCAACGACCCAACTCAGATCAAATACCAAGATCTCGTTTAATCGTGTTAAGTATCCGCGAACGCCGAACAGGGCCAGGCCCACCTCTCTCCTAGGCGGTCTCAACCTGCCCTGTCGCTCCGCCACAAAGATCCACTCGCGGGTGCTCCACAAGCCGACCCGACTTTAGTCACCACATGTATCATGTATAGAGTATATAGTATATACCCGTGTTCATGTCCCGAGTGATCACGGCCCGATAGTATAGCACAGCAGACGGACAAGAATGTAGGGCCACAGATGGAAATACTAGCATCCTATACTAGGCAAGTAGGATTGCAGATAAAGGTATCAACAGAAGTAGCAAAGACATGATATGCATCAGGATAGGAATAACGGAAAGCAGTAACATACTACACTACTCTAATGCAAGCGGTATAGAGGAGAGTAGGCGATATCTAGTGATCAAGGGGGGCTTTCTGGTTGCTCGACAGAGAGAGGGTCACAACTCCGTAGTCGAACTGGGCAGCAGCAGCGTCGGTCTCGTAGTCTACCAGAGAGAAGAGGGGGAACAAACAATGAATACCATGCAAACAGATGACTATCGATGCATGACATGACAAGTAACTATGCTAGGGGTGCCCAACCGCGGTAGTAGGTGATACCGACGAATGGGGAAATCATCCGGGAAAGTATTCCCGGTGTTTCGCGTTTTCGGGCAGAGGAGCCGGAGGGGGAAAGTTGCGAGTTCGATAGGTTAGGGGGGTGTGGCGGACGAACGGGTTGCGTACCCGGAAACGTCTCGTCGTTCTGAGCAACTTTCATGTAGAAAGTATTTTCATCTGAGTTACGGATTAAAAGATATGATTTTCTAAAGATTTAATCATTTTCTGATTTTTTATTTAGTTAATTCGAAAATGAAATAATGACATCAGCTTGATGTCATGTCGACGCTGCCAGCCAATGAGTTGATCGGTCAACCCTGACCAAGGTCCCATCGTCGCTGACATATTTTAATTAACAGATTAACTAAACTAATCATAATTAATTAGGGGGGTGGGCCCCGCTGTCATTGTTTGATTAATTAACTAACAGTTAATTAGGTTAATCTAACTGTGATTAATTAACTTAATTAATTCGTTAATTAAATAATTAATTTAATTATTATTATCAATTTATTTATTTTTATTGCTTTTTTTAATTCTCTTTTTTAATTAAAAGCGTTAAGGCGTGGGCCCCACTCATCGATAACAGGCCGTGGCGGGTTCTGGCGCTTCTGAGGCGGAGTCGGGCGTTGAGGCGCCCGAATGGTCGTTCGCCCAAATCGCCGGGGCAAGGAGGGTCGGGGCAAGGCCGTAGCCGTGGACACCCGACAGGGCGCGGCGTCGCCCGAACGGGCACGCCGGCGAGTAAAGGCCCGAGGCGATGGCGTCAGCGGGCGTTAGACGGGCGGCCACGCCGGGACGGCCGCCAGAATGGCGCTGGCGCCACGGGCGGACCTGAAAGCGACGGTGGCATCGATGGGAGAAGCGGGCCGGGCGGCACGAGGCCGAGGGCGAAGCCGACAGGCGGGCGGCGCTCGGGCGGCTGGCCCGGGCGCGGGACGGCGAGGTCGTCGCGGCGACGGGCGACGGGATCGGGGGGTTTGCCCCGATCCAGATCCAGCCGAGGGAGGGGGAGGAGGCCGGGAGGTGCTGCGCCGCCGAGGTGGCGTCGCGGAGGAGGATGGGGGCGCGGTGGGTGCGGCGATGGGAGGCGTCGGGCAAGGGTGTGGTCGCCCGATCCCGATCTGGATCGAGGAAGTGGGGGGGAGCGAGCGAGTCGTGGGGGGGGGGAGTGCGTGGTGGTAGTGGGTTAGGGTTTAGGGGATGGGGGATATGGGGAGGCCGATTGGGCCAAGGGCATGGCGGCTGGCGGTCGGGGGCCAGTTGGGCGGTGGCTCTTCAGGCCGAGCCACAGGGGGGTTCTTTTCCTTTTTTTGTTTGTTCTTTTTTCTCTTTTGTATTTTCTTTTATTATTTGTTTTCTGTTTTAATTCATTTAAAAGTATTTAGGCATTTTATAAAATGTGTTTACTTCACCCTAATTACCGATGCAACAATTGACATAGCCCGAACATTTTTATTTTAATATTTGAAAACTTTTGTCGTTTGACTTACTTAGGATTTAAATTTGAAACTGTTTTGAATTAACCCGAGATTAACTACAGTGACAGAGGCGACGTGTCATCGTTAACGTGGGATTACTGTAGCCTAATTATCCGGGCGTCACAAAGATCACCGACGACGGGCACAAGCGTTGGGACACCCTGCCTCTGTCCATGAGGCACATCGAGTACGCGGCAAAGGACGCCTACACAGCTTACGAGATATGGAACCGCATCACCCTCACCCCAGGACGGGCTTCGCCGTGCAAAGCTGGAGAAGGAGGAGCCCCCCAAGAAGCGCGCCAGGAGCAGCTGGGGATGGGGAGACGCTGAGTGGTGAAGAAGAAGATGGTGCCGGCCAAAGAGCAACCAATGCCAGCGTCGTTTTAGAATTATCATCAAATTTGCTTTATGTTGTTTGCTTATGTATCGTTAGTTTGCTTGTGATCATTAGCTTTTGCTGAATTTAGTTTGCTTGCCATGCAGAATCGCTTGTAATGATGTGAACTTTGATTATGTTAGATTGCTTTCTGTTGAAATTAGTTTGCTCATGATGAACTTTTCGTACATAATGCCTGTGATAATTTGTTTTCTGTTGTTTGCTTATAAATCATTAGATTCGAGTAGTGTGCAAATAGGACGCATGCAGTGCAAGTTGTGTACCAATGCAGTACAGACTCTGTCAAATGAAGTTTACACATACCCAACAAAGCAGTGCACGCCCCTAAATTTGGAAAAACGTATAGATAAGAGAAAAAACACAGAAAGAAAAATGCGATCTGTATATGTAGTGCAAAAATATATGAACGTGCAGTACACAAACGTAATCAATGCAGTACAAGAATGATTTACTAAGCAGTGCACTCCCCTACATTTAAAAAAAGATTACATAAGAGAAAAAACACGAAAACAAAAATGAGAAATGTGCATGTAGTACGGACTGCGTGCACATGTAATCTGAAACTCGATCGGTCAAAGGCATGATGGTTTATAGCAAAGGCACGCCTTACATTAAAAAAATGTAGTGCGGAAATATATGAACATGTAGTACAGGAACATAATCAATGCACAAGTATGTTTACATAGCAGTGCACTCCCCTACATTGGAAAAAAGATTACATAAGAGCAAAAACATGAAAACAAAAAATGAGAACTGTACATGTAGTACGGAATGCGTGCACATGCAGTATAGAACACTGATCAATGCAGTGCAAGGACGGTTTGATAAGCAGTGCACGCCCTTACATTGAAAAAAAACAATAGATAAAAAATTGACCACCTAGGTGCAGCCGGCCCCAACCAGTCTCGTAGTAGGTCTGCACCCACAGCAGGCGAGTTGTTCTGAGCCGCGATGCATGGGGCCGGGCGTACATGGGCCCAAAGGTCAGAGAGCATAGAGGAGCGAGCGTCGTGTATAAGCGCCCAAATAAGTAACCAGAGGAGTTCGATACGGCTGCCTCGCCAGCGCTTATAAACAGGTTGGGCGCGCCTTCCGCGGGCAAGGTGGGACTAAACATTAGGCCGCACACAACGCACCGGGAACTAGCCGTGCTCACAGGCCGACTTGGGCCCAATGCGTCTTCACTCCCCGAACAGAGGCCCAACACACAAAAAGAGAGGCCACTAATTTTTTTTAAATCCCACGTACCATACACAAACGCAGGCCCAATGTCTTGATATGACAATGCAGTTTGCTATTTTCAGGTAAGCAGTCCTCTTACTACTCAAATGCATTCGCGCACACTGAATCAGAACCAATCCTCCACCTAACACCAACCACAAACATTTATTACTTCCGTTGGTAAATTGGTTGCATAAAAATGTATCCATTCGTGCTCCAGACTAACACAACTCCTCCCACGTTCCTCTTATTCTTCAAATCGTAGATCTAGGGTTCATCCCATCCCCAGCTCTTCTCTGGAATTCCACTGAACCCACCATGGACTGTAAGTGCGGGTGTTTGGCAAGGATGGAGCCGGTAGCGGACACATGCGTGTATGCAGAAGGTCTAGAGCTCACCAACACCGAGTGGCGCAGCATGCTCAGGTGCCTGATGACACCCAACAGGGGGTTTCAGCCGCCATTTCTTCATCGCCTCACAACCGCAGATCTACAGGAAAGTTGGGTATGTTTTCCCCCTCACAATTTTGGACATAATCTACCTGCAAATCCACATCTAAATATATAGTTCAATCAATTTGTTCAATACTGTCAACAAAATACAAAACATAATTTGTATTGTTGTTCAGATTTGTTAGCTATTAAGACTAGATGCTTCCACCTATTTTTCTTTAGTACCACAACACACAAACAAAAAAGAGGGTCAGTAGATCAGTATTGCAGTTCTCTTAACATGCTAGCGAAGTACATCAGAATGACCTTGCAGTACAAACATGTTACAAAGATAATATATATCCTAGTAAAACTAGAGGTCAATTCCGTATATAAGTTTGTTCATGCATTGCAACTACTTTATAAAAAATAGTAGTCATATATATGTACATATTTAACTCAACATAAAACAGATCATCCTAAGTATAAAGAATGGGTATATATATGTTCATACATTGTTATTTACTTATAAACATTCCTGTTCCATCCTTTCCAAATGCGAAACTGCCATCCACAGTAAAATTTCCTGCTCCGGGTTCAGGGAAGGTTACTTTGGAGACAGTACACAAGAATGGGTATGGAGACATGCAAGCTGACTACCACATCGACTCTGAAGAATGCATCAACATAACTACTGTTTGGAAAGAATTTGTCTCCCATAATGGCTTTGAGGTCGGAGAAGTGGTGATACGTCTCCAACGTATCTATAATTTTTAATTGCTCCATGATATATTATCTACTGTTTTGGACATTAATGGGCTTTATTATCCACTTTTATATTATTTTTGGGACTAACCTATTAACCGGAGGCCAAGCCCAGAATTGCTATTTTTTTTGCCTATTTCAGATTTCGCAGAAAAGGAATATCAAACGGAGTCCAAAACGGAATGAAAACTTCGGGAATGTGATTTTCTCACCGAACATGATCGAGGAGACTTGGACCCTACGTCAAGGAAGCTTCCAGGAGGCCACGAGGTAGGGGGCACGCCCTCCCCCCCAGGCGCACCCTCCACCCTCGTGGGCCCCCTGTTGCTCCACCGATGTACTCCTTCCTCCTATATATACCCACGCACTTCAAACGATCGACACGGAGCCAAAAACCTAATTCCACCGCCGCAACCTTCATGCCCATGAGATCCCATCTTGGGGCCTGTTCGGAGCTCCGCCGGAGGGCATCCATCACGGAGGGCTTCTACATCAACACCATAGCCTCTCGATGAAGTGTGAGTAGTTTACCTCGGACCTTCGGGTCCATAGTTAGTAGCTAGATGGCTTCTTCTCTCTTTTGGATCTCAATACAATGTTCTCCCTCTCTCGTGGAGATCTATTCGATGTAATCTTCTTTTTGTGGTGTGTTTGTTGAGACCGATGAATTGTGGGTTTATGATCAAGATTATCTATGAACAATATTTGAATCTTTTCTGAATTCTTTTATGTATGATTGGTTATCTTTGCAAGTCTCTTTGAATTATCAGTTTGGTTTGGCCTACTAGATTGATCTTTCTTGCAATAGGAGAAGTGCTTAGCTTTGGGTTCAATCTTGCGGTGTCCTTTCCCAAAGGATGAGGGGCAGCAAGGCACGTATTGTATTGTTGCCATCGAGGATAACAAGATGGGGTTTTTATCATATTGCATGAATTTATCCCTCTAAATCATGTCATCTTGCTTAAGGTGTTACTGTGTTTTCATGAACTTAATACTCTAGATGCATGCTGGATAGCGGTCGATGAGTGGAGTAATAGTAGTAGATGCAGGCAGGAGTCGGTCTAGTTGTCTCGGACGTGATGCCTATATACATGATCATACCTAGACATTCTCATAACTATGCTCAATTATGTCAATTGCTCAACAGTAATTCGTTCACCCACCGTAAAATACTTATGCTCTTGAGAGAAGCCACTAGTGAAACCTATGGCCCCCGGGTCTATCTTCATCATATTCATCTTCCAACACTTAGTTATTTCCTTTGCTTTTTTACTTTTCTTTTATTTTAATTTGCATCTTTATCAAGAAAATACCAAAAATATTATCCTATCATATCTTTTAGATCTCACTCTCGTAAGTGAACGTGAAGGGATTGACAACCCCTTATCGCATTGGTTGCAAGGATTTATTTGTATTGAGCAGGTGCGAGGGACTTGCGCGTAGCCTCCTACTGGATTGATACCTTGGTTCTAAAAAACTGAGGGAAATACTTACGCTACTTTGTTGCATCACCCTTTCCTCTTCAAGGGAAAACCAACACAGTGCTCAAGAGGTAGCAAGAAGGATTTATGGAGCCGTTGCCGGGGAGGTCTACGCAAAAGTCAACATACCAAGTACCCATCACAATCCCTTATCTCCCGCATTACATTATTTGCCATTTGCCTCTCGTTTTCCTCTCCCCCACTTCACCCTTGCCATTTTATTCACCCTCTCTTTTTCCGCTCACCTCTTTTCCTTTGCTTGCCGTTATGGCTAGTCTTCTATCTTCTCCGTTGTCTCCCGAGAATGAAGTTCTTAATTTTAAGCAAAGGGAGGGAGAAAATTTAAAAGACTCTTGGTATAGAATTTGCAATGCTCAAAATAGATCTACCAGGAAGCAATCTATTTCTGTTCTTCTCCGCAATTTTAATGTAGGTGCTAATCCTTGGTATAGATATATCCTTGATACCATTACCGGAGCGAATTTCCTAGGTAGCCATACTTTTGATTCTTACAATGCTATGATAGATTTGTTTGGCTCACTCCCTCTTTTGGTTAATGGAACTATGTTAACTTTGGAGCATATAATGCAAAGACTTGAAATTATTGAGAATAAAGTTGCTACCGTAGAGTTAATTAAAAATATGGATAAAAAGATCCACAATCAAATTATCCAATATGGATCTAAGGTAGGAGTCACTTTGAAAAATATTAAGGAGAAGGAACCCATACTTAATGAGAGAATAAATCAAGATTCCACTAGAATCGATAAACTTTAGGGTATGATTACCAATTTGGGAACCGCTTTTTCTTCCGTAAAGAATACTCCAAGTCCTCCTAATAAAATTGCCAAGCTTATGTATGTTCCTAAAAATAAGGGTGAATCCTCTAGTAAGGAAACCGCGGATCTTAAATCTATAAGTATTCATCTCGATCTTTTTGCTATCATTAAGGAACCATTTGCTATGAATTAATTTTTCGATCTTGTGCCTAAAAATTTGATAATTACTAAAAAGAAAGAAATTTATATGGAAGATAGGTGTCTCATTGAAGAATTTCCTACCAAAGATGGCAATACCTAGATATATCCTTACTTTTATGCTTAGTTAGGGGCGTTAAACTATAGCGCTTGTTGGGAGGCAACCCAATTTTATTTTAGTTTTTTTTCTTTTTGCTTCTGTTTAGGAACAAATCTTTGTTCTAGCCTCTGGTTAGATGTGTTTTTATGTTTTAATTAGTGTGTGTGCCAAGTTAAACCTATAGGATCTTCTTGGATGATAGTTATTTGATCTTGCAGAGATTTTCAGAAACTTTCTGTTCACGAAAACAATTGTTAAAAATCACCAGAACATGATGAAATACTGATTCCAATTTCTGCTGATCAATAAAAAAATTGCCTAGGTCTTCCTATTTTGGCTGATTTTTTGGAGTTCCAGAAGTTTGCGTTAGTTATAGATTACTACAAACTGTTCTGTTTTTGACAGATTCTGTTTTTCATGTGTTGTTTGCTTATTTTGATGAATCTATGGCTAGTAAAATAGTTTATAAACCATACAGAAGTTGGAATATAGTAGGTTTAACACCAATATAAATAAAGAATGAGTTCATTACAGTACCTTGAAGTGGTCTTTTGTTTTCTTTCGCTAACGGAGCTCACGAGATTTCTGTTGAGTTTTGTGTTGTGAAGTTCTCAAGTTTTGGGTGAAAGATTTTTGATGGATTATGGAACTAGGAGTGGCAAGAGCCTAAGCTTGGGGATGCCCATGGCACCCCCAAGATAATCTAAGGACACCAAAAAGGCAAAGCTTGGGGATGCCCCGGAAGGCATCCCCTCTTTCGTCTACTTCCATCGGTAACTTTACTTGGAGCTATATTTTTATTCACCACATGATATGTGTTTTGCTTGGAGCGTCTTGTATGATTTGAGTCTTTGCTTTTTAGTTTACCACAATCATCCTTGCTGTACACACCTTTTGAGAGAGACATACATGATTTGGAAATTATTAGAATACTCTTTGTGCTTCACTTATATCTTTTGAGTTATATTGTTTTGCTCCAGTGCTTCACTTATATCTTTTAGAGCACGGTGGTGGATTTGTTTTATAGAAACTATTGATCTCTCATGCTTCACTTAGATTATTTTGAGAGTCTTAAATAGCATGGTAATTTGCTTAAATAATCTTAATATGCTAGGTATTCAAGAATAGTAAAAACTTTCTTACGAGTGTGTTGAATACTAAGAGAAGTTTGATGCTTGATGATTGTTTTGAGATATGGAGGTAATAATATCAACGTCGTGCTAGTTGAGTAGTTGTGAATTTGAGAAATGCTTCTGTTGAAGTTTGCAAGTCCCATAGCACGCACGTATGGTAAATGTTATGTAACAAATTTCAAACATGAGGTGTTCTTTGACTGTCCTCCTAATGAGTGGCGGTCGGGGACGAGCGATGGTCTTTTCCTACCAATCTATCCCCCTAGGAGCATGCGCGTAGTGCTTGGTTTTTGATGAATTGTAGATTTTTGCAATAAGTATGTGAGTTCTTTATGACTAATGTTGAGTCTATGGATTATAGGCACTCTCCCCCTTCCATCATTGCTAGCCTCTTCGGTACCGTGCATTGCCCTTTCTCACATTGAGAGTTGGTGCAAACTTCGCCGGTACATCCAAACCCTGTGATATGATACGATCTTTCACACATAAACCTCCTTATATCTTCCTCAAAACATCCACCATACCTACCTATTATGGCATTTCC
Organism: Aegilops bicornis; assembly: GCA_021605145.1. NCBI lineage: Eukaryota > Viridiplantae > Streptophyta > Magnoliopsida > Poales > Poaceae > Aegilops > Aegilops bicornis. The sequence goes on from CM038672.1 coordinate 525,682,305, forward strand.
ATAGCCATTCCGAGATATATTGCCATGCAACTTTCCACCATTCCGTTCATCATGACACATTCATCATTGTCATATTACTAGCATGATCATGTAGTTGACATAGTATTTGTGGCAAAGCCACCGTTCATAATTCTTTCATACATGTCACTCTTGGTTCATTGCATATCCCAAAGACATCACGGAGGCATTCATATAGAGTCATACTTTGTTCTAGTATCGAGTTGTAATCATTGAGTTGTAAATAAATAGAAGTGTGATGATCATCATTTTCTAGAGTATTGTCCCAAGTGAGGAATAAAAAAAGAGAAAGGCCATAGAAAAAGAGAAGGCCCAAAAAAATGAGAGAAAAAGAGAGAAGGGACAATGCTACTATCCTTTGCCACACTTGTGCTTCAAAGTAGCACCATAATCTTCATGATAGAGAGTCTCTTCTTTTGTCACTTTCATATACTAGTGGGAATTTTTCATTATAGAACTTGGCTTGTATATTCCAACAATGGGCCTCCTCAAGTGCCCTAGGTCTTCGTGAGCAAGCAAGTTGGATGCACACCCACTTAGTTTCTTTTGTTGAGCCTTCATACATTTATAGCTCTAGTGCATCCGTTGCATGGAAATCCCTACTCCTTGCATTAACATCAATTGATGGGAATCTCCATAGCTCATTGATTAGCCTCGTTGATGTGAGACTTTCTCCTTTTTTGTCTTCTCCACATAACCCCCATCATCATATTCTATTCCACCCATAGTGCTATGTCCATGGCTCGCGCTCATATATTGCGTGAAAGTTTATAGGTTTGAGATTACTAAAGTATGAAACAATTGCTTGGCTTGTCATCGGGGTTGTGCATGATGAGAGCATTCTCGTGTGACGAAAATGGGGCATGACTAAACTATATGATTTTTTAGGGATGAACTTTCTTTGGTCATGTTATTTTGAGAAGACATAATTGCTTAGTTAGTATGCTTGAAGTATTATCATTTTTATGTCAATATGAACTTTTGTCTTGAATCTTTCGGATCTGAATATTCATACCACAATTAAGAAGAATTACATTGAAATTATGCCAAGTAGCACTCCGCATCAAAAATTATCTTTTTTATCATTTACCTACTAAAACACGAGCAGGAATTAAGCTTGGGGATGCTTGATACATCTCCAACGTATCTATAATTTTTGATTGCTCCATGCTATATTATGTACTGTTTTGGACATTAATGGGCTTTATTATCCACTTTTATATTATTTTTGGGACTAACCTATTAACCGGAGGCCCAGCCCAGAATTTCTGTTTTTTTGCCTATTTCAGAGTTTCGCAGAAAAGGAATATCAAATGCAGTCCAAATGGAATGAAACCTTCGGGAACGTGATTTTCTCACCGAACATGATCCAGGAGACTTGGACCCTACATCAAGGAAGCTTCCAGGAGGCCACGAGGTAGGGGGCGCCCCCCCCAGGCGCACCCTCCACCCTCGTGGGCCCCCTGTTGCTCCACCGACGTACCTCTTCCTCCTATATATACCTACGTACCCCCAAATGATCAGATACGGAGCCAAAAACCTAATTCCACCGCCGCAACCTTCTGTGCCCACGAGATCCCATCTTGGGGCCTATTCCGGAGCTCCACCGGCGAGGGCATCCATCACGGAGGGCTTCTACATCAACACCATAGCCTCTCCGATGTAGTGTGAGTAGTTTACCTCAGACCTTCGGGTCCATAGTTAGTAGCTAGATGGCTTCTTCTCTCTTTTTGGATCTCAATACAATGTTCTCCCCCTCTCTCGTGGAGATCTATTCGATGTAATCTTCTTTTTGCAGTGTGTTTGTTGAGACCGATGAATTGTGGGTTTATGATCAAGATTATCTATGAACAATATTTGAATCTTTTCTGAATTCTTTTATATATGATTGGTTATCTTTGCAGGTCTCTTCGAATTATCAGTTTGGCTTGGCCTACTAGATTGATCTTTCTTGCAATGGGAGAAGTGCTTAGCTTTGGGTTCAATCTTGCGGTGTCCTATCCCAAAGTGATGAGGGGCAGCAAGGCACGTGTTGTATTGTTGCCATCGAGGATAACAAGATGGTTTTTATCATATTGCATGAATTTATCCCTCTACATCATGTCATCTTGCTTAAGGCGTTACTCTGTTTTCATGAACTTAATACTCTAGATGCATCTTTGGATAGCGATCGATGAGTGGAGTAATAGTAGTAGATGCGCATAGGAGTCGGTCTACTTGTCTCGGACGTGATGCCTATATACATGATCATACCTAGATATTCTCATAACTATGCTCAATTCTGTCAATTGCTCAACAGTAATTCGTTCACCCACTGTAGAATACTTATGCTCTTGAGAGAAGCCACTAGTGAAAATTATGGCCCCGGGTCATCATATTCATCTTCCAACACTTAGTTATTTCCTTTGCTTTTTTACTTTGCTTTTATTTTACTTTGCATCTTTATCACAAAAATACCAAAAATATTATCCTATCATATCTTTCAGATCTCACTCTCGTAAGTGACCGTGAAGGGATTGACAACCCCTTATCGCGTTGGTTGCGAGGATTTATTTGTATTGTGCAGGTGCAAGGGACTTGCGCGTAGCCTCCTACTAGATTGATACCTTGGTTCTCAAAAACTGAGGGAAATACTTACGCTACTTTGCTGCATCACCCTTTCCTCTGCATCATTTTATCACCCATTTTTAGACAAGTTGCTGCTGACAGTAATGCAGTTCTATCAAACACATAGTTGGTCCTAAAATATAAAAAAGCAGTCATTTGAACAATAACAATGCAATGCGAATGGTCGAAACATTGTAGTTAACATATGATGTTCAAAAGAATTCTCATAGTATTCAGTTCAAAAAAATTGTCATAATAACTATTCAGCTAACAAAAGCATATAATGGATCATCTATTCTAATAACACAATAGAAGATTAACCATACTGCTAATGCAGTACGAAAGTACATATTATGCAGTCCTCTAAAACACAGAATGCAGTTTAAGAAAAGAGAAATCTCATAAGCTGCCATGACCACTGTAATACAGCTAAAACGAAGTACACTGCTAACGAAAATGCAGTGCACTACAGCGTATGCCAGAACAACAACAATAAAATTAAAGCAGTAGAAA